>OZ023233.1:24395185-24748916 GCA_964006365.1 Trididemnum miniatum
ACCACTGAAGACGCAAGTATACTGGGCATTTTTCCGGACCAGATGTTATAGGTTCCTGAAATTGCTTCAGTTTCTTGGCAATTGCACTTTTAATGACGTCATCTGGATAGCCATTTGCCAGAAGAATAGATGTGATTTTACCTAACTCTGGTTGCAACTTGTCAGGGGAGCAAATTTTGAGAGCACGGTGGGTAAGGGTAAGGATTAACTTAAGTTTTCGCTTTTGGGGAGAGAAGGAGTTCCAACGAAGGTATTGGCCAGTAAAGGTGGGTTTACGGTAAACAGCGGTAAAGAATTCAGACTCAGTCTTTCCAACTAAAACATCTAGAAAAGGAAGGGTAAGGTTACATTCCTTCTCGTGGGTGAACTGGAGTGCGGGTGGAGAGAGTTAAGTTTGGAAAGAAAGGAATCACAATGTTTTTCATCGTGAAAAATGACAAAAGTGTCATCAACGTAGCGGTAGTACATAGGTGGTTTGTCCGTGGTTTGAAACAGTTTTGATTCATAGAATCCCACGAAGATGTTTGCCAGACAAGGTCCAAGCGGGGAGCCCATAGCGACTCCGTCAATCTGTCGATGCATTATGTTGTTGAAGCTGAAATCGACTGAGCAGGTAGCAAGTTCCATAAGCTCCACGAATACGTTGCGTGGGAAGGTTGGAGGAGTAGGAAAAAAATTGTAGAGTGAGTCGGCACAGATTTGAATAGTCTCAGCTAAAGGTACATTGGTGAAAAGACTGGATATATCAAAAGAGCACATGAAAGTGGAAGCAGGTTGTAAATTGGAAGAACGAATAGCATCAACAAAAGAAAATGAATCTTGGATGCAGTAAGAAGAGTATAAAGAAAGGACGGGTTGGAGGACAGAAGTAAGCCAAGTTGCCAGTTGATGTTGGGCTGAGCCAGTCATGGATAGAATGGGTCGGAAAGGTACGTCCTTCTTGTGAATCTTTGGTAAGCCATACATACGAGGACGTTGCGAGCCAGTGGGCCTGATGACTTCGTAGACTCCTGTGGGTAGAAGATCGTCTTTGTGCATTTGTAATAGTCGACGTTGTATTTTCGACTCGATTTTGACGGTGTTATCATTGTCAGGTGCGGGGTCGAGTCTGCAGAATTTAGATTGATCGTTTAAAATGGATTCCATCTTAGAGGCGTAATCCTTTTTGTTTATAATCACCACATCTGACCCTTTATCAGGTTTGGTAATTAGAATATCTTGATTGGAACGAAGTAACTTAATAGCTAGCAGGGATTCTTTGTTCATTAAAAAGTCGCCGATATCAACTAGAGTGTCACAATATGCATGAGCCAGGTCACTCAGTCCCGCTTTCAATGCAGAGAGCCTTTCATCAGACTGCGGCTTGTGATGTTTCAAACCACGGACAAACCACCTATGTACTACCGCTACGTTGATGACACTTTTGTCATTTTTCACGATGAAAAACATTGTGATTCCTTTCTTTCCAAACTTAACTCTCTCCACCCCGCACTCCAGTTCACCCACGAGAAGGAATGTAACCTTACCCTTCCTTTTCTAGATGTTTTAGTTGGAAAGACCGAGTCTGAATTCTTTACCGCTGTTTACCGGAAACCCACCTTTACTGGCCAATACCTCCGTTGGAACTCCTTCTCTCCTCAAAAGCGAAAACTTAACTTAATCCTTACCCACCGTGCTCTCAAAATTTGCTCCCCTGACAAGTTGCAACCAGAGTTAGATAAAATCACATCTATTCTTCTGGCAAATGGCTACCCAGATGACGTCATTAAAAGTGCAATAGCCAAAAAACTAAAGCAATTTCAGGAACCTATAACATCTGGTCCAGAAAAATGCCCAGTATAATTGTGTCTCCAGTGGTTGGGCTCTATTTCTACGAAATTCGAAAAGCAAGTGAAAGCCGCCGTAAGTAACTGCTTCTTTGCCGTGGAGCCACGTATCATCTTTAAAACCAAGGAACTGGTTCCAGCCACCAAGAAAGATGTACTACCCGCCCATCAACAAAGCAATGTTATCTACGAATATTCATGCCACTGTGATAGTCGGTATGTGGGTCGTACATCCCAAAGGTTGCTGGACAGAATAAACCAACATATTCCAAAGTCAATCAGAAACGCCAATTCCATTTTGAAACGTAGCCTTCCATCACGTGCTTGTAAGTCCTCCACCCCTAACCCAACCCAGACTTGTGATTCGGCAATTGGGCTCCATCTCCTTTTAAACGCTTCGTGTGCTAAACATTATTACCAAGACAGATTCCGCATTCTCGCCAGAGGTCGCTCTTCCTTCCATCTCTCTGTTTTGGAATCTATTTTTATTAAAACATCAAATCCCGACCTTTGCAGGCAAAAAGAATTTGTTTACAGTCTTAAGATCTATCGCTGATTGACGCGTCAAAACAGCTGATCAGACTGGCCAATCAGTGCTTTTCCGCCTCTTTTTTTTTCCTTCTCTTTTCTTTTTCTCTTTCTTTCTCTCTCTTGATACATAAGACTTGCATTTTAGTTTCCTGATTTCTGACGATCTTCTCCCGATGAGTGTCAGACGAAAAGCTTCGAGATGAAATTATTATACTTTGCTATACTAAAATTCTGTACCACAAACCAATTGTTTGAACCTAAGATGATTTCCATGATTAAAAAAATTGAAGAAGCTACAATATCGTTAATGCATGAAGTTAAACTAATAGCAGCTATGCAATTATTTTTGTGTAGTTTTAGTCTATTTTCGTTCAAAACCAGATTTAGCTTAGTTTCCAAATCTTCAGTCACGAGCCGCCACTGCAGAGTCGGCGCCAGAGCATTCGACTTAGGGAGGCCAAGCGTTTTTTAGGGGGGGGGGAGGCAAAGTTTGAAATTAAGCACAAAAGCAGCAGCTCATGGTAAGTTACCTTGCTGGGTGTATTCCAAAAATGTTTGTGGCCAACTGATAAAAATAATTTAAAAACCAAACGATTTGCTTACTTGCTGGCAATTCGGATTACTCTACATCAGCGGTTCCCAATTGGGGGTGCTCGCACCCCTTGGGGGTGTGAGAAGAGACTTCTGGGGGTGCGAGAAGAACTTGCCAATTTTACCACTGATGAACGGTATCGTTGATTTTCCCTAGCTGTGTGTTCGCGACGTCTGAAATGTGTCTGTGTGCGATTGGGCCATGCCCCCCTCTTTGATTCTGCCTTTTGGTAAAAAGAACAAAAATTAATGGTGGCAAGTGACTGAAATATGCCAGAATTTTTTGATTGTTTCTGTAGCTTATGGCCAGGGGCGGATACAGGGGAGGTAGGATGGCAGGATGAGGAGCATGCATCCTCCCACCAGCCAGTTTCAACAATGCTTTTGATATAAGTTATACAATTTTCCATAATTTCAAACCTTTTTGATAGCAATATGCCATACGCCTTAAGCACGCATGATCGAAAATGTGCGAACAAAATGCATCATATTTGGCAAAGCACTCAGAATTAGGGTCAAAAACTTTAAACAAAATTTACTTGAAAATTACCCAAAAAGCACTATTAATAGCCATTGCAGCATGTAAATTTCCCAAAAATTTTCCGGGGAGCATGCCCCCGGACCCCCTTAGCTTCTTTCTTGTTTCTCAATCAGCTTCAAATTTGTATTGCCGAAAAAATGTGGAAATTATGCCCCCCACCTTTCAAAAGTTCTCACTACGCCACTGTCGGTACAGAAACAACTCGTGAGTGAAGTTGATTGTACAAGGGGTGCGAGAATGATTTTTCCTTGCCGAAGGGGTGCGAGCTTTGAAACGAATTGGGAACCACTGCTCTACATTTTTCATTAAAAACATTCAACAGTCAAGTTTTTAATCTAGTCGCAAGGCCTATTGCGCGTTCGCATATTGCAAAGAAAATCGTGAATGATGAATGCATCAGAAAATTTCAGCGATTCAACGAGTGCTTCTGTGAAGGAAGGAGTAACAGACAGGTATGTTTTCTTTAACTTACATGTTTTTGCTTACATCGATGCTGAAATAGCTTTGTTTGTACTGATCATAATCTAAAGTTAATAGGTCGACTGTCTGCACTAAATCGCTGTAATGAATACTGTCATGTACAATCCAATCATCGCAATGATGCATATTGCACTGAACAAACTTGTTACAGTTGATTAATAAAAGTAGAGACGGAAAATTGCATTGCACGTACTGTAACTTTGAATATTAAACTAGATTAACATGAATAAATAAATGAATAAGCAAATGACTGAGGTTATTTTCAAATTATATTGAACCGAAAATTCAACAGTAATTGAGAGAGACTGCGAAGTGAGCTCGCGCTCTCCGAGTCAGCAGCCACCCGTTATATATGTCAAATGCGATCGGCTAATCCAGGGGTTCCCAACCTGTGGTATATGCGTACCAGTGGTGCTACGCGGAAGCTTTTCAAGTGGTACGCGAGATATTTTCCAAAAATGCAGAAAGAATTTGTTTTCACGAAGTCATCTCAAAAACTTTTTTACTTTACATCTGAAATAAGTTACATGAAAATAGGTTAGCTAGAGATATTTATCGAATGATGTGCAGTGACTATGGTATGAGACATAGCCTACTCTTATGCGGGCATCGCCAATAGCTCGCTTGCTTGCGAGTCTTTTTTTTTTTCTTTCACCAGCAGCAAGCTGTAACACCATCGAATATTGTAGCTGGCACAATTGAAACGGTGAGTTGAATCTATGGATTACCCTAACCGATCAAAAACTTTTAACAAAAACGATTCTGCGTTCGATATAGTGAAATTCATGGTTCAAAATCACTCCTGGCTTGAGTTTCACAGTTCTAGCTGACATCCTTGGGTGTAGTGATGAAGTAGGAACGCATAAAAACAGTGTATCGCACTAGTTTTGCAAAATGTTCTATATGTCAAACAAAAGTAGCAATAACTTAAACGTTGACCGGGTGTGAAAATTTTTAGTAGGCTTAACTTATTGTGCATTTATGCATCTATTGATTTATCATTCAGGCTAAAGCCAAAACCTCCCCAAAATTTTGCAGTTAAAAGCGCCCATTTTGTGGAGGTTTTAGCTTTTAAATTGAGCATTGCCAGTTGCCATCCTACCATGCTTTTTTAAACTTACATGGTTACACCCATGGATATCTCAGAAGCAACGACCTCGCAGAGCTTCATACGTAGCTACACCATATAGATCAGAATACGCGTCAGTGGCGTGCATTTGTAGAAATTATTGGGGGTGATAATTCATTGCAGCATCAACTAAAACGTCACGATCGTGCCAACTTCTGGGGAGCTCAGCACCCCATCGCCGTTCTTCTTTGACCGTTACCTCGCTTCAAAAGTTTTGAGATTATGAGCATGAACTTCTTCTACTATTATACACTGAACAATATTTACAAAATAACATGCGGCCCTGCGGGTACAGAAAATAAGCTGAACGTTTTCAGACAAATCGACAGTCCTTCATTATTTAATTACAATGGATTTAATTGATGATTTAATTGATTTAATTTTAATGGATTAATTATTTAATTACAATGGATTTAAGAACATTGGATTTAATTACCTATTCGTTTCTGCGTTTCTGTATGTAAAGTAAACCTTTCAACCCAGTTTTTATATGTTGTTACGGTCAAAAAGTATTCATCAAAGTTAGGTGGTACGCAGCTACAGAAAAGGTCCGGAAGTGGTACGCAGAAACTAAAAGGTTGGGAACCCCTGGGTTAATCGAACCGAACCTGTCACGTAGGATCTGTTACCTGCGCGCGGTACCGCTAGGCCATATCGCTGACGTAGGACTCACTCCATTAGCGCCTATCAGTTGAACTCACGGCATTTTACCTTTTCGCAAAGCATTTGCAAGAATTTCCTGGCTCAAGTGAATTTGCTGAGGTTTGCTAAACGTTGATGTAGCAGTATAGATAAATATTCATAATCCTGCCAAGTATACAGATGTATTTTTTTGTCGTGAATGAAACGGATTTTCATTCTTCATGTAAGCGAAAGAAAAATTCACGTTTTTTTGCTTCGCGTTTTCGATATCTTAATTTTTACAAAACGGAATTTGTCAACGTTTCAAAACTGGACAGCCTACAAGGTTACACGATGAAAAAAGTAAAAAAAAAAACTAGACAGGATCTGATATTTTCCGTACAGTTTTGTGCAAAATTATCTGTAGGTCTTTACCTATTCAAGTTTAAACTTTTATGGAGTACCGGCATATTTTCAATCTGCCTCAATCTATTGCCGCCTTCTAATAAACTTGCTTAAATTATATATTAGAATTTATTAGTTTCTCAAATAACTATTTGCTGTAAATGTACACAGTTTCACGTTTGTGCTCCCTTTCGATTTTCTTGATGCCGTCATATGCACATCCATAGTGATTTTTCTTTCGGTGTTCGGAATAATTGCCAACACTATCACCATGGTGACCATACAAAAGTCGCAAAACTTGAAAAAGTAAGTTTTGAAAACATAGCATTTGGTAAGCAAACCGTTAAGCAAGTGGTGACTATCGGCTATTCGACTTAGGATCGCTTTATCTGCTTTTTAAAGTATATTTTTGGATTGATTTTTGCATGGTGCATTATTAGAATTTACAAACAATTTTTGGCCACTTTCTTTGATATATAATTGATTATTACAGTGTGCAAAGTAGAAAATTTTTGCTGGGGAGGATGTTTTTGTCCACAATTTTGCCTGAATTCTGAGCCCAAATAACAAGACAATCTTGCAAAAATGGTGTTTATTGTTCATGGGACGATGCAATAGCGTAACAAAAAATTTAAACAGGGGGGTAGGGGGCATAATTTCACCATTTTTTTTCAAGCGTAGTTTTTTTCATCAGAGCTAATTGTAGCAGATTGAAAAACAAAAAAGGATTTAGAGGAGCATACCCCTAGGAAAATTTTGAAATATTACATGTTGTAATGGCCATTTTAGTGCTTTTTGAACAAGGGCGTTGGAAGATAAGGCCTGTATTTTATAGAAATTTCGTAGAAATTTTGAGCCCCCCTTCAGACCCTCCTTCTAAAAATTTGTAACTACAGTGCACCCTGTTGGACTTCAACGATGGCTCATGGCGTCACTTGTTATTCGTTTCTTTTCTTCATTGATGCCATCAAACCAGCGCACTAAATTTTGCAAATGATGCCATCAAACCAGCGCACTAAATACTAAAAATAGCGTCTAGCAATTTATGGGTGAAGTGAGCGCACGGGCGTTGAAAGGTGGGGCCTGAAGCCCCCTGTTTTTTTTTAGCACCCCCATCAGCTTCCCCTTTTAAAAATTTATAAATACAGTACACCCTATTGCAGCAACGATGACTTAAGACGTCACTTGTTATTCGTTTCTTTTCTTCATTAACACTATCAAACCGACATACTAACTTTTGTCACTTTGTGACAAAAGTGAACAAAATCGCAAAAACTGTTGGATTTCCAGGTAACTTCGGGTACAATGCTCTTAGAGCTTTATTATGATGCCACAGTTAAATTTTCTCCAATTTTAATAGAAACTTCTAAGCACATAACAGCGAAACAACAAAATATCCAATTACAGTAGACTGCAGATAGCTTATCCTAGGAGCAGTGGCGTAGCCAAAAATTTGAAAAGGGAGGGGGACCATAATTTCCACATTTTTTTCAAGCTTTTTTTTTCGGCAAAACAATTTTGAAACTGCTTCAGAAACAAGAAAAGCTCTAAGGCATGGTTCTTCAACGGGGGCGATATCGCCCCCCAGAGGGCGATTTTGGCCTTTATAGGGGCGATTGTAACAATTGTTGAAATCGGGGGCGATTTTGCTTGTGAGGAAGGCGATTTTAGAATTGCCAACACGCAACAACATATTATGCAATAATCTTCCGAAAAAAGCTCTGTGGATGCTCTTCACCTGCTTTTAATGAAAAATGGAGCTCTGCGGACGTGAAGACCATAGTTGCACGCAGAGGGGTAGCACGGTGCCATATCCCCCTCTTTGGCCTTGTAATAAGGTGCTAAAACCCAACTTTCAGTCTATAATTTCTCAAATTAATAATGGTTGCGGCCTCCTTTCATTTATTTTAGCCAAGCTTCTGCTTTTAGACATAAACTGCGAAAATATTTTTGGATTGTCCATAGTGACTGCACTCACTGTATGCCCTTTCTCGGTGAAAAAGTGTGTTAAAATGACTATTTTTTTAATGTGAAAAGTGTAAAATTTGTTGGCGGCTGGGAGCTACCACCCCAGACCCCCTTAGCCCCCGGCGGCTGGGGGTTTCACCCCCACACGCGCGGTTGTGGCCCCCCTCTTTGCCATATCCTGGGCGCGCCACTGGTGAAAACCTTTTTTTTTGCGCTTCACTAGGTTTTAGTGGAAAAATACATCAGTGCGCTCAGGGGGCGATTTCGTCCCAGATTTTCCAGAAAGGGGCGATTGTGCAAAAAAGGTTGAAGATCCCTGCTCTAGGGTGTCCAGGGGCATGCTCCCCTGGAAAATTTTTGAAAATTTTCATGCTAAAGTTTTAACTCTAATTCTGAGTAATTCGCCAAATTTTTATCCTAAGCGAGCTCGTACAGTGCACTGATCGCTTTCTCGTGATAGGAGGATAAATGCACTAATACAAAAAAATATGATGCATTTTGTTCGCACATTTTCGATTATGCGTATAAAAGCGTTGGGCTTATCGCTATCGAAGAGGTTCGAAACTGCAGAAAATTTGTATACATCAAAAACATTTTTGAAAATGGCTGGTGGGAGGATGCATACCCCTCATCCTAACCCCCTGGATTCGCCCCCGGCCATAAGCTACAGAAACCATCAAAAGAGTCTGGCATATTTCAGTCGCTTGGTAACATTAGTTTTGTTATTTTTTACTAAAAAACCGAATCAAAAGGGGAGAGTCATGGCACAATGCTCCTCTCCCTAAATACGCTCCTGGTAGGAGCCTGAGACTAGGAGCTTGTGAACGGATAAGTTTATTTAAAAGAGGTTATTATGGTAACACAGATTTCAGCCCCACCCCCCCTACTTAAAAGTACTTCCAGCGGCACTGCTTTTGAACATTTTTCAGTCAAACTCTGTTTAAATTTTTTGACCCTACAGGCCGGTTCATAGTTGTACTTTTACGTATAAGTGTAAGTAAATTCTGAGCCTTATAGTCTCGCATTTTTGACGCAACTTGCAGTGAGGTTACCGGTACGCATTGTCCACGTTTCGCTCACGCATTTTACTTATTACTTAATGGCAAAATTAAACGCCGTTAAGTAATAAGTAAACACCTTTAAGGCAAATTTTTGTGAAAAAGGAATTTGCATTAATGCAAAAACTGCACGATTTTTGAGAGTTGAAAATATTTCAACTTTTGCCGTTTGCCTTATATGCATCTAGCCATATAAAGGAGGCGAATGTTGATGCAAGAATAGCGGAGGAAGGAGGCAACAGAAATATAATTATTTATTATATGATTCAAGTTTAAAGAGTACCGTATAAAAATTTAATAAGAACAAGCAACAGTTAGAAATAAAAAAATAAAAAGTGTTGTATGTGTAGATGTATGGGTAGTACTTTTGTGTTTTGTACAGTCGACCAGAGAAATCTGGTGTACATGCATACTAGTCCCAATGTCTATGCTAGCTGGGTAGTGCCTCCTAGAGGCGCCACACGGGCAACGGTCTCGACTGGCCGGCTAAACTACTTCAGCAACCCTGTTGCCTTGCAGGGTATGCCTTTTTAGGCAAAGGCTAAGCCCACTGCTTACAACTGTGGTTGGCGTCAGCAAGGGCATGCGGCCATAAAATACTTGCTCCAACAAAAACCTCATGACGATGCAAAATAAAATTTTGGCCCCCAGTCCCCGGCAGCCCTTAAATGGGCAGAGGGTGCTAAGAATCTCCGGGTTCAAAGTTGCTAAAGAAAAAGTTGAAAAACGGCTTGGGGTTAGATTCGGAAGCTGGAATGTTGGGAGTATATCTGGCAGAGGGATGGAGGTGTGCGAAGAACTGAGGAAGCGAAAGGTGGATGTATGTTGTTTGCAGGAAGTGAGATGGAGAGGTGAAGGAGCTCGCTTTATTGGTGTCAAGGGAAGGAGGTACAAACTGTGGTGGTGCGGAAATGACGATAAAACCGGGGGCGTGGGTTTATTGGTTAAAGAAGAACTCTGTGAGAAGGTGGTAGAGGTCAGAAGAAGGTGTGACAGAGTTATGGGAATTGGATTAGTCTTTGGAGAAGAGGTGGTGAGAGTGATTTGTGCTTATGCACCACAGAGTGGAAAACCAGATTCAGAGAAAGAGTTATTTTATGAGGAAATGGCGCGTGAGTGGAGTATGGCGAATGCAAATGAAATGGTGTTGGGATTGGGAGATTTCAATGGCCATGTGGGGAAATGTGCAGAAGGATTTGAAGGTATACATGGAGGGTATGGAATAGGGAAAAGAAATGTTGAAGGAAGAATGTTACTAGATTTCTCCGTCCAAAAAGAGTTGTGTGTTGCAAATACATGGTACAAGAAGAGAGATGAAAGGAAGGTGACTTATAGTTCAGGTGGAAATGATACAGAAATAGACTTTGTTCTAGTAGGAAAGGAAAAGAGAAAGTATCTACGAGATGTGAAAGTTATCCCTGGGGAATTGCAGCACAGGCTGGTGGTGGTTGATGTGGAGGAACGCAAACTGAAGAAGTCAGTAAAGAAGAGTAAAAGGGTGAGATGGAGGGTATGGAAGCTGCAGGAAAAAGAGATCAAAGAGGAATTTGAACGAAGAGTAGTAGAATTAGTGGACGCTGAAGCAGTGGATTTGTGGGAGACCTACAAGAATGGTGTTTTAAAGGCTTGTGATGATTTGTGTGGAAAGACGAAAGGGAGAAGAGATCAGGGAAACACATGGTGGTGGAACGAGCAAGTAAAAGAAGCGATAGATCGGAAAAAGAAAGCATTTAAAACATGATGCAAGAATCGATCAGCGGAAAATAAAAGTAATTATAGAAAAGCAAGAAATCGGACAAGGAAAGTGGTTGCAAAAGCCATGAAGCAGGCGGCTGAAGAGGAGATGAAAGTGCTATATAACAAATCAAACGATGTTTTTAAGTTAGTGAAGTTCATGAAAAGGGATGGAAAGGACATAAATGGTGGAGGTTGCATGAAGGATAAAAATGGGAGACTTGTGTTTAGTGAAAAAGATCGTGGAAAATTATGGAAGGATCATATCGAAAAGATCATGAATGTGGAAAACGAATGGGATCAGATGGCAGAAGCAGATATGGTTGAAGGACCAGTTGAAGAAGTCACTTATGAGGAGGTGATTAAGGCTATGAATAAGATGAAATTGGGAAAAGCAGCTGGTCCCTCTGAAGTAAATATGGATATGATAATGGCGAGCGGAAAGTTTGGTGTGGGAGTACTAAAGAAGCTGTGTCAGAGAGTTCTGGATGGAAAAGGTATGCCAGAGGAATGGAAAACAAGTGTTGTTGTTCCAATCTTTAAAGGAAAGGGAGATGTGATGGTATGTGGAGCATATAGAGGAGTAAAGCTGCTGGAGCATGCAATGAAGATAGTCGAGAGAGTGCTAGAGAAGAGAATAAGAGAATTAGTGAAGGTTGATGACATGCAATTTGGCTTTATGCCTGGGAAGGGCACGACTGATGCTTTGTTTATTTTGAGAAGGATGCAAGAGGAGTTTCGTGGAAAAGAGAAAAAGCTGTACTTGTGTTTTGTGGACTTGGAAAAAGCGTTTGATAGGGTTCCCAGAAAAGTGATCAAATGGGCATCAAGAAAGAAAAGCTTGCCAGAAGTGTTGGTGAAAGCAGTAATGAGCTTGTATGAGGGCTCAAGGACGAAAGTCAGAGTTGGATCGGGTTTTTCGGAGGAATTTGGGGTAAGGGTTGGTGTGCATCTAGGGTCTGTGCTATCACCATTGATATTTGCTATTGTGGTTGATGCAGTGTCAAAACATGCAAGAGAGGGACTATTGAATGAAATTTTGTACGCGGATGATCTTGTGCTGATGAGCGAAAATTTGGAGGATCTAAGGGAGAGGTTCCAAAGGTGGAGAGATGCATTGGAAAGCAAGGGATTGAGAATGAATATTAGAAAGACTAAGATGATGGTGAGTGGTGCAGAAGGGGAGGTTGTGCGTAGAGGGTGGATCCGCGTGGAATATGTGGAAAAAGAGTTATGTCTAACGCGGTGTGGTGCACGCTCTGTAAGAAGTGGATTCATGCGAGATGCACCAAAATGAAAAAAGTATCTTGCAGTTTTACACAACAGTTTGTATGTAGAAGATGTGAAGATATTGGAGACGGAAAGGAAGAACCAGTTGAGGTGTTGTGTGATGAAGTGGAGACTGTGAAGGGTTTTTGTTATCTTGGAGATAGGCTGAATGCTAGTGGTGGGTGTGAAACTGCAGGGACTGCAAGAGTAAGGATCGGATGGATGAAATTTAGAGAATGTGAAGAGTTGTTACTTGGAAGAAGGTTTTCTTTGAAAATGAGAGGGATGGTGTATCGTAGTTGCGTAAGATCAGCAATGTTACATGGAAGTGAGACATGGTGTTTGAGGGAAAATGAGATGGTAATTTTGAGAAGAACTGAAAGAGCTATGGTGAGATCAATGTGTGGAGTAAAACTAGTGGATAGAAAGAATACTGAGGAGCTGATGAAAATGCTGGGTCTGAAGGAAACTTTAGATAAAATGGCTAAAGCGAATGGAGTAAGATGGTATGGACATGTGGTTAGGAGGGATGATGAGAGCATTTTGAAGAAGGCAATGATGTTTGAAGTGAATGGACCACGAAAGCGAGGACGGCCGAAGCAAACATGGAAGAAACAAGTCGAGGAGAATATAAAGAAGATTGGGTTGAGTTTGGAGGAAGCTGCAGTTCAGTTCATTTATTATTCGTCGCTAGCTATATTACAAAGTAAACAAATAAAGCATTTTAAACAATTATACGGTACTTCGACTGGAGGCTGCGAAGGGACTATTACAGTCTTCTGGTCGAGCAGCCCCCAACGGTTATTCAGGCAGCTCAACAAAGAGCAACCCGAATTTGCAAGGTAAATCGAGTGCATTTTATACTGAATGGGATTAACAGTGACAACGGAAATAAGATTAACAAAAAGAATAGACAGTAGAAGCAATAGAAGTGTATTTGATTTTCGACTTTTAAAACCACCCTTGCCCCCCTATCTTAAACTTTATTTAAAAGAAATTTTTTATAATTTGATTTAAATTTTCTAAAAGAACATTTTTTAATGTCTTGAGGAATGGAATTCCATACTTTTACCCCCTGGAACAGAAACGATTGTTGTAACCTGGTGGTTTTAAGAAGCGGTGTGGTAAACATATGAGAGTTGGATCTGCGGGTATCTAGAGAATGCCGTTGGTTAACTGTAATAAAATCGCGGGTAAGATTGGGAGGATGAGCTTTGTGATAAATATGATACATAATTTTAGCAACTTCAAAATTATACAATTCGTCTAACTTTAAGATATCAAGAGTTTCGTAACAAGGTATTGCACTAGTCACCCATTTCACTCGAGATATGAGTTTTACAGCCTTATTTTGTAGAGCAACGATTTTGTGGAGATAAGTATTATATGTTGATCCCCATATCGGAATAGCATACAGTAAATGAGGATAGATTAGAGTATGGTAGAGTTGCAATAGTACTTTCGTAGGAAAAAAGGAATTTAGCTTATGAAGTATGTCAACAGCGCAAGCAATTTTTCTTTCGATATTTTTTATATGTACATTGAATTTTAATTTGTCGTCAATCCATAGTCCAAGGTATTTGACATTTTGAGTTTGTTCTATAAGTTGTCCTTCATGCCTGACATCAAGGTATTGAGTTTCGTTTTTTGTAGTTGAATTAATTATCATAATAGTTGATTTTGCCGCATTAATTGTTAATTTGTTAGCTTTCATCCAGTTGCTGGCTTTTTCAATTGCCTGATTTAACAAAAGTTCTAAATCATTAGTGGTTTCAGCTTCCACTTTTATACACGTGTCATCAGCATATAGAACTGGTGCAGAGTCATAAGTATTGAAAAAGTCATTGACGTATATCGAGAAAAGAATGGGACCTAAATTCGAACCTTGAGGTACGCCATATTCTATGTCGACAGTAGATGAAATTACTTCGTTAACTGACACAAACTGTTTACGTCCTGTTAGATAAGTTTTTAATAAATTATATGCGTTGCCACGTATACCATAATGGTCTAATTTTAGTAAGAGGATATCATGAGACACCGTGTCAAACGCTTTTTTGAGATCTAAAAAAATTAATCCGGTAATTTTTTTGTTTTTAATGTTGCAACTTATTTTATTCATAATATCAAGCATAGCATGTGTGGTGGAGAGATTTTCGCGAAAGCCATATTGGTTATCGTGTAGAATATTATGCTTTTCAAGAAATTTGGTTAGTCGTGAGTAAATAAGTTTTTCTAAAATTTTTGAAAAATTTGATAGAAGGGATATTGGTCGGTAGTTATTCACTTCTGTTTTGAGGCCTGTTTTAAAGATGGGGATGATTTTCGCTGTTTTCAGACATTCTGGATAGATGCCGAAATCGAAGGAGAGGGACTACAGTTGCGTGATATAGGGTGTTATTACATCGCATGATATGCGAATAAAATAAGAGTCAATGCCATCACTCCCCGCAGCTCTACGTAGTCCTAGTGAATGAATAAGATTATATACCTCGTTATATCTAGGAGGCTCTAAGAATATTGAAGATAATATTTTCGATTTGAGGAAGTTTTTACATGAATTTGGGGAGGAGACTTGAGAGGCCAGTTTTTTTCCAATAGAAGCAAAATGCCTATTAAAAGTATCGGTTATGCCGTTACTATCAGAAATAACTTTGTTGCCAAGTACAAGCCGATCAATTGCAGACTTATTTTTTTTCTGTTTGGTAGCCGAAAGTGCAGAGTTGATTAGATCCCAAGTTTTACGAGGATTTCCTTTATAAAGAGTAAATTGTTCTTTATAAAAAATTTTTTTTTGCCAGGTGCTTAACTTTGGTTAGTTTGTTTTGATATTTTTTGTAAAGACGCTTTTGTTCTTGATTACCCTCCAGGAAATATGTTTTATAAAGTCGACGTTTGCGACGAATTGAAATCAAGATTCCTTTGGTTAGCCACGGTTTGGTTTGAAGCTTTTTTTGTCTGCGTGAAAGATTCTTTAATGGCGCATGCATTTTGATAGTCTTTTTGAAAATCGTATCAAAATCAGTAAACAGTTGGTTAAAGTTCTCCGGTGAGACATTTATAAAATGTTCGTTTGGGGAGTCAAGGTTTGTTTCTAATTGAGAGAAAAAAGATTCAGCATTAAAATTGCTTTTATCTCTGAATTGAAATGGTAAGTAGTCAAGAGGTTGATTCGTCAAGTTTAAGGTAAAAGAGAAAATAATATAGTGGTCACTTATGTCTGATTTTATGACACCAGGTAATTTAAGTTTAACATCATTCGTTAGAATATTATCAATTATTGTTTTTGAGGTGTTTGTAACTCGAGTGGGTTTTTGTATTAAGGTGAAGGCATGATTGCTCAGCAGCATGTTTAAAAGCGATTGTGCCGCTTGGCTTGAGGTGTTTGGGTCTAAATTAATATTAAAGTCTCCCGACAGATAGAAAATGCGATTCGTATTGATTACATTCATAATGCTGTCATTGAGGGCATTAATAAAATTTTCATGTTGATTTGTAGGATGGCGGTATACAACTCCTACTACATATTTGAGGTTAGTTTTAGAGTGAGTAATATTAATCCACAAGTCTTCGCAGTCTTCACATTTAATGTTAAAATCGTTGACAACTTCAGTTTGAAACTTATTGGAAATGTACATTGTAACTCCACCAGCTCTGCTCTTAGAGGGAGAGTGAAAAAATTCGTACCCGGGTATAGTTATGTTCGTTATAGGAAGTAATCTTATACAGATCGCGCGAGATGGAGAGAGGGAGTGGGAGCGATTGCTGAAGGAATGAGGTGCATCCGGCCACCTTCGGACACGAAGAAAAACCGGATTAAAACTGGACGAAGCAACAGTTAGAAAGAAATTGCAGAATATTTAGTAGCAGAGCTTTGCAAAAAACGATGGAAATACTTAAGAGAATCGTTTGTCAGAGCAAAAAAAGAAATACAGGGAAAAAGTGGCGACGAGCATAATGGACAGTGATGTAGTTAAGACCATTACCTACAAAACCAAGACCTTGTAAATTTTTCAAAACCAAGACCTTTCATATTTTTGAAAACCAAGGCGATAAAAATGGAATGAGTATTAACAGTTTATCACTTATCGCTATTTTTCTAAAACAACAAAAAAACGGGCAAAATATCTATAGTATATTAAAAAAATACACGCTGTTGGATACTTTTTCTAGCTGTTAGATACTTTTATTAGCTGTGCAGGACTACTTAAATTTTTACTAGATGATTTTTAGTTCTTTCGGTTTTAAGATTAAACTAAAATGCAATACCCAAGACCACAAATGGTCAAGACCAAGACCATCTTGACCAAGACCATCTTGACCAAGACCAAGACCTTACAAAAATGATCTTAAGACCAAGACCAGTCGTAAGACCTTCATCACTGATAATGGAGATAAAAAAATATAAATACTCAGGGATATTAGCTTGGATATCTGCATTTATCAAGCTGGTGGAGACCGTGAGTATTGTCCAAGTAGCATGGACTTTTTCCCTTTTCTTTAGAGCCAAAATTTTGTAACAGCTTTTGATAAATTTAGTTGGGTCTGCATGGGAATAGGTTCCGCTGCAGAAGCGAAAAGGGCAACGGCACAAACGGGCTATTTTGACGCGAAAGATCGGGTGTGGGCACATCCAACTGTCCATTGAACTGTTACCTCCCGAAGCAAGATTTCGCTAATATTCCTTCATCGCTTTCCCAACCAAAAGACCCAATGTCCACCATTGCAAATCGGTATTTTGCTTCCACGATAGCCATTAAAACAATTGAACTAAAACCCTTGTAATTAAAGTAGTCACTGCCTTGTTTGGGGGTGTTTTAATAGCAATGTGCTTGCCATCAATTGCACCTAAGGAATGTGAATGGTTCCATAACTTGCCGAAATCATTAGCAATATCTTTCCACTTTTCTAGAGAAGGAAACTTTACAAACTTTGGACTGAGTTTTTCCCATTTGAATTCGCATGTTTTTCGAATTATTTGATTTACTGCGGATTTTTTCAGACGAAATTCGACGGCGATAGTTTGTTGGAAATCACCGGAAGCTAAGTAGCGTAGTGTGACTGCTAATCTTTCTCCTGCAAACATTGAATACCTATGGTTGATAGGAAAAGTCAATTCGACTTTCAGCATACTGAGGAGGTCGTCCAATTGGCTTTTTGACTTCCTGAAATACAAAATATGTCGTTTCTCATCAACATTTCGCAAAACTCGCTCCAAAAGCCAATATTCACCCGCAGTTTGCCTCGAACTATTTATCGTTCTCATACATTCTCTTTTGACCTGTTTTTTTTGTCTGCCATGATGCAGAAGCAGCACTAGAACTTTGTTTCTCGAAGTCATGCTAAACCATAAGCGCTGAATAAAATCAGAATCTTCGTAGCTACTGACAACAACCAATTTACTTTATAAACTACTGACAGCAAACAGCGTTAATAAATTACGTTATGATAAAAGTATTTTACTTACGGCTTTAAGGCATTAACGTCATGACTTTAATAGAACTTACGACTTTAATGCATTTTCGTAATACTTTTATTTATGCGTATAAGTACAACTATGAACCGGCCTTAAAGCTTATTGTTATCGAAGAAATTCGAAATTATGGAAAAATTGTATTTATCAAAAACATAGTTGAAAAGCATGTCACGTCATTTAGGATTTCTTCATAACTGACCAGAAACATTTTCATTGGAATGCACCCAGCAAGGTACATCACCACAAGCTGAAATATCTATGAGCATCCAAAGACCGAAATATGCCCAATCTTATTTTCTTCGAATAGCCTCTTAGGGCATCACACCTAAGAGGCTACTCGAAGAAAATACGATTGGGCGTATTTAGGTCTTTGGATGCACATAGATATTTCAGCTTGTGGTGATGCATCTTGCTGGGTGTATTCCAATGAAAATGTTTCTGGTCAGATAGTTGAAAAAGGCTGGTAAGGTGAATACACACCCCTCTTCCCACCCCCCGGGATCCGCTCCTAGCTGCAAGCTACAAAAGCCATCAAAAAGTCTGGTATATTTCAGTCACTTGGCACCATTTGTTCTTTTTTACTAGAAGGCAAAGTCAAAAAGGGGGGAGGGGGGAGCAATGTCATTGGTCAATGATCAAATTGAAACAGTGGTGGAGGGCGTACTGCGTGTTTGCATACCATGCACCAGGATGATGAACAAAAATTATCAACGGGAGAATTTCGAAAACTTCATTAACTTTGTTTTAGGCAGATTTTTGTTTCACAAATGAAGCAAGGGGTTTGGGGGAGAGCCGTAAACCACCCCAGCGGGGTCCGGGGCGTAGCCGCGAAAGGTAGGCTATAGCATTTTCTGAATTCATACTCTCAATCTCAAACATGACATGAAAAAAGTTAGAGAACCGCTGCTTTAACATATTCTCAGTGCTTTCACTAACGCTTATAAAAAACTGCTGACGAGTTGTAATGTTGAAGACAAATAAATTGTTTTGTTCTGTAATAGGCGCACTAAAAAGTTTATTCTCGATTAGTTTGCGAAGGAAACTGTAATGGCTTCAAGCAAGGCCAGCGCCGAGGGGAGCCTGCCCCCCCCCCCCCAATCAACAAGGTTACTTTTTTGAAGACAGTGGCTTTTGTGCTTAATTTCAAACTTTGGCCCCCCTGATAAACGCTTGGCCCCCCTAAGGCGATTGCTCTGGTGCCGCTTTGGCTACAAGGTATGCTGGAAAGTATCACCGCAGTTTGTACCCACAAGCTGCACGTATAAAAAGCATTTAACTTTTTACGGTACTTATCACTGGGGGGGTGGGACGTTTTGGCATCCCCCAGGACAAATTTTTTTTCTTTTCGGGGGGAGGACGATTACTTTTACTTGGGGGGACTTGTCCCCCACATCCCCCCCTACTTCGCACTCTGCCCAGGTATACGTCTGCCTGCCTTCTCTGATCTCACACGCGCCACGCCAGAAGTTACGTAGACTTAGGGGTGCAAAGAGGGGATGATTCAGCATTGAGGGGATGATTCAGCAAAATTGACCAGTTTTTGCCATTTTTCGAGATTGGGGGGATGATTGGACACACCCGCGCAGATGCCCAATTTTTTGCCCAAAATGAAGTGATGTCAAAGAAAAAAGTCATCACTTTCCCAAATGACCAGTTTCTTACCCAAAATGAAGTGAAGACTAAAAAAAAGGTCATCACGTTCGCTGATGGGGGCATGAAAATACTGAGGGGGGGTGCTGCCGGAATAATGGAGGGTATACATCTTCCCTGGATTTGCACCCATGCGTAGAATATTATGTTTTCCTGACGTCGCGGTTTCTTAAATAAATCGATGTAAACTAAATACACAAAAGAATGTCAAAAATGCCATTAAGGTAACCGACACGGTTCCAGTATAGAGAAATATCAACAGTTAAATTAAATACTGTAATATAACTTCGTAGTTATTTAAACGAACACAATTTAGTAAATATTACACAGCCAAAATCTCACCGATAATTTTCAGTCGACGGGCAAACAATATCCAAACCAGAAGAAAGTAGAAGAGCAGTAAATCTCAAACGATAAAGAGTACAAATAGGTAGCGCCAAAAAAGGTATATATATGTAGAACTGTATTGCCAACTGCTTTTTATGCTGTGCAACAAAACCTAACGTCAGCTGCAAGGTTAGTGCGACGCCGATTAAACTAATGGGGTAGGCCTACCGGCTCTGATCTTCGCAATAATATTTGTATTTTGTTGCATATTTATAAACAGAAGCTAGTTGCAAGCTTACAGCTTATCCGCGCTAGAAAAGCAAGTTTCAGAAGAGCAGAAAAGAATTGTCGCCGCCGGTGCAATTGAACAAGCATTTTGATCACTGAAGTACTAAATTAGCTTAAGATTGCGAACATTTCAACTAATTCGAAGCTTAGGCCTACTCTGCACTTATACGCGCACGTTGTGCCCAACAAAAAATTAACCAGTAACCACGTAAGGGTTCGAAACCGACTGAAGTAAATAAATTTATCGAAACGACTTTATAGTTATTGATTAAAACGCTTGTTTTTACTACACAGAATCTATCTCTAAAATTAATTTCAGATCAACGTGGAATCAGTTGATCGTGAGCCTAACCGTATCCGATGTGATGTCGGCAATAGTCAGCCCGGTATATTTCTACAGCGTTACATTCGGTTTTGATATTTGGAGGTTGCCAAGAGCATTTTGCAAAGTAAGTCTATGAGTAGTTTGGATCGTGGACACCCCATTCATTTTGGAAATTTCTGTTGAACTAGGTGTTAGTAATGGATTAGTAGGCGGGGTCCGGGGGATATCCCTGCTACAAGCCTAGATTATGTAGCGGTAGCCTACATCAGTCAAGGTACTATCGGACAATCAAATTAATTTTCGGTAGCACTCAACTAAAATCCAGCATGTGCAGTTGTTTACTTACTATGGTGCAATTTATGTCCAGTGCCACCGTGCAATTCATGCACCGGTAGCAGTCTAATGGCGCAATCGCTTATCATCGCCATCAGTGCATTTGTAGTCTGCATTCTGCAACAGTCTGCAGCAATTACGCAATAATGGCGGGTCCAGTGGTCACGGTTTAGTGATCATGTTTGAAGTGGTACCGGTACGCGAAAGTTGTGTTTATTAGTTACAAAAAACTTACCGCGTTTGCGTTTAAGTCCACTGCTTTAAAAGTTACCGAACTATTAAGTAAAACAATGAAAAAAGTAACGATTGTACCAAAACGGTACTTTCTTGGGAACGTAACCTACTGATAACGTTACTCAAAACTACAGCATATCGTTCCAGCCCAACACGGGGTGGTGCTAGCTATGTGATTAAGCCATTGATGGGCAAGTTAATGCAAAAACGTTAGCTTCGTTAACCACTACTTCGTTAACACAGCTGTGTACTTACGTTAACGTTAATTCGTTAAATGCAGCTCCAATTAACGGAAGTTAATTAAATTCGTTAAATCGTTTATTTTGGCTTAAAACGGCATTTCCTTTTCAAAAAAGCTTAAAATTTTTTAATATCAATGTTTGCGTAAGCATTTAAGCAATTTTTCTGCTCACAAGCAATATGTTTTGTTGTTTTATCTCGCTTTTTGACCTCATTGGTCTCATTTTGCTAGTTTATTGATGTCATACTTAACCGTCAATAGAAGAAATAAAAAAATGTAACGGAAGTTATCAAGCACTAACGGAAGTTAATTTCAAAAAGAAATTTAACGAATTAACTAGTTAATGAAAAAGTTAGCTTCGTTATTAACGAATTAACGAAATTGTGCCCACCTCTGGATTAAGCCATAAGTTTGCAGGATCACATTCACGTACTGTACTCATATTGTGAATAACTGTTAGATAAAAAAGTTACAAGGGACAACTTTATTGTCGGACTGCAAGAAAAGTTTCATCAACCTTGCTATGCACAGCTAATCCAGGCTAGGCACACCTCAGACTGTAAAAACTTTTCGTTACATTGCTTATTCTAAACCCCCTAACTTTGTTTCAACATCTTTAGCTGTTTAATTGAGTAGTTTAAGCATCTTCCACTCCTATTATAACTTTATGATAATCATCGGTACTGTTGTAGGTTAAATGAAGCTGGTAATTAAAATTTTACTCACTTATTTACTTCTACAGATTGTCTATTCAGTTGACGCGCTGACATCTTATGCCACAACTTCGCATATTCTATTGTTTTCAGTCTTGCGGTTTATATCTCTTCACTGGCCTCATCAGTTTAAGATGATTGCTGCAAGATACGCGAGGGTACAGTATAGGCTAATTACAGTGGTGCTGTTGCACCTTAGTAGTATGTATTTGTAGCATAACGAAATTGCTTAAGAGTAGCTAGCCAGTCTGCTTACAAGATATGGTAATTCCGTTTCAGTGTCTTTTCCAAGAGCACCCGCGAACTCTCCGGCTGATTTTCCACACTGTTCTTTTAATACTAAACATCATGCAGGGAAGTTGTTCATACCACTTTCTAAGTCATTAACTTGTAATTTAGTTCTTCAATAATAGGTTTAATCATTTGCTCGTTGTGTGAATTTCATAGAAAATAATGCTGGCCATATGGACGCTTTCAACTGTCGCTGCGATTCCCTTCAGTGTCATTACGGATGTTCACGATCGCGACAGGAGTCAACCCCTAATATTTTCATTTTGGGCAGCTTGTGGAACCTCATCAGAATGGTATGTTACTCACAGAGGTGAAAAAAGAGTGTGACAGATGATCAGGTGTCGAATTACAAAAGCAAATGTAAAAATGAGGAAATACGAGCGCAAACTCGCAAATTATATGGAGGTAAAACAAAAAAAGTCCGTCCGCTTTTTGTGTTGTTTCTGATCTTAAACGAGCAACTTAGTTACTCTTCGAAGTTGAAAACAAAAATCAATGAAATCTAAGGTTGATCATCTGCGTCAAATAGTTGGGTTTCAAGCTTAAGCTCTTATAGCCCAAGGTTTGTAGCAGTGGTCGGCAACCTTTTTTTTACGCGGCCCAGACCATTCTTTCAATAGCAGCAGGCCCACTACATTTAAAACCACGACTACAAAACGAATACAGTGTTGCCAGATTTTTTAGGTAGTTTGTAGCCCTAATCCACCGCAAAAGTAGCAAATTGCCACAAAAGGTAGCCCAAATAAATTTCAATGAAACAATTAAGCATACGTGCTCCACTTACAAATATATCTGAAAGAAAAAGGGAAGTTACAGTAATTACCGTACATCAATCTTTAACTTATGGGCTGACTGATTAATAAACTGCAAGGAAGCGAAGAGACTCAGAATCACTGCAAATTTGAAATATATCATTATGTGCGCATAGGTGGAAAAAATACAAAGCGGCAATGTACCAGTACGGTATCTGCAAATTCCACTGAGGTAAAGCACCACTATAATACAATCGCAATAACATAGTGTTCACTGTTCACTTTGGGATTAGTAGTAACATAATGGATTCAGGAAATTTTGTCAACACCTATGCATGTTTTAGTGTTTGAGGATTTATGCAGTACCGGTACCAGTATGCCGCTACCTATGTAACGTTATGACATTCTTTGATTTGGCAACAGTTGTAACTGCTTAATTCCCAAAAATGCTAACTATAACTGCACTAATAATAATCTACTTTTCTCCAAAAGTACTTCAAATTTACGGTAAAGCAGCCATAATGAGTCAACTGTCTAAAATATTAGGATCTTGTTGGGATTTCACTGCAGGCAGAATATAGTTTCACATCTGAATCGAATCCCTATCCCCTAATCTCGGGCTGTTGATGGAATGAATTCAAAATTCTGTCTGAAGTGCGGTCCTAACAAAAGCGAAATATTCTCATATAATAATAACAATCTAGAATGTTTTTGCTGCTAAAATAGCTCTACTGATGTGAGTAGAAAAGTCGTAATCAAGTATTCACCAATATTCATCTGCAAAACTACACCACTGTCTCAATAGTTCATTCTCCTTTTCATTTGGTTTTATTTTCGCTCACATCAAAAGAGTCCTAGCTCAACTTCTCTTATGACGCCACACCATTAATCTTCTTTAAAATTCACACTCTTAAAATAAAACCTTTCTATGACGTTACACTATTGAGCATCCTAAAAATAACAACCAACAATAATTATTTAATAATATTGTAAAGCAAAAGACTATTATCTTTTATCTTGCTTTCGGAAAACCATAGAAACGAATCTACCGTACACGAAGAACAGTTATTCAAAAAAAGCAACTAACTCTGGAATCAAAATTAGCCCAAAACAAAAAAAATAGCAAGCTGCTTAAAAAAAGTAGCCCAAATAGTCGCAAGTTTTAAAATTTAGGCGCTAAAACGTTTTAAAAGTAGCCCAATTTGTCGTTTTAGCCCAATCTGGCAACACTTACGAATATACAACACGACTGCCAAGTACAAAATGAAAAAACGGTTCGTTGTTTTAGCAGCAGAAAAAATGCAAAGCGCGTGCTTTTTTTTTCTACTTACTCGCTCACACTGATAAAACAGAAGAAACAAAGCGAGCATTGCATGAAGGAGATACAGACCCACACATAGGCGCGCGCAGGGTGGGACACGGTACCTTGCCCCCCCCCACCCTTGGCCCTGTAATAAGGTGCTAAAACCTAACTTTTAGGCTATAATTTCTCAAACCAATAATGGTTACAGTCTCCTTTTACTTACATTAGCCAAATTTCTGCTTTTAGACATAAGCTGCAAAAACATTTTTGCATTGTTTATAATGACTGCACTCACTGCATGCCCTTTATTGATAAAAACGTGTTCTAAAATGAATGTTTTTTATGTGAAAACCGAAAAAACTCATTGGCGGCTGGGGGCTACGCCCCCAAATCCCTAGTTGTGGCCCCCCTTTACCAAATCCTGGATGCGCCACTGTATATGTCAAATGCGATCGGCTCCCGCCGTGAATCGAAACCAGCATGAAGGATCTGTCTCCTGCACGCGGTACCTCTAGGCCACGTATACTATAGTTGGCGATGAGTTTTTGTGGTATAGGCGACATACTATAATTATGAATTGCCTTGCGCAACCGCGTCTTAAGTGACTACATTGAAGTTAAAATCCGGCTAAGTGTATCAACTCCCCCATTGAAAATTCCTGCCTACGCCACTAATCAAAGGGAAGGTTTTTATTTGTTTGGGCTTACTTTTTACTCGCAGCTAGCATGCGGCCCACAAAGACTTTGTAAAACCGAATAGCCCGCGGCCGACGAAAAATTGCTAAAAGGCTCACAGTTGGGCTGTAGCCCACAGGTTGCCGACCACTGTCTTAGGTTAAGCTAACTGCTGTAACTAATTTGATGTTTTGTTGTTTCGCTGTTATTTGCTTAGAAGTTTCTATTAAAATTGCAGAAAATTTAACTGTGACATCATAATAAAGCTCTAAGAGCTTTGTACCCGAAGTTACAAGGAAATCCAACGGTTTTTGCGATTTTGTTCACTTTTGCCACAAAGTGGCAAAAGTTAGTATGTTGGTTTGATAGTGTCAATGAAGAAAAGAAATGAATAACAAGTGACGTCTTAAGTCATCGTTGCTGCAATAGGTTGTACTGTATTTATAAATTTTTAAAAGGGGAAGCTGATGGGGGTGCTAAAAAAAACAGGGGGGCTTCAGGCCCCACCTTTCAACGCCCGTGCGCTCACTTGACCCATAAATTGCTAGACGCTATTTTCAAATTTTTTATCTTAAGAAGGCCTAATGTTGTTACACGCAAAAGGAGCCTACTATATCAGCTAACGCTCACTCAAACGAACCTCGATATGAAATCAACCGTTTACAAACATGCATAAAGTATCGAGGCCTTAAAATATGACTCGTTATCCCCAGCGAAATTTAAAATTGCACAACCAAAAAATCTAAAGCCAAATACAAAAAGCATTAATTTTGCTTTTAACGAGCTTTCGTGATTCGATGCATTTCTCTAAGAATAAAGTGCTGTTAAGTCTTTTAAGATAAATGTTTACTGTTTCATTGGTGCACTGCAATGAGGATCATTTATCCATCACTGATGAACCAGAGCTGGCAGCTGACTAGAATGATTGAAAGGTGTAACTTACTCGTCATCTCCCAGCGGTTTGAACCAGGGGTGAGGAACCTTCAATTAAGGCATAGCGGGCCACATTGCACGCATGATATTTTCAGTGGGCCACATTTCAGGGCTGCGAACTCGATCGGTTTTTAACCGAGTTCAAGTTCGAGTTTGAGAGATATTTGCAAATCCGAGTTCGTGTTCTAAGAATTTTATTTTTCGAGTTTCAGTTCGGCGAAAATGACTGAGTTCAGCGAGTTCGAGTTCAAGATCGCATCCCTGGACTTTATAGGTCGCAATGGCATAAACAAATAAACGACATGCAGCTTTTTTTTTGGTGAAATCATAACTTCAATTTACACGGATTGTGACTACTTGAACAACAAACTATATTTCGTAGTGATCTTCTATTTCTTTTTAACAATTTAAATATCTTTCTAATGAACTCGAACAGTTTTATGCGAGTTCGAGTTCAGAAAAAAAATTTTTTTAAGTTCGAGTTCGGCAAAAATGACCTACCGAGTTCAGCAAGTTAGAGTTCGCAACCCTGCCACATTTATGTTTCATTCGCAAAGAGCAAAAAAAAGGTTCCTCTGAAAATTTAGTGGAGAGCAAAAAAAAAGGTCATCACGTCCGCAGAAACTCAATTTTTCGCCCAAAATCAAGTGAAGAACAAAAAAAGAAGATCATCACGTCCGCAGACCGTAGTTTGAGCTGTGTAACTGTGTTTTGACATGTTTTCACTGTTCAATATGCCGAAATGTTAAAAGGAGGACGTACGGTAAGCCTAGCATTACATGAGCCGTATGTACACGCGGGCCACATTTAAAACTTATGCGGGCTGTAGGTTCCCCACCCCTGGTCCAAACACTCTCGTTTACTTAATTCGTACAGTAATTGCTGTTTGATGTTTTGATCTCTTTGCATCGCAAATTAATATTTATGAAATGAAATTAAATTAATCTTGACTGGAGCTTCCCTTTTTCCCCAATTTTCAACTTCCCAGAAAACAGGAAATTTTCAAAAATTTTCTCGGGAAATATCCGGGATTCCGAAAATTCTCGGAATTCCCGGTAAAAATTTCCGGGAAAATTTCCCGAGCTTGATTATTTGGCTACAAGAAGAGTGACAATAATTTTTTTTCTAAATTTCAGCATTTCTAATCCAATCTTAAACATTTTTTGATGTTGTTCTGACAAACTGAGTTCGAGTTTTTCACATTTTTCAACAAATTAAAAAAAACTTTTTGATCTCCCAAGCATTTGGTCGTAAAAAATTTTGTAAGTTTTGAAAAATAATTTTTAACGAATAAAAAAAAGGTTTAAACTTTACTTGAACGCATTTTTACGTCGGAATGATAGATATCAGTACCACTGAAACCCTTAAAATCGATAAAATATTTCCCGGAATTACGACATAAATTTCTCGGTAAACGGGAAATATCCTGTCCCGACTTCCCGGGAGGAAACACTAATCATGGCTGATATACTTGACTGCCACTCATAGGGTCTGGGGCTTGATACTAGCCAAGGCTTTCCATTTATTTTCAACGTGATTGGCTTCTTACATAACGTTAGGGCTAGGCGATGGTGATTGGTGATGAATATGATCAACAATGGAACTTTGGAATGGAGCTTTTAGCTTTAGGCCTAATCTTGTCGATATACGGGCTTCGTGTCATTGCAAATTGCTCATAAAAGTGTCGTTGCACAAAATAATGAAATAAATACAGGGGGTCAGCAAGAACTCCAATTGGTAAATTACCAGACCTTAATTATTTAATTACTTAGTCAGTGGTAATACTGTAGAGTTCAACACCGTCATGTGGAAACTTTGCGGTGGCTCTCTCCCGGGCTACATCACTGCTACCACAGCAGTGATTTCCTTCAAAACATTATCTTGTTTGGTCTACGGAGACTTTGTCATAAAACGATCCACCCGTATTGTTTAGTGGTACATCTGGAAATGATACGTTGTTTGAGCCTAAAATGTTTCTGCATGTTCGACAACTTGCTTGGTGTTATAAAAAACAACTACACTTCATAAAGTTAAAATCCTTTTCTCGAATTCCTTGAAAAATCTGTCTTGAGTGGAAATCCACCATTTATTAGCCTACAGTTTAAAACCGCGCGTATTTACTTGTAAGTATTTTGATACAGTTAAAACTTTAGTGCCCAGTCCTGTGAAATTAAACTACTTATGTTTTCGTTGTGACAGGGGTTCTTTTTCAGTGAGGTACTTTAGCATCGCCTTTCCAATATTTTTCTATATTCCATTTGTGCTGATCCTTTGCTTCTCTTTGGGAATCGGTATCAAGATTTTTGTACTAAGAAAAAAACGAAACGCAAAAAAAGGTAGGTTACCCGGTAATCAAAATTGTGTTAATCGAGTATGCAGTACATTTATTCAATGGCGGCTCGTATATAGCCAGCTGCGGCACTCCCTAATTTTTGCTTTTTATCCACTTAGTTTTTTGTTTCACAATGAAAAAACGTTTCCATTAAGTTTTGAAATTGTTTTACTGAAATTTCATGTTTTTTGTTTTGTTATTATATCCCATACACGAATATGAATTTTTAAGTGGAAACAATGTTTTTTCTGTATTTTACATTTTCTTTGTCCAGACGACGCAGCAAAGGTATCATGTGTTTTTTAGACAATAGCTGCACCGCTGGCAGCTAAGCTGGTTGAATGAGGTTAGCTCAAGTTCATGGATGAAAACAGCTGGTAGCCTACAAAACAAGCGTGTAGGCCTCTAATGGCCTATATAAGATCCAACCGAGTCAAATAAACACGCATATGCAGAAATGCAAAGCGACATAATAAAAATCATTAGGTTAGCGACTAGGATGCCGCGAAAGGATCTCAGCGGTCTTTGAGTAGAGCGGTCACCCTTATTGTCACCGAAAAATATGAGACGCAAAAACTTAACAGAAATGTTTAATATTATCAGGAGACGATGGCTTATAAAGGAGATCAGCTCTTTTCCATGTTTGCGTAAGATTGTAGGAAATGTACCGGTAATTTCAACTTTCGTTTGAATTGTGTTTTTGGTAAATTTTGTATATCCGAGGAAAGGTCGTTTCAAATTTTGACACCTTGATACTTGAAACTACGTTGAAGTTTGTTCGCGCGATATTTAGGTACTGTATGTAAACATTATGCGGCTTATTGGAAGATCTGGTTGCACGGTTTGTAATTTTATAAGTTTCCGTGAACATATTAGAGAGTGAGGGTGGGGTTTGTTTACGCATAAAGTTATAGACAAAATTTGCTTTTCAAATTTGTAAAGGTCTTGTACAGTAGTTTCAAAATTTTAAGTTTCGAATAGATGGGCGTGACTCTGTCAAAATATTTATTACCGCCTAGCGTTCTGATAGCTTTGTTTTGGAGAGAGGAAAAACTGTTCAAACACGTGGGGTGGGTTGAGCCCCATACGATTATAGTCCATATAAAAGATGAGGATGAATAAAAGAATAGTATCACACGTGTTTTAGAAAAAATGACCTTAGCTTTTTCATGTTAAGTCGTGGAAGACTCATGTGAATGTAAATTTAGTACTGCAAAATACAATAAATGCGGGAATATTATGGAAACTACACCTTGGGTAGTGGGAATTCTTTATATTACT
The DNA here is from genome assembly GCA_964006365.1 of Trididemnum miniatum. Classification (NCBI taxonomy): domain Eukaryota; kingdom Metazoa; phylum Chordata; class Ascidiacea; order Aplousobranchia; family Didemnidae; genus Trididemnum; species Trididemnum miniatum. The sequence continues at coordinate 24,424,492 of OZ023233.1, forward strand.
GAATAAATAAAATTTTAATTTGGCGAAACTTTAACATCAGCATACTGACACTGCATCAGCAGCATGTAACTGTCGTAACTCGTAACCTTTGTTAGAACAGACAGAATATATATACAGGTTTTAATCAACTGAAAGTTCAACATACTCTGCGATATAACTATAAAAATAACTCAGTTAATTACTGTTCGTAACAAAATTATTGCTTTAAGATACAACAATGCTTTGGCTTGCTCCTGCAAACTCGCAAATCGAAGAACTAAAGAGAGCATGTCAGATTGGTTTCATCTGATTGCAAACAGTTGTGTTTCCAAATACATTTGTAAATATACCACACTTTCCGATCCCAACTTCCCTAACCCCAATCCCCCTGACCCCAACCCCCCAACCCCCTACTCCAACTACCCCACCCATAACTTTCCTGAACCCAACTCCTTCGACCCTATCTCCTCTGACCCCAAATCCTCCGACTCCAACCTTCCCCACCCCAACCCTCTTGACATCAACTTCCCCGACCCCTACTCTCCCAACCTCACCCCACCCCATCTCTCCCACACACTTCTTTACACTCCCCACATCTCTCCTCACCTCCCCCCACGCCCCAACATACTTCCCCACACTCATCCCATACACTCTCCCACATCTCAACACACTTCTCTACACCTATCCCCACACTTTCCCTACAGCCAACACACTTTTCCACACCTCCCACCACACTTTCCCACACCCTCTACACCTCCCCCACACCTCCCCTCACACTTCTTCTTATCCCAACACACTTCCCCACTCTTCCCTCCACACTCCCCCTTAAAAATTGTTTATTGCTTACAGCAGGCACTCCGCATCAACAGATATCTGCGTCTCCTTTCACTTATTTTAGCCAAGCTTCTGCTTTTAGACGTACCGTCGGCAAGCAGCGAAAATATTTTTGCATTCTCCATAGTGACTACACTCACTGCATGCCCCCTTTCGATAAAAAGTGTGCTAAAATGAGTTTTTTTTATGTGAAAAATGTAAAAATTTGCTAGCGGCTGGGGGTTCCGCCCCCACACCCCCTTGGCGGCTGGGGGGGGGGCCACAGACCCCGGTTGTGGCCCCCCACTTGGCCAAATCCTGGGGGGCCTCCTGATGGGGCCCCCACCAAACTTGGGCCCCACGGCAATCGACCACTTAAATCCGGCACTTCGTCCTCCATTTTAACCAAAACAAATTTGTCCTCCGAAGACGCCGAAATATGCCAAAATGTCCTACTTTTCGGCATTATGATCAGTGAAATCATGTCAAATCATTTTTCCTCGAAAATTTTTGAGAAGTTTCAATATACAAACTACGGCCTGTAGACGTGATGACCTTTTTTGGTCTTCACTTGATTTCGGGCGGAAAATTGGACGTCTGCAGACGCGATGAACTTTCTTTTGAGGTCTACATTTGATTTTTGGCGGAGAATTGGACATCTGCGGACGTGACAGGGTAAGCCTACCCCCCCAATTGACATGCTTGGTCCTCCCAATTAACAAGCATACTTTTTTGAAGTCAGCGGCTTTTGTGCTTAATTTCAAACTTAAGCCCCCTCTGAAAAACGCTGGGCCCTCTAAGTAGACTGTTTGGGCGGAAAATTGGACATCTGCGGACGTGATGATCTTCAAAGTACCTGTCCTCCTTTTGTGCAGTGAAAATATGGTAGCCCTGAAGTTATCTCGTTTCAAAAGTTTTGAGACTATAAACATGAACTTCTTCAACTATTATAGACTAAATAATATCTACAAAATAACATCCGGTATTAAAAATAAGCTGAACGTTTTCGGACAAATCGACAGTCCTTCATCACAGCATGATCAGAAACAAAAAGTTTACGCATGGCAAACTAATACAAACGAAAAGCAAAACAGCTAGGGTACGAAGTCGTACCCTTGCTGTTTTGCTTTTCCATACCCCTCCAGGGGCGTGCCCAGGAATTTGAAAGAGGAGGGGGCGCAATGTGAAGCTGTCCGTTTTTCGCCCAAAGTCGCGTGAAGAGCGAAAAAAGGTGAACACGTCCGTAGATGTCCAATTTTCCGGCCTAAAGGCAAGTGAAGAGCAAAAAAAAAGGTCATCACGTCCTCAGATTGTCGTTTACACGTGTATCACCTTTACACCATGAAAGTTTTGCGCATTTGTCTGCGGGGGAGTTGCAGCCCTCGCGCCCCCCTAGATACGCCCCTGACTCCTATAAGCGAGTCTGGATTCGTGCTATGCGCAGCGCCTCCGTCGCGTTCTCGTGGCGGGAGGATAAAAATGAAGAAATCATCATCACCGCGGACGGTCGAATTGTTCGAAAACGCTCAGCACATTTTCTGCATGTTATTTTCTAAAAGTTACTAAGGTTGGAATAGACCAAGGCCTAGAAGTGTTGCGTTCACCGGGCATTTATGCAAATTTACTTGCATTTTTTCTCGTTCTTCCGGTTACTTTACAATAGCCTCAACTAAATCTAGTCAGGTTTTTTATTTGTTGACGTTTCGTTGGTACAGACGACCAACATCATCAGAACGATAAAGCGCTACGAGTGATAACACTACACAGCAGTTTATGAGCTAGAACAAAAATTTAAAAAATTAAGGCAGAGTAGTAATTATTACGTCACAGCATGCGTACATAAACAATTGAATAGCATAAGAGAAATATTACTTGTATAAAATGATTGATTGTAATTTCTTTGGAGCAAAGAGCGGTATATATGCAGCCTATAGATGCACTATACGCAGCATATATATCTTACTATATGCAGCCACATCCAATTCACCAAAGAAGAAGTTGAATCGTCCTTGCCTTTTCTAACAACTTATCTCCACTAAAATATACTAGAAACCTACCCACACTGATCATTACCTTCAATATTCTTCTCACCACCCTAAACAACAGAAGTTAGCTGTCACTCACACCCTTCATCACAGAATTTGTTCTCATATCACGGATCCTACGAAATTTCAAAAAGCTAGAAAAAACGTTTGCCACACCCTCCAGGCCAACGGTTTCCCCTGCAAACACACCTACCCTCCCAAACCCAAACTTCTGCACGATTCACCCACATTTACGGTACATACGTCACTATCCCGCATTTAAGGCACTACTGAAAAGATTAGAAGTGTTTTAAGTAAAATTGGAGTAAAAGTCGCTATGAAGCCTGTTCGTACTATTGGTCACAGTATTCCTTCACCTAAAGACCCTATTTCTCCCGATGAAATCAACTGTTTAGTGTATGAAATTCCATGCAACGATTGCGAATTTGTGTATATTGGCCAAACCAAGCGGAACTTGAACGCTAGATTAATAGAACATCAACGAGCCATCAGACAACTAAAACCGGAAAACTCAGCTCTTTGCGAACATGCTATGGAAAATGATCATTACATTGGATGGAGTATGAGGCGCCATATGTAAGGAAATAGATACTAAAAAATTACCTACTTTTTGCCACATTTACTGCAAAATAATGTATTATATAATATATCTTCACATATATTATATCAGAAATTCCTACATATAATTCACAAAAATGTTGTTCGATTTTGGCACATTTACAAATCAGACTGTTCTGATATGTTATTTCAGAATTTCTGATATGTTTGAATCAAAAAATTCTACTCGTTTTTGCAACATTTACAAATCAGACTGTTCTGATACGTTATATCAGAATTTCTGATATGTTTGAATCAAAAAATTCTATTTGTTTTGGGCACATTTACAAATCAGACCGTTCTGATATATTATATCAGAATTTCTCATGCAAAACCCGTTGTATCATTAAAAAAATTCGAATCGAAGAAAATTTGACAACGGCAGTAGAATCGTGGGTTTACGGTATCTGCAATAATGGTTAAGGGTAAAAGCAGATTCTGGTATCTATAACTGTCTAGTATCTACAGTTATTGCAGTGGACTAAACTACAAACTATGTTTAGATTGTAATAAGCGCTAGTTAAAACTGCATGTCAAAGCTACTGTTAGTCATGCAAGCTGTTTTGACCTGTGGTTCTAGAATAGGCCTATAGGTTAATGCTTTGCAAAACAATCCAGGTTAAAATCAGCAAACGCCAATACGTGCAACATGCCAAATCTTAGCAAGTTGATCATTCTGCACCGAAATTAACGTTGACAAACCACATTATACAGGTGCAGATGACTCTAGCTGCTATTTAAATAAGCCTAGGCCTATTAGAGTTTTGGCTAACCCTTTCCATTAATGCACTCATCAGCTAAAGGGCTGTTTGGGACAGCTTATCTACTGAAATTGGGAATTCAAAAAATACTTCGTGTATCACTAGGTGGGAAAAATAAAAAAAAAGGAATCATAAGTTCGGTAAACGATGACAAGCAATCTAGTCACCTAGGTGCAACATTACGAGAAGTCTGGCATTTGCTGATGTTAACCTGGATTGTTTTGCAAAGCATTAGCCCATAGGCCTATTCTAGAACCACAGGTCAAAACAGCTTGCATGACCAATAGTAGCTTTGACATGCTTTTTCAGCAAGAGCCCACTACAATCTAAACATAGTTTGTAGTCTAGTCTACTGCAATAACTGTAGATACTAGATAGTTATAGATACCAGAATCTGCCTTTACCCTTAACCATTATTGCACATACCGCAAACCCACGATTCTACAACCGTTGTCAAATTTTCTTCGATTCGAATTTTTTTAATGATACAACGGGTTTTGCATGAGAAATTCTGATATAATATATCAGAACAGTCTGATTCATAAATGTGCCCAAAACGAGTAGAATTTTTCGGTTCAAACATATCAGAAATTCTGATATGATGTATCAGAACAGTCTGATTCATAAATGTGCCCAAAACGAGTAGAATTTTTTGATTCAAACATATCAGAAACTCCGATACAATATATCGAAACGGTCTGATTCATAAATGTGCCGAAAACGAGTAGAATTTTTTGATTCAAACATATCAGAAACTCTGATATAATATATCAAAGCAGTCTGATTTATAAATGTTGCAAAAATGAGTAGAACTTTTCGATTCAAACATATCACAAATTCTGATATAACATATCAGAAAAGTCTGATTTATAAATATTGCAAAAATGAGTAGAATTTTTTGATTTAAACATATTAGAAATTCTGATGTAACATATCAGAACAGTCTGATTTGTAAATGTGCCAAAATCGAACAATATTTTTATGAATTGTATATGGGAATGTCTGATATAACATATGTGAAGATAATACATTTTTTACAGTAAAATGTGGCAAAAAAGTAGGATACTAAAAGTTGAAACCAATTATTTTAAACGACTAACTGCTGAATCTTGGTTTATCTACTCTCACCCCAAAGTTTTAAATCGATCTGATGGTGAATTTCTTCCCTTAATATACCGTTCTTTGCTCTAAATAAATTACAATCATTCATTTTATACAAGTAATATTTCTCTTATGCTATTCAATTGTTTATGTACGCATGTTGTGACGTAATAATTACTACTCTGCCTTAATTTTTTAAATTTTTGTTCTAGCTCATAAACTGCTGTGTAGTGTTATCACTCGTAGCGCTTTATCGTTCTGATGATGTTGGTCGTCAGTACCAACGAAACGTCAATAAATAAAAAACCTGACTAGATTTAGTTGAGGCTATTGTAAAGTAACCGGAAGAACGAGAAAAATCCAAGTAAATTTGTTATTTTCTAATTAAAAACGTGCTATGTTCTGATCTTGTAATTTGTTGCTACAGTAGGGACATTAGGCTAAAGATCTCCTCTCTCCCAAAGTTATATTAGGCTACGAGCTGATAACAAAAATAAAGCTAATATGCTGATAGCTGCTACAAAAAGTGATGAATCAAGTAATATTGATTAATTAAAATGGTCACTAATTGTGACGAAACTTTTACCTCACAAAAAGCAAATCAATAGAAACGTAATAACCTAATTATGACTAGATAGTAAAATACTCGGCCTCCATTATTCATGTACTGTGCAGCACAATCTCTACAATACTTATGCAGTGACAACAAAATCTTAGATCACAATACCTTATCGGCTTAATCGTACCGATGCACTTACTGCGATTGCTCGCTGATTACTCCCTCCTCTGCCAACCGTCACCTGACATTGAATGTGTTATAGCAATCGCGTTACAATTTATTCTAATATTAAGAGTGGCAAATGCTTTATCATCCCCCCACAAAAAATATTAGGGGATGCATTTCCCCCGGGATGTACGCCCTTGGACGTGGAGGTTCTAGCATAAAACCCAGCTCTGCAAACAAATTGAAAAGTTTTAGCACTCAGATATTTCCTTGTCCATATCACTCTGGTGAACGCCGTTGCCCCTGTGAGCGTCTTAATTGGGGACGTGGAGGTTTAGTATCTGAACGCAACTCCGGTCTACTTGGTGCACTTATGAGTTCATGGTTTGATTGATCTTCTATTATTGATTGTTCTGCAACTTTGTTTGCATTTTCTTGGGGAATGATTGCTGAATGAAGCAGGATGAGCTGTTTGTGATTGCTGTAGGTCGGTTGATCTTTCAATATCGTGTTTAAGTTATCAGCAACTGCTGACTGAGGAACATAGGGATAAGTAGCTAGGTCAAAGAGGGTATAGCCATGTACGTCGATAAGGCGCTGCCAAACATTGCATTTCTAGGAAAGGAAAACAGCCTTTCGTGAGAAGTAGCGTTGGTGGTTCTGCATACTAAGCATCGAACAGCGTGCAATGTTAGAAAGCACAAGCTCCCATTGATTTCCGGAAAATTGGAGGAACGCAGTAGAAGTTTAATTGTTAGCCAAATTGTTTGATTAGCCCGCTCACATTGTCCATTACTTTGCGGGCGATAAGGCGATGAGTAGCTGGTATAAATACCTCGATCATTCAGGAAATACTTTACTTCATGACTGACAAATGACGTTCCTCGGTCACTATGAATAAAATTGGGAAATCCAAACATACAAAATGAAAAGCAATTATAAACGGTCTTCAAAGTTATGTTTTTTGCTAGGAAAGACAAAGGGGTAACGACTGAATTCGTTCACAACCACTAACAATTATGGATGAGGGCCTTTTACTGAGCCTTTGAAATCTACTCCCAGTCGTTCCCAGGGTCTTTTACAAAAGCTTCTCTCTTTCGTCGATAAAAACGAGGCTTCATTTCCGCACAAACTTGGCATGACTGACACACTTGCTTGGCCTGTTCACCTGTGTGTGGCAGATGCTTAGCACGGATGAGGTGATTTAATCGGACATATCCAGTAGGGTTGAGTGAAAAAAATGTTTTCGGAAATTGAGAAAACTATAGATCCCAAACCCTGGCAAATGGTCTAAAACTTGCCAAAATTTGTTTTTTGGGGGTTACCCCCATTTTCCAGCCTGCTACCCCCCAAAATGCTATCTCGACTGATGACACAGGGGGTAATTTACATATCTCGGTAACCACTGGTCGGAGAGTAATGGCATATGGCTCAAAGTTTGTGGAAACACTATGTTCCTATCTGCGCTAAAAAGGAAACTTTCTCTATTTTTAACACAAAAAAAGTTACAGCCGAAAAACAAAAATTTTGACCATTTTTGGTAACTTTTTAGAAAATTCACCTACGAGTAATTGCCGAATTGCGTAAGAAGCACAGTCGTTTAATTTTGACTGTGAAACTAATTCCTCTCATATAACTAACACTGTTTGTGTATGCATCTATAAATGGACGGATGGTGACTTCCACTCTTGCTGAAATAGGATGAGTGGTAACAACTGCCTCAAATCAGCAAGAACATATATACCGCGAGAGAAAGTCACTGAAATAGGCTTTACGCAAATTTAGTTATTTTGGTGAATTGAGTTTAATTTAATGCGAAATTGTTGTTAAATTAAACACGAAAAAATTGTAACGTATTGATGGCTGGGTGGTGTCAAGACTGGCTTCATAACAAAACAATACAATAAGAAAGAAATGGCTGTTTTTGGAAGCCAAGAAATGCTGCCAACCTCATAACAGGGCCCGCTAAAGTCAAAATTTTTTCAGGACTTTGTTACATGATCAAATGTGTACTAACGTTCGCTTCAGGTGTTCAGGAGTCTGTTTTGGTAGATTTTATAAGTCAAAATAAAGTCAAAATTTTGCATAAATTCAAAATTTGTCAAATTTCTCTTTATCAAAAATCTCCTTACAAAAACGAACAAATATATATTTCTTTAATATTTTTTTGAATTTTTGAGCTGCTATTAAAATTTTATGCGCAGTAGGGTGTTGCAGACGCCCCATGAAATTTAAATTTTGGGCTGATCATGCTGAACCATTTTTTGGTATTGCAGTTTGACCATCTGACTATGAATACGAAGTTTCGGGGCATTTCGTTAATGTTTACCTCTGCCAGTGATGCCATTTTGAGACCCACTTTTGAAAAATTTCATGTTTTTTGCCACTAGAGGGCAGAGTATACTTGTGACGTCAATTTGACCATTTTTAAAATCTGCCCTTTTGTGTTTTGCACTGGTTCACATCAGAGATATTCATGTTTTAGCACGTTTAAATGACGTGCTAGCGCCCCTAGTGGCGAAAACGTAAAGTGAAATATTTTGGTAAATTACAAAATTTGCATCTACCTTCAAGTTTTCAGGGTCAAGGAGTTCAAATTTGATGTTATTTTTATGATAGGAGGTTTATCAGAGCATACAAACCTTAATTGTGTTGAATATTATGAAAATTTGACATGTCAAATTAAAGTACTGACATTGCGTTGATCAAAAATTTTTGGCTATACACGTACTACCACACTTTTACTGTTAAAGGAAGCATTTGAAAACTCAAATGTGACTTGTATCGACAAAGAATCGTCATACTAGTGTTTTACAAAGTTTATTTAGGCCTAATGTACAAACGGCGCTTTATCACACAGTCACATAACTACCGGCACACTTAACATACTACACACACAAATAGAAATGTCTTTTCTTTAGCCAAAGAGCGTTTACGTAGATTGGGCACTTTTCTTCGATCCTTTTCCACCACTTGCACATAATTTTTCAAGTTTTCTTCTTTTTTAGCTAAGTGAAGAAAATCAGCCACCAGCTTCACCCCTCTTTCGGCCGAGTCATTGCACACTCTCAGCGTGCCAATAACGTCTCGTCCAAAGCTGTAGCCATCATCTTCTTCCCACTCTTTGACGGGTTTTCCTAAAAATGTCGCAGGAATTCGCAAAATCTCAAACATATTCGGGTTGTGGGTGTTAATAAAATCGCAGAGCGAGTGCTCTTCCAATGACGCAACACCGGGCAGCTGTGGCTTGCCAAATTCAGCACCGCGTCGCGTCACAAATTGCATTTTAGAACGAGGATCAAGATCAAGCTTTAAAAGATTGCTGGCTCAACATTTCTTTTCCGCTGCACGAACTTCATCATCCCACAAGGCAAGTGGGATCAGCTCACCAGGGAGATATCAAGTGTGCCTTCCAAAGGCCTTTAGTGCAGCAGCACTTACTGTACCATCAACTGTATCATACTTTTTTATCGCATCCATTAAAGCTAGGTTGTGCCGTGGTGCTGATGCAGCCAGAGCGCAGTTGAACTACCAGGGATTGAGCACAAAGGTGCAGAAATCTACAAACCTTTGGAGTTTTTGCGTTTGGTACTTCGAAACAATTCCTGTTGGTAGAAAATCTTTCAGCATGACCAATTTGTAGCAATACAGTTGCTTAGCCATCCATCTAGTCCGATGCACGGCACCAGGCTTACAAAGTTGTTGTAGTTCCTGCTGTTCATTCCAATGTAAACCTCCATCAAATCCAATAATTCCTTGTAGTCACCCCTGGAATATGATTCTACCGCTTTTTCCCTTTCTATATGAAAACTTTTAGTTTCTCGGTTTGGGTTAAGAAAAATTCTCCCACCTCTTCTCTTTGTTTGGTGTGCAGAGCAGCTGTATTGCGCGGGGTGGCATCAAATCCTTTTTCTCTAAATCTTTTAAACAATTCGATATCTGGCTCACAAGATGTTTCAATTTTTAAAGATTCCCAGACATGTGTTAAAATGATTTCTCCAATGTGTTTCCTGCATGCAAACCAGAGTAACGGCCTTCCTAACTTGTTTTGCAGAGACACACATGCAGCAGACAAATGGCCTGTAAAAACAATAAAATGAATTAGTGATGTTCTTGATGCATTGACAAATGCTATAATGGCAAGTTTAACGCTGACATCACAATTATAATTGCGATTTATGCACTGCGAGCGCTTATCAACACTCTGCTTGCGTAAGCTTCTTGCTTCCGCTGCTTTCACAAATTCTTCGTCTTTTGTAGCGTAAGGAGCAATATGGTCTGTTTTCATGCTACGCAAAAACAAAATATCTTCATTGATGGCTTCCACCTCTTTTTCACTTTTTCCACTCTTCTCGTCTTCCATTCTTCTTTCAGCATCTCTAGGCCAAAAAGGCATAGTTTGTTTTAATTTTTCTTGGAATTCTTCAACTTTACCGTGCCCATTTCTCTTTTCAGGTATAATTTTGAATAAACTTCTGTAGAGTGAGTGTAATTCTATAATTTTCTCCGCCATTTTTTTTTCATGGAGAACAGGAACACGTGCTTTTTTGTAATGTCCTAATACTTCAGCCACAACTAAATTCGCAGATCTCATCGCTTTCTGGTTCTTCGTCTTGTCCTCGTTTCTCAGTTTTTCCAGGTTAGTCAAAAAACAAAACAGAATTTGTCTGTAAGTAGGTAATCGCGATCCACATATTTTGACGCTCTCAGGTCCAGAGGTTTCAGGCAAGATGCATAGCTTACTATCAGCAATGCGAATGCTCATATTTAAAAAGAATTAGCGTATTAGTATTTTATTCAAATGCACTTTGCGATCTGAAATAAACTATAGCTAATTACTTTCAAACAAGAAGCGTGAAGCACAATGTGATGCTCTCATTGTCATAAAACTCTTGTTGACAACACCGGAAAACTTCCGGGGTAGTATTTATTATGCGCTAACAATAAACTACAATGTCATTCTAGCTAATCAGCTAGCAGCAACTTCAGAATTTCTGTTTATAAAGTTTTGTTTTTTTATAGCTCTACTCAATCATAAGTTGATCTTTTCTTGCTCGTAGCTGCAAAATTACTACACAACCAGTCAGTACAAGAAAGCTATGGCCACATTTGCAGCTACATTCAAAGATGATACAATCGTGATAAAATCAATTCACCAAGAGCGAAATATTTGAAATTTTTGAAGAAATTGCCTTTTGTAGCTGTTAAATATTTTTATTAAAATGTTTGTAGATCTGAAAGCTTGGATAAAGCAATATCTGTATCTTTAAATATTTTCTTGTACTCCCTATCATAAAAATAACATCAAATTTGAACTCCTTGACCCTGAAAACTTGGAGATAGATGTAAATTTTGTCGAAATCGGCTAAGTATTTACCAAAATATTTCACTTTACGTTTTCGCCACTAGGGGCGCTAGCACGTCATTTAAACGTGCTAAAACATGAATATCTCTGGTGTGAAACCACCAATTTCAAAATTTTTTTTTAAACGGTGCAAAACACAAAAGGGCAGATTTTAAAAATGGTCAAATTGACGTCACAAGTATACTCTGCCCTCTAGTGGCAAAAAACATGAAATTTTTCAAAAGTGGGCCTCAAAATAGCGTCAGTGGCAGAGGTAAACATTAACGAAATGCCCCGAAACTTCGTATTCATAGTCAGATGGTCAAACTGCAATACTAAAAAATGGTTCAGCCTAATCGGAGAAGGTCGGGGCGCCTGCAACACCCTAATGCGCAGTTTTATTTGATTTTAAACTTTTGAAATAGTTGCAATATTTGCACTATCGTCACAATAATGCGTGCGGTAATTGAGAAGCAAATAGCATTTATTATGCATGAAACGTCATTGTTGATGCATAAATACATAATTGTTAGACAATTAATCTAATCCTATAAAAGCCTTGTGCTCTTTACACGTGGTCTTTTAAGTTGTAGCTTGCAAAGCAAAGAATGCCAAAACAAGCCAAATCTTCTATAGCGAAAGTTAGGCAAACTTGCCAAAAATATCCGGATGAGTTTTCGGCAACTCCTGCCGGCGACTTGCGATGCAACCTTTGCGACGTGTTAGTCAAATGCAACAAAAAGATTTTGTGGAAAGCCACCGAAAAAGTAAGTGGAAAGCCACCAAGGAAAATTGGAGACGAAGAGCACTTCAAGGAACAGGTTGTTTCTTCATTCTTAGCTGCAGATATCCCACTTCATAAACTGAACCATCCTTCTTTAAAGTATCTGTTTGCTAGAATGCGAAAAGTATTGCCTTTGGAGACTGCAGCCCGGGCATGTGTTGCTAAATTGGCATGCCAAACAGAGGAACAAATTCAAGAATTATTTGGTGACAAAAAATTTTTTTGATTGTGGATCAAGCAGAGGATGCTAAACAAAAGTATATTAGTGTGCTTGTGGGCAGCTTAGATGCTCCAAATCAGACATTCCTCGTTAATTGTCATCCACTTGACAGCGGTCGCAATCTTAATAGCAGTATTATTCTGCACACTGTGGATGACATTTTGCGACAACTTGAAATAAAACGCGAGAATTTTTCATTGTTCTTGACTGATGCTGCTCGGTACATGTCTTCGGCTGGAAAGAGATTAAAGGAATTATACCCATCTTTGATGTATGTCACCTGCGTTGCGCACTTACTACATAACTGCGCTATGCGTGTGCGTGCTCATTTTAAAAATATTGATGAAGTAATAGCAACGATCAAGGCAGTAACAATCAAAAACAAAGATCGCTAGAAAGATTTTCATGATGCTGGTCTGCCATCTCCTCCTGACCCTGTAATTACAAGATGGGCAACTTGGCGTAGAGCTGCCTTATATTACGTATAGTGAGAACCTTCCAGCTGTTCGTACCATTGTCAACAATTGGACAAGTGTAGGCCTCTTAGTCAGCAGAGCAAAAGACGCTATCAATGTCGAAGGTTTGGTGTCGGACTTGGTTAAAATAAATCAACACCGGACTCTAGCAGCCAACGTAGAGTTCCAAGAAGGAAGTGCCTGCACAATAACCAAAGCATACGGACTGCTGAAGAATATGTAATTCGATGATGATCCTTGCGCAATTAAAGACTACATTAACAAACGACTATCCAACTCTGATTTAGAAACAATAATAAACTGTACCAACTTGACAATTGACCCAACAAGCTACGCACTACTGCAAAAAGCCCAGCCAACCTCTGCTGCTGTTGAGAGGTCGTTTTGAGAGGTCGTCAAGCGTCGCTTTGTTACATTAGCTTCAACACTAAGTAATTGAGAAAATGTTCGAAGTAGGCTACCTTTTTCTATAAAAACTTATGTAAATTGCAGATTATAAAACATATTTAATTAATAAAGTGCAACAAGACATAAATAATACGCGGAAGCGGTAAAGTCAAAATAAAGTCAAAATTTTACTAAAATAAAGTCAAAAATATATCTTTTTAGGTCAAAAAAAAATGGCCCTACTCATAAGGCATAGTTATGAGAAATTCGAAAAATTTGGTGCGGTGGTACACCTATACATGGTGAAGTAAAATAGCTTAGAGCAGAAACAACTGTTTCGAGATCAATTTTGACCCATCCGGCTTATAGAAGAGATCACACGATTTACTAAAACACTATACTTAACTGCTTTTTGGTGTCAAATGTTTTCGTAAGTTTGCGAGATTCAATTTATTTGTCGAATGACCCATGCACGTTTGTCAAATCTTGCAACTTGTGCAGACGCTTCCGCCACAAACTTGACGAGCTGCTCCACTGGTTGGCTATGACATAAAGGTTGTGTAATAGTAATACAAGAGTTTTTTTCAGACACTCTTCTATTTCTGTATCTGTAAGGCTTGCAATTACTGGAGGCTTCTGCTAGTAAGAATCGAAATTGGCTTATTCATGGTAATATAAGCATTTGCTTCCAAGTTCAGCGTTGGTACATTGAACAAGTTAATCAAACTGCTGTTCAGTGCATGGTGGCAGTCATCGTTGTTTGCACTTTCTTCAACTATTTGTTTCCGATGTTTTGCCATTCCTATATTTCTTACATTTTCATTATCATCCCCTAACATCGCAATCAAAGCATAATCTTGGTGTGCAAAATAACCATTCCGTTGCGCCACACTCAAAGTACCGTAATTTCTTCATCACGTTTGTTTGAAAAATTTCTGATTCTCTGAATTAAGTTCAAAACAGTGCTGGATCCATGGGTTTTCTGATTATGCGATGATGTTAGGGGATATTATTATTATTATTAAAGGGCGGTGGTGCCTGAGAAGACTGACAAGGCTCAATCCTCACTGGCACATTGTGTAGGCCATTACTTAGACCCATTACAACTTTCTCCGCTTTCTCGTTTATTCAATATTTCAATTTACTACTGGCCGTATTCAGCAAGTCTTCCGGCCTGCTGTAAATACTTTGCCAGGGGGTTTATATTTAGTTTTTCGACCACCGACTTTATTGTGGTTTTTTCTTTACCAAAAACCTTGTTTCGTAGGGCTTGGTAGTAAGTGCATTCTCCAACATGGTGATTTGGAGTTTCTTCTTCCAGGCTACGTTTTGGACATGTCGGTGATACGTCATGTCCCATGGTGCACCCGCGTTTCTGTAAGTTGCAGTGACCTGTGAGGACTTGCAACACTTCATTTATTCTAGGTCTTTTGAGCCTCAAAAGTTGTTGAGTTAACTGGGGCGAAGCCCGTCCTTCATTTTCTTTTGTTCTCAAGCAGTCCTTTCGTTCTATCCAAGATGTTTTCCATCTTTTGACACTCCAATCCTTTATAGCAGCGCGACAACTAGCATGTGGGACGGAAATGAAAGGTTCAAGCCCCGAGCAGTTTAATGCTGATCTTGATTTAGCTAAGATATCCGCCTTTTCATTTCCTTGGATGCCGGTGTGGCCCGGCGTCCAGGCAATAGTGACGTCATTGTCTTTATCCAATATATTTAGGTTTTTGATGCACGTTAATTCTGTGTTAGATTTCACAATATTATTTTGGATTGCCAGAATTGCTGCTTGACTATCCACTAAAATTGTAATTTTTTCATTTACAATTCTATCCATGATCAGTTTCTTTGCTACTTCAGTTATAGCAAAGACTTCTGCCTGGAAGACAGTACTATATCTTCCCAGATGGAAAAAATTTTGATCTGTTTGAGAGCCTGATGCGTATTCTATGTAAAACCTCGCACCAGCTCTTTCATTTAACTTGAATCCGTCAGTGTAGCATCTGATCATGCTTGGTTCTAAAGCTTTCTCATACTGGACTGCGTCCTTGCGTTCCATAACGAGGCATTTGTACTGTTTTCCAAATGTCTTTGTTTTTGCTATTAGGTCTGCTGGCATACTCAGCAAAGGCAAGTTTTCCTTTGCTTCATTGCATACGTCTACGTGACTTTTGGTTTTTCTTGTTGAACCAATTGTCTTGGCAGGCCAAAAGCTCACACGGGATAACCGATATGATCGTTTTACTACCTCTGACAGTATGAATTCATTAATTGGCATGATATTCAGCAGCATCTCTACAGCTCCTGTGGGGGTGCTGGGAAATGCTGAAGAAATCATAAGACACGCTAGTCTTTGTACTCTTGAAAGTTTTTTCTCTAGACATTTTTTATTTACTCCACCAACCCAGGATGTACACGCGTATGTGATGACGGATCGTATCATTGCAGTGTATATCCATCGCATGCTAGTTGGATTCAGCCCCCACGCTCTGCCCACTATTTGTCTGCATTGTAAAAACATAGCAGTCGCTTTGCGAGCAATTCGTGTTACATGAGGTTTCCAAGTAAGCTTACTATCAAGGGTTACACCTAGTAGTGTTGCTTCTTTGGAAATTTGTAGCTGGCGTCCATTTCCAAAATCCGGCTTTCTTTTGTTAGTAAACAGAACTATTTCAGCCTTTTTACTGCTGAATTGAAGCTCTTGATTATGAGCCTAGTTACTTGCAATATTTAGCGCTTTTTGAGCCCTACCTTTGATCCACAGCATGTTGGTGCCAGTGACCAAAATTGCTACATCATCGGCATAGGCTTGTACATGAAAACCCCTGTTGCGTAGGTCTACTAACAAGGAGTTTGATACACAGTTCCATAGAAAAGGAGACAAAATACCACCTTGGGGATTCCACTTTACTACTTCCCTTTTAATCTTCTCACCATTTAGCTCTACTTGAACTGTGCGGTTTCTCAGTAAATTCTCAATCCAATAGACGAGAAAAGGCGACACCTTCAATTCTCGCAGAGCATCGGCAATGCCACTGTGTGATATTATCAATAGCACCAACAATATCCAGAAATATTTCTAGTGCTGTTCTTTTCTTTGCTAAGCTTAGTTCTATGCGTCGTACCAATTCGTGCAGTGCAGTTTCAGTTGAAACTCCTGCTCTGAATCCATACTGGAACGCAGAAAACCTTGCTTGCAAATTAGAATCATCCTTAAAATAATACAGTAATAACCTTTCCAACCATTAATTTTTAGTTGAAAGGAAGTTAAAGTGATCATCCGGAAAGACTTAACTTCATGATAGTTTTCTTTACCGGGTTTAGGGATGAAGATGCCAGCCCCTTCCTTCCATACTTTCGGCACATAGCTATACTTCAAGCACATTTGGAAAATGGTTTGGTATATACTTCTAATACTATTCCAGCCTTTTTGTAGTAGCACCGGGTAAATACCGTCTGGTCCTGGCGTCTTAAATGGCAGAAATTCGTCGTGGGTTGGTAACACAGCAGTGTTATCATTTGGTTCTTCTGCTGCTTTACTATAGTTTACCTCTCGACTTCCCGGTGCTAGGGTGTCTAGGAGGTAATTCATAGTCTCAACAGAAGATTCGGTGAATTCACCATTAGGTCTTAAAACGTTGCATACTAGCACCGTTTCGTTTCGACGCATAATTTTAGCCAGCCGAGCGGTTGCACAGTGACCATTCATCGATTCTGCAAAAGACGCCAAGAATCTCTCTTGGCTTTTCTAACGGCGCTTTTAAAAATCAATTGGGCCTGCTTAAAAGCTTCCCAATCGTTTCCAAGTTTTGATTTGATGGCTTTACGTTGGGCTTTACGAGCCTCTCTGCGGAGACAGGTTAGCTCTGTATTCCACCAAATATTGTCAGTCTTACGGCGGATCTTACGCTGAGGGCAAGATACATTGTAAGATTTTATTAATTGAACAGTTGATGCCAGTTTTTCTATATCATCAACTGATAATATGCTAACTGGTGTACTATTCAAATCATGTAACCTGTGATCAAGTTCGTTTGCATACTTATTCCAGCAAGTACGTCTAACGTTCCTGATCATTTTTGTTCTTTTGGTGCCACTTTGAACTCTAAACCTAATATACATGTGATCTGAAAAGGAAGGCACATCACTGACATGCCAGTCACTTATACAGTTCTCAGCATTTCGGTTTATTAAAGTCAGATCTAGCACTTCCTCTCTTTTTCTCGTTCTGAAGGTGGGTTTATTGCCCACATTACAGAAGTGCAAGTTCGTACTAGCACAGTACATAAGCAAATCCATACCTCTTGTATTGACGTTGAAGGAGCCCCATACTGTGTGATGTGCGTTTGTATCAGTTCCTATAACGGTAGGAATTTTATCTCTGTCACTGAATGACAGCAGCTCTTTCAAAATTACTGGTGGAGCTGGTTCTTCCAAAGCCATATAAGCCGATAAAAAGACAAAGCTATCTCCTTCTCGTCTTACATTTTTAACTCTCACTGCTACCACATCTTCGCTAGAAAATTGTGGTATGAGAGAGCATGTCATATCAGAAGTGACATAAACACATGCTCGGGGACGTTTATCTTTTTTATTATCTTGAAAAAGTTTCCATCCCCTGAGTTTACTTCTGATTGCGCCTCCATAGGTCCAGGGTTCCTGAATTAGGACTATACCTGAACGAATTCATTCATTCATTAGTAATTTATTGGCGGAAAGAAAAAAAAAAAAAAACTCACAAAAGTAAAATACAAACACAAGCATAACTGATATAATTTGTCTTTACCGCAGGGAGACAGCGAATTGGCCTTACGGTCATCTAGAGTCAGCTGCCACCCTAGTAGTCACAAAGACTAAAGAAGGTTGTTGATCGTTACACTTCAAAACTTTTGACAACCTGTAAATTTTCAAGCTTGTTTTGGATAGTTTAGAACACGACTTAAATTTGTAGTTGAATTAGATGCTTTTTAAATTTAGATTTAAATGATTTGGAAGATGCGCTTTGCATTTCCGGAGGAATTTGGTTCCAAATTGTAACTCCTTGATACTTAATACATTTTTGCAAGCGAGAAGTAGGATAACGTGGGATATATAAACGGGTTTTAGTTTGTTGAGTAGATCTGGTACTACGAAGAGAGATGTCTCTGGTAAGAGTGAAAAATTTTGATATTTTTTGCGGAATTTTATTTTGAAAATGTGCATGAACAAATTTACCAATTTCCAGTTTATAAAGGTAGGGAAGCTTTAGAATTTTGGTGTCTGAATAACATGGGGAAGCCTTATCACGATAAGAACCACCAACAATAATTTTGACTGCTTTGTTTTGCAGAGTTATTAATTTTTTTAGATGGGTTGTATATGCAAAACCCCACACTGGTAAGCCATAAAGTAAATGCGTATGAACGAGGGAATAGTAGACAGTTGATTAAGCTTTTTGGGGTAGGTAATGTTTCAACTTAGACATGACTCCAACTGCTTTTGAAATCTTGTGCGTTATAGAATTAATTTGAACATCAAAATTTAGTTTAGTGTCTATAATTACACCTAAATACTTGACGCTGTTACTTTGATTAATAGGAACATTATTTAAAGATACGTTCATAAGCGGGGCTGTTTCTTTTAGTTTGGGAGGGACAATTAAAACATTAGATTTAGAGGGATTAACTGTTAGTTTATTAGATTTGAACCATATAGAGATATTTTGTAGATCAATATTAATATCTTTGTTTAAAATGCAAGGGTTTGGACTGGAATAGACTAAACAGGTGTCGTCAGCGAAAAATCTTGGTTCGCAAGTTACTGAAGAAGGCAAGTCGTTGATGTACAAAAGAAATAATAGAGGCCCAAGAGTCGAACCCTGAGGAACCCCGTATTTGTTTGGAAGGAGGCTGGAATTTGTTCCGTTGATGGAAACGTATTGTTTACATTTTAGAAATGCGTGTAGCAATTCATTAGCTTTACCTCTAATACCGTAATGGTCGAGTTTTCATAGGAGAATATCATGACTAACGGTATCAAAAGCCTTGGTGAGGTCAAGAAAGACCAAACCTGTATATAAATTGGCATTGATGTTATCAAAAGAATTGGTAACCACATCAATTAAGACATGATTTGCGGAAATATTTTTTTGAAAACCATATTGTGTTTTGTGGATTGCTTTGTGTTTATTTAAAAAAGTGATTAATCGTTTGTAGATAATTTTTTCCATTATTTTTGAGAAGCAAGAAAGGATTGAAATGGGGCGATAATTAGTTGGTTCTTTGTGGTCCCCTTTTTTGAATAATGGTACTATTCTGGCTATGGTACAGTTATCGGGAAAAACACCATTTGTGAAACAAAACTCAATAAAAGAATGAAGATAAGGAGTAACAACGAAGGTGGCAGCACGGAGGAAAAAGGCAGGGATTTGATCATGACCTATAGCTTTGTTCACGTTAATGGATTGAATAGTATTGATAATTTCAGTATAATTAGGAATATCTAAAAAAATTGAGGAGGAGATACGATTATGGAGAAATTGGCGAAATGATTTGGATTCAGATTCGAATATATTTTTCGCCAAGTTTGATCCAATATTACAAAAAAAATCATTAAAATGATCTGCAATTTTCTGGCTATCAGTTGTTATATCACCATTAATGTTTAGTGTTGGGGTAGTAGAAGTAGCTCGATTCGAGCAGGTAGGAAGCGCAGAACGAATGACATTCCACATTCTATGGGGATCATTTTGATTCTCTTTAAGTTTGGTAGTGAAATACAATTTTTTCGACAAGGCTTTAATTTTGGTCAATTTATTCAGATATTTCTTGAAAAAAGATTTGTGGTTTGAATCGCCATTTAGGTAGTGAGATACGAACATAGAATTTTTTTTTCTGATGGATATTAAAATGCCTTTTGTTATCCAGAGTTTACTTTGAATTTTTTTTTGCTTTCTCGACAGAGGTTTGAGAGGAGCACGAGTGTCTATTGTAGACAGAATAATACGCGTAAAATGATTAAATAATGAGTTATAATTTTCTTTATTAAGGGCTGGTTGGTAGGAAAAAAATTATTTAGGTTAAAATTAAGATCTTCACAAAATTTTTCTACATTAAATTTTTTGTTACTTCGAATGTTTTTTGTTACTTCACATAAGTTATAGCAAGCGGCCTTACCCTTACATCTGTGAAGATTAATCTGCCAGCATTGAAATTCATTCGACTTGGATTTTCGTGCTGGGATTTGTTTTTGATTAACAAAAGAACTGGTTGCCTGGAACTGGTTGCCTTCGAACCCTGATCAGGGTTCTCAGGCTCCTCAGCTCCTTCCGAAGCAGCTCTGACGTTCTCGATTGAGTGCTAGAAGACTCTATCAACCTTTTCGTTGATGCAGAGTTGCAGGCAGTTTGAAGATTATCTCCAAGGTTAGTGAGGTTCAAACCCTCCAACCCCTTCCGCAACCTCTTTCGCTGTTTCCGCTTCTGATTTCTTTCATGATTTTTTCCTCGACGCCACTCAGACGTGCTACCAACGTCCGGAGACATTGATGGATTCTGAGTGAGCAAACCGGATATTTGAGCGGTATGCGACTTTTCAATCGACAATGCCGCTGAAACTGTTGCCTCTTGATTTGTCAGAGGCTTCTCCTCCAACAGAAGAGAAGTCCAGGCTGAAGGCAATTTTTTCGCACTTATCTCCACCTCAACCCTTGGAGGAGTAAAGGCTTTGACTAGCTGAGTACTCTCACTGCCGCTGAATAGTTCAAGAACTGTTCGCAGCGACAGTGATTCTTTCCTTGTTAGGGGAACAAACCGTACTGTTTTCTTTTTTCGTTTATTTTCCGCTCATAAAGTTTTGGTTTTTCTTTATAACTGGGAAAAACCTAAAGACCAGATTTGAAAAAAAAAATTGTTATTAGGCCACGTCAAGTCCCGCAGCTGGACCAAGGCAACTATGTGTAATGGACTTGCCATTCTTTGCAGTGGCCTCAGGAATGCCCCCCCAATACAACTGCAGGCCCCCTCCCAGTCGCCAACTGGAGCTACAATTGCATGGAGATTTGCACAAGCTGACGGAGGCAGCCCACCCCAATTGGCTAGATCAGGGGCAAGCCTCTGAACTATCTTGCGGCCGCGGTACAAAGCGCGTTTTAGACCGGTACCCTCTACAACTATGAGATTCCATTGCAATCATCTGAAATCCAGTCACGCAATCCTGACATGTCCCGTGTAAACAATTTTTGGTGCCTACCACCCGCATTTTCGCTAATGCCAAATCTGCATTATGCACTCCCTCCTTCACAGCTCGTCTTCTCATCTGCTAGGAAAAGAAGCCGAAATGCTTCAAGGAGCAAAATCAACAGGTAAGGCCGTTGCTAAGACTAAGTTGGCAAACATAAAAAGTAAAAATGCCAGAGCCTCTTTAGCCAATATTACAATGTTGTTTCCACCGTACACCACGTGGAGGCAAGGTTGGTCATATGTCCAGCATTAATGCACGGTAGCCTATTTCTGTTTCCCGTTCGTCTGATTAGTAACAGTAGTTTTTTTAGCTGTTTCAGAGATGATAGGCTTCGGCTTAATATACATTTATTTTTTTTTACCGTAATTGTTCCATAGCCCAAAGCGCTAGCAAGCTGAATAGGCTAACTTAAGGCTTAAACCCTAATTTAACCTGGTTAAAAATTCAATAGCACAACGTTGTGGTTGAGCTATATTTTGGGGGAACTCAAAATTTAGCACGACAGAACCGTGCAAATCGCAAAATAGGCCCTGATGGAAAGCTTCAAATTGTGAAGTTGCGATATTTTTTAGGTTTTTCAGTTTCTTTAGAACTCAGTTTATGGGACTATTGTTTGGACCAAACGAATAGTTCTAATCTAAATGGGTGTTTCTCAAAGTGGGCGAAAGACAAGCACCAGTAGCGAAAAGGGGGCAATAGCGCATTCTCGAAACAAATGCTACAAACAAATAGTTAGTTACTGTATGTTGGGAACTGAGCAACGTATTAAAAACATTTTATGTCACTACCTGTATAATAGCTATTATTATCACCAGTAGAAAAGAGCGATTGTTGAACTTCAATAATTGTGACCGAAAAAAAATTCGGTCATTGCCAAAAATACTCGATCAATGACCGACAAATGACCGAAAAAAAAAGGTTTCAGTACAATGTCAGATTAAAACTTCGAATTTTGCTAGGGGTGCGAACAATTTTCCGCAGTGCGGGACCTTTATCACCCCGACTCAAATATGGGCCACGCATCACACAATTATAGTCATTCACGTTCTTTAGGCTTATTAACAAGACATATGCTATGCCACAGAAATTCTTGAACGTGAGCCACCACGGGCGTGTTCGTCAGATTGATATCTTTCTGGCTCTGATTTTCGCTGCATCTGGTAGCAAACGCTTTGGGTAATCCTTTGTATTAGGCCTACTTAAAAAAAGTTACACTCAGCCACTCAATGTGGTCACTAGAGATAAGGTTTGCAGAGCTTCTCTGTTTCACTTTTTTGCGAAAGTCGGACGTCAAAAGGTGTCAATCGTTGCAATTAAATTGATCACGTCAATTTGTAAGTTGCTGACTACCAAAAACTCCATGCAATATTTCATATTTTACCATAGCTCATTGCTGGTGCTTCGCCATTGAACCAGTGATGGAGTCGAGTACTCAACCTCGAGTACGAGTACCGAGTACTTGCCTTGAGAATCTTCGAGTACGAGTACTGGTGGTTGGCTTCGAGTACGAGTATTACAAGCTCGAGTACGAGCACCGAGTACATTTTGATTTTTCGCAGTTAAACTTTACACTCTAAAATCAATAATAAAACATGACGTTGTGTTTTTCCATTTCATTTCGCTGATATCTCAAAAACTACATGCGATAAAAATTTCATTCTTACGTTTAATGAAGAATAGAGGCTAAACATCACATGTATGCAACAAAAAAAAATCGAAAATTTGGCTACGTTGTATTCTTCCTAAAAATGGCAGAAGTCTTGGGTCACTTTCATTTAAATCACTTATTTTGGTGAAAAACAGGAACCGGAACAAGCCAGCAAATGTCCAGGGGTTGGGAAATACCCTAAAAATCGCAACTACGTTTGTTTAAATGAAGCCACGATCGTGACATCTCGGAGAAAAAATATCAAAGTACGCGTGTACAGTAATGTCCCGGTTAAGTTCGCAACTTGAATCTGAACAGTTCGTGCGAACTTATGCGGTAGGTGCGAACATAACAATTAGGCTATGGTTAGTTAGTACAAAGTGAATTATTACGTAACATAAGGTATGTGTCAGCGCTGACGGAGACTCCGACCATTGGGCTTAGGGCATAGAGCATAAACCTACTGTTTAGAGAAAAAAATAAGGTCCTTGAAGTAGAGGATCAGTTGTTGTGCCCCGACGTGCAAGATGAAGCAGGAATTGATCATAACAAAGTGAAAAATTCGTTTGAATTTTTTCAGCGAAAAGTGAGGCAGGTGGTCTTGGAAGCGAAGAACAAGTGAGAAAGCAGCATGCATCAGCTGATGGTTCATGACTTGTTTAAACTGCTAACTTTTTCACGGCCTATTTGTTTTGCTGTAAACATCAATGCATTTCTGTCAAAAGTTGAATCTTGATTTTTTGACAATTTTTTGCGTACTTAATAGGGATGCGAACTTAAACGGTTGCAAACTTAACCGAGAGGTTACTGTATTCGACTGATTTTTAGACCGAGTCCGAGTACTTTCAGGTTCGACTACGAGTATTTTTTGAGATTAAAAGTTTCGAGTACGAGTACTCAGAAAAGCTGTACTCGAGTACGAGTGCAATACTCGAGTACTACATCACTACATTGAGAGAATGGGCAATGCCCAGGGTCTCAGCTAACTCTATATAGTTACGCCTCTGGAGTCGAGTCTCGACTAGTATCGAAAGTACTAGGCCAATAAAGTTGTTAAAAATTTTAACTTGCGGCTACTTTCACATACGATTTTACGATGAAGCACTAGCGCGACATACGTAGACTTATAGTCTTATACTGTGAATTAATATTAAATGCTTGTAATGTGGAAAAGCGCTGAATTTTTCTTTTTCATGTAGACCTAATGCTTTGACAGGATAATCGTTTATTAGAGCATCTACCACAGTTTATCGAAGGCAATCTGGTGCGCCTCTACTGCTTACCGTCAGTAAAAATCCTGAAGGCTTAAAAATTGTTGACGAGCTGTTAGATGACCTGCTTGAGCTTTGACAAGCCTTTACAAAATACCCACGCTTGCCGCAGCTCTGACAAACGTGATTCTTTGCAGGACGCAGACTTCGACTGTGTAATGAACCACCGCAATAGTAGCAGGTTTTCTTCACATTTCGTGCGGGCTATATTTTAGAGGCGATGACAGCCACTTCTTTGGTCCCTATCTATAGCTGTGTCATCGCTTGTATTTTCTACCACAGAATTCCTTTTCGTTTGTGTTGATGCAACGACTTGGGTTTGAATCCTATCGAATCGACCTGCATTTGGGAGCGTTCTAAATTGTTATCCATTTCTCGAGCCAATGTAATATCATCTATTTCTAATAATCGTTGACAAATTGCTGATGGCTTTAACTCATTTGTAACTGAATCTCTGATTAAATCATTGCAGTAAACTGCGGCAGAAACCTAAAAAACGCAGTCTTTCGCTAAGAGGCGCAGTGCAGCTTGCGAGTATTCGTTAACCGCCTCGCCAGGTTCTTGCTTGCGACTTACAGGAAGATGCTCTGCATAAATAGTATTTTTACGCTTGACATAAACTAGTTTCAGAGCTGCAATTATTTCTTCGAATGTCTTCAACATAAGAATATATTTCTGGTGACAAAAAGCTTCTTACTATGCTAGTTTTATTGATTTCAGGATCATTCTCTCCACGAAGTTTTTAGAGAGTAGCTAAGTAGTCTTCTGTAGTATGAAGCCAATACTTAAAGGTGCCAGGGGCCTCGGCCACATCTGGATGTAGAGCAGAGCCGGCGCCAGAGCAGTCGACTTAGGGGGGCCAAGCGCTTATCAGGGGAAGGCCAATGTTTGAAATTAAGCACCAAAGCCGCTGTCTTCAAAAGAGTAAGCTTGTTAATTTGGGGGGCCAAGCATGTCGGTTGGGTGGACCCAGCCCATCTCTGGCCTCCCCCTTGGTGCCGGCCCTGATATACTGTAAGGTCTTTAGCTAGGGTGACCAGACGTCCCGGTTTGAACGGGACAGTCCCGTATTTTCGCCCGATTTTGTGCGTCCCGACTTTTTCTCAGATGTCCCGTTTTTTATTATTTTCGCATTTAGCGTGAGAACATGATTATGTGAGAATTAAAAAATAGAATACTTTTCTAAAATAGCAAAAAATTCATATTTCCTGATGTCGTTGGATTTAGATCCTAAAACGTCTTCGTTGAAAAGCTATTGCAGCTTTTTAACACGTTCGCTACTACCTGTTGCGGACGTAAGCGTGTTGGAGAGACGAAGAGTAGCGAGAAAAAAACTCCTTGGTGGAACCAAGAAGTTAAAGAGGCTATTCGAGCAAAAAAAAAGTGGCCTTTAAGGCCTGGCTTTTAAATAAGTCATCAGTTGAACTTCGTTCGCAGTATTCGGATGCACGTAAGGTGGCAGCCATAAAAGTTGAACTGTCTAAGAAAAGAGCGCGGAAGGAATTCGGAGAAAGGTTAGACGATGATTTGAAAATAGCAAACTAAGTATTCCGGCTGACCATTCGCCGTTTGCGTGAAGAAAGATCTCTGCTTGTTGAAATCTAACAAGCATCAAATTGAAGAAATCAGAAGCAAAATTCGAGTGGAAAACTTGGAAACAAGGACAGCTCCTAAACGAGTCAGAAAAATCGCTTCATCGGACAAATATAATTGATGGAATTGATTAGCAGTGGAAACTTTAAAATGAAACACTTTCTTGGGTTATCAAAAATACGAGGCAAATGTGGTAAGACGGTATCTCCTATTGTTACTCTATTGTTGTTGATTTGTCGCACTTTGCTGGCGAAAATCGTATTCACGCAGCAGCGCTAGGATTTTTCTGCTGAACTTATATAACGAATAGAGTTAACATTGCAATATTTGCAACACATTGCAATATTAACATTGCAAGTCTTTTTCATATTTCAGATCAATTTTTAAATATGTCCTTCCACTTTTTAGTTGATAGCATTGTTTAGCGATGGGCTGGGACAAATTTGTAACTTGCAATCATAGGCACACGCAAATGGGGGTGGGGCACGGTGTCATGACCCCCCTCCCCGTCGTCCTAATAATAAGGTGCTAAAACCTAACTTTCAGTCCATAATGTCTCAAACTAATAATGGTTGCAGCGTCCTTTAACTTATTTTAGCCAAGTTTCTGCTTTTAGACATTAACTGCAAAAATATTTTTGCATTGTCCATTATGACTCTACTCACTACGTGCTCTTGTTCGACAAAAAAGTGCGCTAAAGTATGTTTCTTATGTGAAAACCGTAAAAACTCGTTGGCGGCTGGGGGTTTCACCCCCACACCCCGGTCGTGACCCCACCTTTGCCAAACCTTGGGTGCGCCACTGCTGGTAATCATACACTGTTGTCTCAACTCTTTCCACTTTGGACTGTTTCGTACGGTAAGAGATGGTTGATCACGGTTCTTTCACTTCTACGTTTGTTTGTTTTTAAAATGTCCCGTTTTTTCTTTTAAAATGTCCCGTTTTCGTCATAGTTTAATCTGGTCAGCCTATCTTTAGCTCTATACTGTCTTTCCATTTTGGTTGATCGAATTGTCGTAACCTTTGATAGAACAAACATAATGTCTACATAAATTTTAATCAAATTAAAGTTCAACATACTCTGCGATATAACAAAAAAATTAACTCAAATAATTACTGTTCGCAACAGTCGCTATAAGATACAATAAAGCTTTGGCTTGCTCTTGCAAACTCGCAAATTGAACAGCTAAAGCGAGCACGTCAGATTGGTTTCATCTGATTGCACACGATTAGTGTTTCCAAATGCATTTGTAAACATACCATAGTAACCAACATTAGCGGATTCGGAGGGGTGTGGATGGCTCAAATCCGCACTTTAAAGTTTTAGTCATACTTATTAATACATTGACACATCAATATTTCCAGACTCTTAGAACTGCAACGCCAGCATTTTATCGACTCAACCCCTCTAAAAAATTCTCAATCAATTTCTGACGTGCCTTACTCAAGAAATTCGTTCATGCGTTAAAAATAAGGCCAGTGGCGCGGGAACGTTTTTTAGACTGGGGGGGCTCAAAATAGTAAGATCGTGTCAACGTCTGGGGGGCTTCGCCCCCCAGACCCCCCTTTTTTCGAACGCACGTTTTTAAGAGCAGGACACTCAGCAGACCTATTTTGATAGACATCAATTGCATGCCGCTCAAGTGACCGGAATTTTTTCAGGATAATCTTTTATCATGGAAAACAAGATTGCTTACTACCATTAGGCTTTTCTAACCATGCTCGAATTACTACTCATGTATTTGTGAAATGCAAATACCTCAATCACAAAACCAAAAAGTAGGCAAACAAAATTTGCCCGATCTAACTTTTGCTTTGCTGATCAGAGTTACATGCAACAAACAATGCCCCATTGAGGTTTAAAAATAACAAAAAACACACAATCAAAATAAAGCACTGAACCATTTTTTAACATAATGAGATGTGTAGATATAGGTATTTAGGTAGGCGTACTAGCTCAATTTTAGTAACAATCATCGGCAGTGCTCGAGTTGTGAAAACACTTATGGGGGGTGGTAGGCTACAACTTTTCATGCAGACCTAAAAAGAGATGGTCATTATAGTTGTAAGGGAATGGTTTACGCTAAAATGTTTTATGGGGGGGATGGTGTTGTTTTCAGGGGGGATGGCATCCCCCTCAAATCGAGTAGCCTACTGATCATCGGTGCCAGTTTAGTAGTGATTCAGCCGCTTCATTGGGTTGGTAGAAAAAATTCAAAACCATTAAAAAACTCAACCAGAAGAGAACTTGCACCAGCTCATATAAGCTTAATTAGGGGTGCCCAACCAGTCGATCGCGATGTACCGGTCGATCTTTGGATGCTTGGCTGTCGATCGCGGGTCAATTTGGCATGTACACAAATCAGGTTGGCCACCAACATTTCCAGTTCATGTAACGCGTCCGGGCCGTGAAGACCTTTTTTTTAGCTTTTCACAAAAATTTTGGTGGAATTCGGAACATCTGAAGGATTGAGGACTGTTTTTTTGCACTTCACCGCATTTTCGTTTACGATTTACGTAATTCCCATGATCAGTAGCGACTTTCATTCGAGCATTCAGAGTAGTTTGGCGTAAAGTGTTTGGCAGCTACAAGAATTGACAGCCATTATACTTTTACTGGGCCATCGTCCATGACTGCTGTAAAGGTTTGCAAACGCTGATATAAAACACGGTTAAAAATGAACTTCAAGCATTGAAAATTTTACCAAATTTTACGTTGACCAAGTGAATAATAACTGACTGATTTTTAAAAGAATAGTGATTCTTCGTTGGTTAAAAGCACTTTAAAAAATATTTGCTTCATTACGTATGTACGTTGCGAGCATTAATCACGTCGCACTCAGTGCATAATTTTTTTAATTGTCAGGGGGGGCTCAAATGGTTCAGGGGGGGCTAAAAAAAGTTCAGGGGGGGCTTGAGCCCCCCCTGGCACCCCACTTCCCGCGCCTATGAATAAGGCAGTACAGATTGTAGCAATTGACAATCCGTTTTTGTTTTTATGACGCCATAACTCTGTTGCAACGTGAATTTACCTGCTTTGATTAAACTTTGTCATCATAGAGATGGTGTAGCGTCCCTTTTTTTCACCCATGAGCCGCCACTGCAACTATTTATTATAGGGCCTAGGCTAAAATAATAAATACGTTAGTAAAAAAGTAGAACAAAACTCGGAGGATGATTAAAAGGAGTGGAGGTAATGGGCGTTATCTTCAGTTTCGAGCGTGGCCTATCTGCCTAAAGATACCTTGATCATATTCGTACCGGTACGTCTTTTTCCTTTAGCGAAAAGCTCGTCGTTTCTTGAAAACCTTAATAAAACAGTACCTCGGTTGCCTTGATATCTCTTTAATTTAGTTTTAAAGCATTTTTTGTCACTGTGTAAATAAATAAGGATATTTTTTAGAGCATTGAATACCAAAATCTTTTCAATTTTTCATCTTCTTTAGCCCATTTCTGAACGGTTATTGACTTAATTTTGTGGGATTGAGCGAAACCTTTTTTTTTTGTCTATTAGCCTTTTGTTACTACAACAACTTTGTGTTCACGAGGTATTGAACCTGAGGATCTATATAACGGTTCTCACGTCCTTATTATGTTGCGTAATTGTCAAGCTTCTTTAATTAGTCACAGCAGAGATGGAAACCGGTCGAGTCGAGATTCTTCAACCGGCCGATCAAACCGGTCAAGTTCTTTCTTGCAAATAAAATACTCCTAAACACCAACCGAAATATACATACCGATATGTATTTATAGTTTATGAAAAACGGCATTAGCAAATCACACCTTCTGAAAACATAAGTTTGTTTTCTGTTTACTTTTATTCAAATACTCTTATTCTTAGATGAAATTTTACGTGTTCAATACATCTAGTGACAAAGTTGGTGTAAACTACAGTTTGTCATTAGGTTTATTCATCACTGAACGCAAACCTTCAGTAAAAAAAACGGTCAACCGGGCCGGTCAATGACCGGTCAACCGGCCGGTCGATCTGCCGTTCAACCGTATTAGATTTTGAATTTTACTGGTCTGGTCGGGTCAAGAAAATCCTGACCGGTTCCATCTGTGAGTCACAGAGCGCTTCACACTGCAAAGCAGTTTTTTCCGTGATTATGATGATTGCTCTGTATTTCACCATTTTTCACGGCTGCTTAAAGCACTTTCCCCTTTTTTCTTTAATTTGCTTTTTAATCTGAATGGCGTGTCAAGTATCAGATTAAATTGTGCCACGCCGAAGCAAGATGCAAAAGTGCTTTGGTTAGTTTCAGTTCATAATTTTAGCTGGGAAAACTTCAGTTCTTTTTTACTGCCTTACCATTTTATTGCCTCGTCCTTCTGGTTGAGTCCTCAGTTGTTATTCTGATTGATTAACTTAACAAAGTCTCGTCTGAAAAGTCAAGCGCTTGTGAGAAGTCAGACATACTCCCAGGCGGTAAAGGTCCATTGGCTATCTCTGGACATTCTAAATATTCCCTTCGTTGTTAATACCTTCTCATCTGTTCTGTTGTCTTGGATGATTGTAATGTGATTCTACAATCAATAATATGAAATCGGTTTTAGTGAAAGTAAAAAACAATGATTTGTTATCTAAAGAAGCTTATCACTACCTGTCTGTGCTGCCAGGTCAAGACGGCAACTTTCGTGAAACGGAAATTGAAAGAAGAAAGAAAGAAAGACACATCATCGTTCAACTTACTCTCATAGTTGGTTCATTTATTTTGGGATACATTCCTCCTTCAGGTTAAAAATTGTGTCGATTTTAGAATATTTAAAAGTAAAAAATCTCGTCAGTTTTCTACCGCACAGCCAATCCAAACTAGGCTCATTCCAGAGTCGAGACTGTAAAGACTCTTCAGGTGCGATCGTATTGACTGAGACCTTTGAGACATTGTGCAGATTTATCTTATTATGACTGCACATCCGCACAAAGTCTTGTCATGATAAGATATACCTGTGCAATGTCTCAAAAGTCTCCACGTCTCAGTGTAATCGCAGCTTTTGCAACCGGTACATTACTCATTCTCAACATCTCAACTTCATTTCTTTTCTAGATTGTTCCTTTCTTTTAGCAGGCGAGCAGCCACATACAACGATGTCCAGTGAAAAAGCCTGTAACCACCTCAGCTAAGCTACTGGTATCCAAACTACATCACGACAGGTCTCCAGGGAAACCCACTTATTCGCAGCCTCAAACGCGTTTCGACCTTACTATGGTTTTGCCAGTGCGGCATAGCAACCTCCCACCTTTCTAATACATGGCCTTCAAAAGAACTGCAAACCACAACTCTATTTATATTTTTCGACTACAACACCCGATAAGCCTTTATTATTCTTCTCAGGGTAAAACATTTAAAAGAAAAATTTTAAGGGAATAGTACAGGTATGGATTATGGCAGGACTTCCCAAACTTTTTCGCTCGCGACCCCTTTTAATCTCCTAAAATAATTCGCGACCCTTCACGGTTAAAATGAAAAATATGCATTTGCAAAATATGCATTTGTGATAATTATTAAAAGACGAAAACTAAAAACAAGCTACCGTTAATCAACTATTTATTTATATTAATTTTTGTAGCATATTTATCCTCCTATCTCAAAAAAGCGATCAGTGCGCTATATGAGCTCATTCAGGAATTGCCAGCCATCTGTCTACCACTAGAAGATGAGGGAATCCCGCCAAATGCCTTTTCCAACGGCACAACAAGTAAACTTGCCGGCTTGCTCTCCACGATGTCGCTTTAATGCTGAGCGTCAAGCAGGGAAGCTATGAGTACCAAATTTAAAGTCATTGGTTTGACCCGACTCGGAATAAACCCAAGTCTACAGCTACCAAGGCAGACGTTCTTACAACTCGGCAATCTGAGCTGATGATGCCTGCGATGCCTACTAGCTTACACTTACGTAGCTTATTAGAACCAAAAACAAAAAAGAAAACGCATTTATGTAATATAATGGGTGCGATTGCTTTCTCCTACAAACCAAATCCAGCCGCGACTCAATATTTGTTAATTGCCAGACTCAAGCAAGACGGTTTCAATGTTGCTTATGCAGGACGATGTTTTGCCGTCAACGTTGAACATGCTGACTTGCATGGTCACGTCGAGACAAACGGCCGGAGTGCGGTTACTGCCGAGTCCAGTGATAGTGGATATTTGGCTTTAATGCTAACCATTGATTAATTGCTTAAATTAGTTTTTAGTTACCAATGCTAGCCTCTCGCCAGCAGAGTTCTACATGGCATCGCAAACCGAAGCGATGAAATAAAAAGATGCATCCAGCCGTGTCACGTGATACCGATGTGACGAAACAAAACAGTTTATACATTAAACTACAGCACTCATCTGCTATCTCACTATTTTGCACTAGCCTAGAAATAGGAACCTTTCTACAGCTAAGTTAACAATGATGTTTGCGCAATTACACCAGTTTTAAAAGTTTAAAAAGCTTAACAGCATACTATACATCATACGCGATACTTTGCGTAAAATTTGTATACTCCCTGGGAGTCCCTGCGACCCCTAAAGTATGTTACGCGACCCCTCGCGGGGTCGCGACCCCCGGTTTGGGAAGCCCTGGATTATGGTACCCTCTATATACCCTAAAAAACTAGAAGTAATGGGTCTAAGCATTTTTAGTGATGTAGTAAGGCTACCAATAGCTTAGTTGTGAAATAAAAGTTACAGGCTTTTTCACTGGGCATCGTTGTTTGTGGCTAGTCACCTGCTGAAGGGAGATAACAACCTAGAAAAGAAATGAGGATGAGATGTTCAGGATGAGCAATGTGAAAAAGTTCTTACAGTCTAGAATGAGTCTAGCCTGGATTGGCTGTGCATAGCAAGGCTGACGACACTTTTCATATAGTTGAAACATTAAGTTACTCCCTACAACTTTATTATCCAGAATAGTTTAGTTTTTTTGCATCTTATCCTGCTATCACGAGAAAGCAATCAATGCGTTATGCGAGCTCGGAAAAGTCCTTAATTAACCTTAACTGTGAAGGTTTAGACCAGGAGTGGGGAACCTGCGGCCCACTTAAGTTTTGAATGTGGCCCACGTCAGAACTTTGTTAAGTGTACGACAAACTGGTAGAATAACAAACATGAAGATTTCTTAAAAACTGTTTCACATTCAACTACATCCTATACATTATTTGTGGCATAAACAACGCGCAAAAGTCTCAAATTTTGTGACAAAAAACAACTCACCTCGAATGTTTGATAAACTTACGACGCAATATTGTTTAAACAAAATTTACAAATCAAAAGTAAATGTGGCCCACTGAAAATATTATGCAATCAATGTGGCCCGCTGTGCTTTGCCGGTTCCCCACCCCTGGTTTAGACTTTCGAGAAGAGGTTCTTAAACTGAGAGGCGTGAGCATAGCAGTGACTTAATGATTAAACGTACATTTTCAAATCTTTTTTTCGTCAAACATCAAAACTTGTTTCCCAAAAACAGCTGCATCCTTCCCATTAAGTCGATTAAGACATTCCAAATAAATTGTATTTTCTGCATGTTTTTTGTAACGTGGTAAGCAATGCCGTATCAGGGCATCTCCGAAGTTCGGTCTCCCGGTCATGTGGAGGGGGGCATTTGTAGAGGCCCCTCAATATCGTTATATTAGACTTAGAATTAGAGGCAATAAATTTTTAGGAAAATTTCTTCAAAACGTTGTTGTTGAAAAAGCATTATAATAACAATTACATGACGTAAATTAAATGTGGATTTCAAAAATTTTCCAGGGTAGCATGCCCCCGTACCCCCCTAAAGACATCATTGAGCTCTATTCTGCTTCAAATTTGCTTTCATTTTGCCACACACCGAAAGAAACGGCGTGTACGAAAGTTTGGGGGCCATCCTAACGAAATTTCTGGATTAGCCCCTTGAAATAATGCAGCTAATGAGGAAAATTAGTAACCGAGAGGAAAAAGCGCGAAACTGCCCAAATGCTTATAGATGTTAAAGGGCCCATCTGGAGTTTTTTGGGGGAAGAGGAAGCAATCTTCACGCGGCACTGGTGGTGGAACGTGGGCAAAAATAACTAACGCCAAAGGGGGCTTGACTGAAAAAGTTTAAGAACGTTTGGTATAAAATAATAGAGTTTTTTGCATTATACAGGCCCCCCTAGTTTGAATTTTACCAAGGTACCCCTGCTGTTGGTGTTGTGTTGCGGGGAGATTTTATGTGCAATACACCAATCGATTGCATAATTGTACTGTGATCTCTAATTGCGTAATTGTACTGTGACTTAAAGTGTAACGTAGTTGACTGCGCCGCACATTCGAGATTGCAGCCGTTCAGTCAATAGCTTCGCTCTGACGCCTGGCATTAAGTTGTGCATTTTTGTTAGATGAATTGTAGTAATGTTTTAGGTTGGTGGAACGTGGGCAAAAATGGTAATGGTAGAATCTACCATTAGTTCCTGCATCGCAATGAATTTTTTGCTGTCATAGTTAAAAAGTGATTATGACATCAAGAAATTGATTATGATGAAGAAACTCGAACCAACATGCATGCGCCTGAGGCCCACTAAAATTGGACATGTGGACAGGGGAAATATAAAATTTTATTTTTACGTTGCCGCTGTAAACTTTTTTGCAAGTGCAGTGGGGCAGGCCTACAAACCTTGTGATTTAATGGGGATGATTTTTTTGCAGCATTTTATTTGTTTGTATTCACGTCTTCTTTCACTATCAATCAAAGCCATTGGATACGTACTTGGCGCTTCGGCACATCTGCCCACATTCTACTTCGTGTAAGTGAATGTCTCAATCCAATCTTTTACAACTTAGCATCAAGGTAAGAGAACAACTTACAGTAGTTTGTTCGATTCTAGGACAAATGGGTCCCCAACAATTATTTCCCTGACCTAACCCTAACCCTGATTCATTTGTCCGGGACCCATCTGTCCTGGTGCCCATTTGTCTGGAACCCACTTGTCCTGGTGCTCATTTTTCCTGTCCGGAACCCATTTGTCCGGGACCCAATTGTCCGAAAACCGTTTGCTCTGCGCATTTTTTCAAAACCACAGGTTTTGGCTGCTTTTTCTTACTCGGTATGTTGCTTTATCTTTAGGTCCACTGGAACAGGCGACTGAAGTCATTGACATTGCCTAACCCGATACTCATTTTTGTGACTTTTTACGTAATATACGTGGTTAGATGTATTGATTTGGCATATACTGCTGATTAGGTTGCTTCCCCGACAAGAAAATTTTGGAACCGTTAGCAAGAGAGTCTCAAAAGATAGGATTGTACCCACGCTGTCATAGAGCTCCGTGGAACTTCATTTGGCTAGGATCTACTGTTCATGAGGATGTATCAAAAAACGTTTTTCTTAAAAATTTTGCAGCACCTTAAAAAGTATGTGAGTTGGTGTAAAACCACTTGGGTGAAAATACAGCTCCATGTAACCAGCAGTTTATAGTTTCAAAATTTCTCATTTACAATTTTATTGTGTTTCGACAAAGATAATACTTTGCGCGTTACGTGGGAACTTTATGGGAATTTTGAGCGTCAATCGAGCCTAATTACTGTAGTGCTTGTTTGCATGCCTTTATTTTACTTACAGTGTAATAGTTATTTTCCGCATTGTATTTTTAATGCTAAAATGAATCGTCGAAAGCGTAGTTTTATCTTGCTTCTTCTCCGTGTGAGTGCGATGTTGCATCGGGAAGTAGCACCACTCTATATGGCTGGGCGCGTATCAGACGTTTACTTTGCCAAGCTCTCGTTCACAGTGAGCAGACCCCTAATCTCATTTGGATAGCGGTATTTGGGACACAATGTTATAGTATGGTCTGCAGTCTGTTTCTGTGCACCACACTCACTGGACGTCGTGGAAGCCATGCCCCATTTATGCATTCATGACCGAAAGAGGCCGACTCCAGTCCGGAGACAGTTCAGCCAAACCCAGACGGGTCTGGGAAGCCCCGTTTCAGGTGGAAGGACGTCCACGTCATCAAAATGAATCCACACGAGAAGTGCCCTTCCGCCACTCAATGCTTCACCTGTGGTACGCCCATCTTGCTGCACTGGTGCCCAGTTCGCTTGCATCTCTGAGTAGTTCCAGAGCAACAAGCACAAAAGGATGTGCTGACTTAAGATGTCAATGCCCTCTATAAGGGTGGGACGTGAGCCGATCATGGAGTAGATGACCATGCTCCTGGGCACGACAAGCAAAAGACAGTGTGGCTCTTTTTTGATGGAGCTCAGCCGGTGTAATGCTTGATAGAACAAGTAGGTTGTCCGTTGGTGTGGGACGCAGGCATCCAGTCATCAGGCGCAAAGCGTCGTCGATGGGCTGGTCAATGAGGCGCGTGTGAGCACTTCGACTCCAAACGGAAGCACAGTACTCTGAAGTAGAGTGGATCAAGGCCAAAGTAGCTATGCGCAACGTTGTGGTATCTCCCCTCCCCCACATTGATCGTGCTAGGCGCTTCAAAAGACCAACGCGTGCTGTTAATTGTTTGCGCTGTGACTCTAGGTGTCGTCGGTATGTGAGCGATCTGTTCAGCTTAACGCCGAGATAGGCTGGCTCAGCAGCGAAAGGGAGGATGTGATCTTTGAAAGTTGTTGGAGGAATTCTGTGCGAGAGTTCCCTCTAACGACTGCCAGTCTTCTGCAAAGTGCATAATGGCCAGGTCGTCTGTGTAAACAAACTTCCTGGTCACTGTGACAGCAGGTCATGGTGTAGATGTTAAAAAGAAGTGGAGCCATGACTGATCCTAGAGGGACGCCGTTTTTCAGACGTCGTAACCTGCTTTGCGCACCATTACCAGTGGTGAGGGTGAAGCTGCGGTTACGGACAAGCTCCATTATAAAGAAAACAATGTGCAGTATGCGCAAGAGCTTGCAGGTGAGTGAGGCCACGGTGCCATACAGTGTCATAGGCGGGTGTAAGGTCCACGAATACAGCACCAGCCTTCTTTTTTGCCAAAAAGCTATCCTCAATTCCTTGGGTCAAGGGAGTAACCTGGTACGTAGTTGACCTGACACGTCGAAATTCACCTTGCTCTAGAGGAAGCAAGGGACCGACGATCGGTTATATACGGGCGTATATGAGTCTCTCAATGATCTTAAAAGGGACACATAGCAATTAAAGAGATAGGTCTATAACTCTTTGCCTTCCCTGGTGGCTTCATCGGCTTTGGGATGGCAACCACTAACGCTCTTCTCTAGATTTTTGAAAGTTTTATTTGGTGCATGCAGGAAGAAAGGAAATTGTTGAGCCAAGACTTCAGGGCAGCACCGGCATGGATTATCAGCTCCGAGCATATGAAATCTGGGCCTGGAGGTTTACCTGGCTTTACATTTGAAGATACCTGGCAAATTCTTCCGGGCAGAAGTCACCGAAGATACATTTGTCAGCAGGTGTTGGTATCCTTCCAAGCTCAGACCTTCCTTGACCACGAGTCTGGTAAACTCACGGTCATTCGTTTTATATGTCCCATTCTTAACCAGCTGCGAAGCAATTGAGTTGGCAGAAATGGGACAAGGACGATAGGATTGTCTGGTCCTGCCAGTGAGATTGTTTATAGCAATTCACGCCAGCCGGCTGGAGTGCGTAAAGTCGATGGCATTGACTGCCTCTGAAAGCGTTTTCTTCGCTTTTTATCAAGTCTGGCAAGCAAGGCAAAGGAAGCTGTGTTGGAGCCTTCGTTTTGCGGTGCCCGAAGAAATTCCTGGTAGCGGGCCTCGCACTCCGCATCCCAGCATGGTCTGTGTTTTTCCTAAGACCGCGTGAAATCGTTTTTTTTTTTTTTTTTCGCTGCGTGGATGATGGTGTTGCAGAAGTCTTGATAGTCCTCATGAACACAGGTAGTGTCCAAAGATGGAATGTTCCGAGCAAGCCTGTTGAAATGCGCGTGTACTTTTTCCATTTGGCTTTCCGAAAGTTTCACCGCTTGTAGGGGTCACTAAAAAGTGAACTAACCATTTTGGAGCTCTTAATCAGCGATGGTCGGTGTTGAGACCTAGAGAACTTTTCCAGGGTGCGTCTGTCCAGTTGCCAGCAGACGTGACCATTGCTCACGAAGGCTTAGTCTGGGTTGGTATTAGGGCAGCAAACTCGATCGATTTTTAATCGAGTTCAAGATCGAATTTAAGAGATATTTGCAAATCCGAGTTCAAGTTCGAGTTTTAAGAATATTATTTTTCGAGTTCGGCAAAAATGACCGAGTGCGGCGAGTTCAAGTTTGAGTTCGCAGCCCTGACTTTGTAGGTCGCAATGGCATGAACAAACAAACGGCACGCAGCTTTTCTTTTGGCAAAATTATACTTCAATTTACACGGATTATGACTACTTGAACAACAAACTATATTTGGAAGTGATCTTATATTTCTTTTCAACAATTTAACTATCTTTCTAATGAACTCGAACAGTTTTATGCGAGTTCGAGTTCAAAAATAATGTTTTTTCGAGTTCAAGTTCGGCAAAATGATCGACTTCTTTCGAGTTCAAGTTCGAGCTCGCAGCCCTGGTTGGTACCGGTGTTCCAGCGTCCCGAGAAGAAGCTGGGAGCGTCTTTAGAATTATACAACAAAGCAAGATTGCTCTTGGTCGCCCAATCAACCAAAGATTTTCCATCTGGACTTGTGGTGTTATACCCCCAGTCTACATGCTGGCAGTTAAAATCACCTGCGTAGAGACAGGGATGTAAGAACACTGGGATGACTGATGATATTATTCGCGATGTTGTTGGCTTATAGACGTTGACGATTTTCACGCCATCAACATCCACACAGAGCCACTCAACTACTGATCCGTCCAGAGATTGATCAGCAAGAGTCCAACCGAGTCCCTCATGAACAAATGTAGCAAGGCCATGCTTCCTGCTCGTAGTCCAGCCAGCTGGTTAGAAGTTTGGTAGTACTAGCTGATCTGGTGTGATGCAGTGAGTCACACGTAGAAGAATGACAAGAGCCGTATGCCCTACGTTTTATCTAGCGTATTTTTGCAAGTCTAGACTTTTGTTTGATCTTGAGTACAATCAAAGAAATTAAATTTGGCAGACTACAAAATGAAACTATTTAAAGAGCAATCTTAAAAAACACGAAAAAAACATTCGATAAAAGCGGAGGTAGTTTGAGCTAAACCAGTGGTTCCCAAACTTTTTAGAGTTAAAACCACTATTTATTACCACAATTTGCGACGACCCACTTAACTTTATTCAACTGATAAAACATTGACCAAGGAAACACAATAATTTAATCTTTCGAAGTACGTAACGCTCGCGAGAAAAATGAGCTTGTTTCTGGTTACTTTCCATAATGGGCTTGACATTAATTTCAATTTGTAATTTTAGACGTGAAGAATTTAAAGGTTGTAGCTACTTCGAGTTTTCTATAACTTTTTACGATCCACTGACATTATTTTTTGCAACCCAACAGGTGGGTCGCGACCCATAGTTTGGGAAACTTTGAGCTAAACGTTTTGAAATTTGTGATTTGGCTCTGGCTAATGTGAAATTAAGTTTTGAGTTTCAAAATGAGTTTAAAGCGTAGCTTTTTAAACTGTTCTTTTTGATATTAGGCTACTGTAGAGTTGGTTGCGAAACGTTAGCAGTCCTAAAGCCTGGAAAAATGGCACACTCCCGTTCATTGACTGCTGCATCAAGAGCATTAAGATTGCATGTTTCAACAAACCATCACGCAATTTAAACCAGTGGTACAACATCATCACTATGGTGTACACTTCTACGTGGTTTAAAGCCAAATGCAGGCACATCATTTCTCAGAAACCACGGCATGTTTTGATACTTTTTTAAAGTGTCAAAAGTTACCATCGCAGGTTAGCGAAATTGTAATAGAGGCCTACCTGCAATAGAACGCAATGCGTTTGGTGCTCATCATGAATCAATACTGGCAGCATTGGCTTCAAGCATCAATCTAAAACACAATGAGCTTGCTTGAAGGAGAATACTTCGCAGCAAAAAAAAAAACGTTTGTGATGAGCGAATCAGACAACTACAAGACCCTCAGCGTAATATCGATGGAAGCAGTTACATTGATCTCATTGACTGGACTGATACAATATTGTTTAAGAGCCATCTCTTAATGCTTCTGTGGCGAGCAACGAAATAAAGGAAATGATCAATTCAAAAACATTTTCTGGATTCAAAATTTCTGAATTGCCTTGTCACTATCAAAATGTTGAACGCCACATCAAATTGGTGTCAGAAGCTTCATCTTTAGTTTGCGATCATGCCAGTAGGGAAGGATTGATCCAAAATAAACTCTAGTCAAGAGCGATGATGCCAAGCTTTGACACTTAGTCTCAGTACTCAATTATAAACTTCATAATATTATAAGGTTTGGCGATTGTGCAGGAGTAAAGTGGCACTCAACCGAGTGCTTTTGTTGCAAGCAAAATTTTGCAATCATCTCCTGTAATACATTGTGTTATTGCTACTTACGATACTCATTTAGCTTTTATTTTTGATTGATTTCTTTGTCAAATTTGGTTTCTTTGATTGTACTAAAGACCTAACAAAATTGTAGACTTGCAAAAATACGCAAGATCAATATCAATCAATATGTTTGTTTATTCACCAAGTGATACAGAACAGCAAAATTAAAACGCAATAACGCAATTTACAGGGTAGATGTGTTCACTCTAATTACAATATGTCATTGGTTCACTTGGCCAGGAGACAGCGAATAGACCGTGCGGTCATCGAGTCTACTGCCACCTGCTCAACAAAACAACATCATGAGTAATCGCTACAACTACTAAAGAAAGAACAACGAAAATAAAATCATCGAAGAGCCTTTGTCTGATGAACAGTATTAATTTCATTGTGTATTTTACTTCTGAATTTCAAGGGAATTCAAAAAAGGGGAACTCAAAAAAATGAAAATTTCAAGGGGATTCAAAAAAAAAAATTCTTTGAAGCTTTGAATTAAGAAGTTACTCAAAACAAATAGTTTCCAAGACAAAAGATGTTTTTAATATTTACTGATGAGAATATTTTTGAGTTGCTTAGAGAATAGGTATTTTGAATGCAACTTAACATGAAGGGAAATTTTGTTCCAAATTGTCACACCAACATAGTTTAAAGCAGATTGTCCAGACTGCGAGTGCATTCTTTGCAAATAATAATTTTTATTAGCAATGGATCTTGTATTGTGATTATGTTGAGTTGCCACAGATGTGTAGTAGCTGTCAAATATACATGGCAGATTGCCATGATGAAATGAATGCATAAACTTAGCTACCGGGTACCTCAATTTCAAAAATATCTTTAACTTGCAGAATTTTCATGTCTTTGTACAAAGTCGACATTTTTACGATATTTTTACAAAGTCGACATTACATTTTTACACATTTTTACAAGAG
The DNA here is from genome assembly GCA_964006365.1 of Trididemnum miniatum. Classification (NCBI taxonomy): domain Eukaryota; kingdom Metazoa; phylum Chordata; class Ascidiacea; order Aplousobranchia; family Didemnidae; genus Trididemnum; species Trididemnum miniatum. The sequence goes on from OZ023233.1 coordinate 24,465,786, forward strand.
CCAAAATAAAACTGCGTTTCTCATTTATTATCGCATTAAAAATACAATGCGGTAAACCTGAGTAAAGAACAAAGTAAAACAAAGGCATCAGGGACGTAGCCAAGCAGGGGGGGCAAAGGGGGCAATCACCCCCGCGCGAAATATTTTTAGTTACCACTAGTAGTGTACTGTGCGGGATCCGACCCGTTTTAGGCTTAGGCGGAGCCAAGCTAGGAGGGGGTGGACCTGAGTGGTGGTGGACCTGAGTGGGGGTGGTGGTTGGTTTGGTGGTGGGATTTTTCAGTGGGGTGGTGGAATTTTTTTCAGAGATTGAGGGGTGGGATTTTTTTTGGTGGTGGTGGAATTTTTTTTTCAGAGATTGAGGGGTGGAATTTTTTTTTGGTGGTGGTGGAATTTTTTTTTTCAGAGACTGAGGGGTGGAATTTTTTTTTCAGAGACTGAGGGGTGGAATTTTTTTTTCAGAGATTGAGGGTGGAATTTTTTTTCAGAGATTGAGGGTGGAATGTGCAGGGTGGAATTTTGTTTTGGGTAGATGGGATTTTATTTTGGTAGGTGGGATTTTTTTCACAGGCGGGGGTAGGTTGGAAGTTTTTTTTTTGGTAGGAGGGATTTTTTTTGGTAGGTGGGATTTTTTTTCACAGGCGGGTTTTTTTGGTAGGTGGAATTTTTTTCAGAGACGGAGGGATGGAGTTTTTTTGGTGGTGGGGGTTAGGGTTAGACTTCTATTTTAAAAATTTTCCGATTTTTTGAAATAATATATTTTGATAAAATTTTATATTGAAAACCAAAAAATCGAACGAACAAACAAAGAATGAGGGGGTCATTTGTGGCCTCGATCCCGCATAGCACACTACACAAGCGCTCTACTCTCTCAAGAGCAAGTTATTAAGTTTGTGTTCTAGTACTGACTGTAGTTATTGTTCTTGTGATATTATAGTACTGTCTGTTGCTATCGTGCCGTCTCATTGCAATAAGAAACAGGAAGTTATTAAACGAGCTCACGCGAAGATTTTACCACATGATAGAGTTTGATTTGCTTTTATTAGGTGAAATCATTATGTAATATTTGTGGTACGTATTAAGAATTATTGCAAACTTAAATTTATAAAATTTTTAGTACGTGAAAACGTCTTAGGTTACGTAAATTAATTTTTCACTGCCGTATCTGTGGCACTAGCGGTCTATAAAACATGTTTCAGAGTTAAAAATGCACATTACGTACCACAAGTATAAAATTAATTTGATGCTTTAAATCTGCGTTTGACGCCAGGATTTCCACTTTTCTCAAAGTTCAGTCACGTCGTTGTCAATGCGCGCCGAAGACTGATCAGCGAAGCGTGAAGTTAAAGTCTTACCGTGACAGGAAACGAATAATACAAGAGAAAACTTTTGCTGTTCATCATTTTCATCACTCGTTTCGTGGTTTTCGTCACTATATTTTCACCCACGCACAAATATTTACATGAACAAAAAATATCCCAGACAGAGGTATAATGGTATTTACAAAGAAAACGCTCTCTTCACAAAATAGTAGTAATACCCGCTTCAGTTTGTATAATCATACGTTATTCCTAACACAAATCAAGTATTCACATGACGCAGAAAAAATACAAACAAGATTCAACAAATATCTTCTAGGATTAGATTCAAGTTGAATCCGCTCATGTGCTTTTGATGACTTTCAAAGCCAATGAATTCAAAGTCTCCAAACTCAACGAATTATTTTTCAAGGCAATGAATTTAAAATAAAGGGATCCAGTCCTAACTCTTCACATAAAATCAGTCGATTGTAAAGTAGAATTATAAATTTAGGGGAGATGTGTGAATTCCGTCTTGATGAACAACACGTTTGCAGTAAAAGGGGGTTAATCCTCTTTTTTCTTGATGGTATGTTAAGATATTGTGTTTTCGAGTAATGAACCCTCTATTTACAACACTTAATGGTTGCATAGAATCAAGTGCTTGAAGGTATTTTTCAAAAGTTAAAGGATTTTGTCGGATACTAACACCCTTGCAGACTTGTTTTTTGCTTTTTCCCTTACAAAAATACGTTTTGCAAGTTAAAGCAACCGCCTTTTCTCCTTCATACTCGGTTTTCATTAATCCGAGCACCCTTGTATCAAAAGCATTTCTTTTATGACAGCAAGAAGGCGGTGTCCAGATACCTCCAGAGACTTTGACGTCAATGAACTTGTTTAGGCACTCATCACAGCAGTCTGCCGGCATATACTTCCTTTTTTCTCTAAAATACTCTTCTTTGAGATGTTGAGGGACACAATCATCTAAAGAGTCGCGGCTAATAGAAAAGTAAAGAGAGTCTGTATCGCTCTCGATCAATGAATAGCATTTTTTTGGGATATACTTATCCAAAATGTGAAAAAAAAACTTAAGGATGTGGAGTTTTGCTTCTAAATAAACAGAGATTCCTAATTGAAGGGGTAAGTCGTGTTTGATTTGCTTTTTCAAGCTCTTTACTTCGTATAGACCGGGTTTCAATTGTTCCAAGTGAGAAAACCGTGGGTTATTGATTGCTTCGTTGATGTTGGAATCGGTATGATACGTAACAGCACGGTGTTTGCTTCGATTCAAAAGAGTAGCAGAGTAAAGACTGTTACCACAGAGCTTTGACGTCATCGCTAACACTTTTTTATCTGGATCGATATCGCCAAGACGACGGTTTTGCACCATTTCCTGGGATAGTTCGTCAAAACACTTCATGGGGAAAAATTGAATAAATTCTTGGATGCGAGTGATTTTTAACCCCAATTCCAGATAGAATGTTGCCATCCGAGTATTGATAAGAATCTCTTCTCCAAAATAATTGCTAATGAGGTACTTTCTCGGTTTTTTCAAAAATCCTTGTTCTTCTGCGATTTTTTACATGTATTCTCCAATATCAGAACGTGAAATCGTTGTGTTTTTTATGATCGGTGAAAAATCAGAGAACTTTGATTTCAATTCTTCCGGGATGTGAATAGAGCAGATAAGTGATTCAAAAAGAGATTCAGACTGGATGCCCTCTATAATTTTTTCAAACGTCAGCTGGTTGCGAGGCTCTACACACTTTAGCTTTTTTAGGAACGAAGCAACTTCCGGATTTCTTTTTATTTTTTTCCACTCACATTCTCTTATTCTATTGACTCTATAACCTGCTTCCTCTAGCTTTTTGGTCTTATTCAAGGTGTCTTGTCGAAGCTGTTCATAGGTTTTTCCGTTTACCGGATGAACTTTTTTGGGACTACCATCAGGGTTTGCTGAACACTTGTCGCATCCCTGCCAAAAACAGCCATCAAATTCAAAAACTTCATTAGTCGCTGGAGCGAACTAAAAGCAAATCAAACTCTATCATGTGGTAAAATCTTCGCGTGAGCTCGTTTAATAACTTCCTGTTTCTTATTGCAATGAGACGGCACGATAGCAACAGACAGTACTATAATATCACAAGAACAATAACTACAGTCAGTACTAGAACACAAACTTAATAACTTGCTCTTGAGAGAGTAGAGCGCTTGTGTAGTGTGCTATGCGGGATCGAGGCCACAAATGACCCCCTCATTCTTTGTTTGTTCGTTCGATTTTTTGGTTTTCAATATAAAATTTTATCAAAATATATTATTTCAAAAAATCGGAAAATTTTTAAAATAGAAGTCTAACCCTAACCCCCACCACCAAAAAAACTCCATCCCTCCGTCTCTGAAAAAAATTCCACCTACCAAAAAAACCCGCCTGTGAAAAAAAATCCCACCTACCAAAAAAAATCCCTCCTACCAAAAAAAAAACTTCCAACCTACCCCCGCCTGTGAAAAAGAAATCCCACCTACCAAAATAAAATCCCATCTACCCAAAACAAAATTCCACCCTGCACATTCCACCCTCAATCTCTGAAAAAAAATTCCACACCTCAATCTCTGAAAAAAAAATTCCACCCCTCAGTCTCTGAAAAAAAAATTCCACCCCTCAATCTCTGAAAAAAAAATTCCACCACCACCAAAAAAAAATTCCACCCCTCAATCTCTGAAAAAAAAATTCCACCACCACCAAAAAAAATCCCACCCCTCAATCTCTGAAAAAAATTCCACCACCCCACTGAAAAATCCCACCACCAAACCAACCACCACCCCCACTCAGGTCCACCACCACTCAGGTCCACCCCCTCCTAGCTTGGCTCCGCCTAAGCCTAAAACGGGTCGGATCCCGCACAGTACACTACTACCACTAGCCTACAAACAAAGATACTAAAGCTCTAACGTAAATCTACTAGTAATGCAAATAGGGACGGAGTAAGACCATTCGGAACGGATTAGGACCACTCGGAAGTACCCGACCCGTGTGTCCTTTTTCTACAAAAAACTATGCTAAAATAAGCATTATTTTTCTTGTGTTGGGCTGTGGCCCCAGTTGCTGTGGCTGAAGGCTCTGCTTCCAGACCCCCTTCGCCTGTAACGGCTGGGGACTTCACCCCGAAACCCCCGGTTGTGGTCTCCCCCTATGCCGAGTCCTCGGTTCGCCACTGGACAAGCCTATGAAGTTTTGCCCCCTCGAAATTTTTCGTTGGCAGCGCCACTGAAAGGCATCTGAACAAGCAATAATTAGGCTCGATTGACACTCAAAATTCCCATAAAGTTTAGACGTATTGCGCGAAGTATTATCTTTGTCGTAACACAATGAAATTATAAATGTGATATTTTGAGACCATTAAACTGCAGGTTATATGGGGTTGCAAAAACTATATTACCGTACGCTAATTCACTTCGAAATTTAATTATGAAACTATGCGCGTATTTGTCCCAAGATTCCAACTTTGGGTACAATGCACAAAGTGTTCCTGTCATCTCAGGGCACTCAGATTTTTACCCAAGCGTTTTTACACCCATTCACATACTTTTCGAAGTGCTGCAAAATTTTTTGAAACAAGAAATGTTTTTTCGATACACCCTACTGTTCATAGTCGCTCCAGAGTAGCCAAAGTCAAAAGAGCCCATTTTTTCTGCGTGTATTGATGTTCTGTTTGAGTTCGAAAGGCAACGCAGCAAAACAAGTCAAGTCTGCGAGCAGCTGCAGTAACTATTTTTATCAGGATATTTTTGTAGTGATATACGTCAGGAAACAGTGGCAAGATTGAAAGCGTTTGTGAGCAAGATTCTTTGCCAATCGGAACAAAATGACAACACTGATCGTACCGGCTCATTCAATGCTGAATCAAATGTTTGAACTTCTTGAATTCTTGTTAGCCCAAAAACTGTTGAAAAAATGCAGATTTGCAAATGTATGCAACTTGTGCAATCTGGTGTGAATTATTCGATGTGTTAATTACTGCAGATGTGATTCGATGTTTTTATTTTAGTTACGACGATGGATAAAGTTTTACCCTGATTTTGTACATATTGAGATAAGTTTTCGATTCAGGCATAAATGGCGGAAACGGGGTGGGGGCCGTGGGGGCCCTGGCCCCCTATTTTTTCAGGGGTAGGGCCTAATTTATGCGTTTATTTTTACAATAATACCTCTGCATGAATGTATTTGAAACTTAATAGACCTACCATCGAAATTGAAACCCAAAAAAGAGCTTAAATCTAGAGATGTTTTCTTTAAAATTTTGTTTGTGGATGGGGTAATAGTAAAAGTGCAATCTTCTTACAGCAAAAAATCATAAAATGCGAACCAGCGATTGGTAGTATTTAAGCCAGGGATTCTCAACTTCTCAACCGTGGCTTTTGTTCCCCCAAAAGGACCACAGAGCACAGAGTATTCTCTTGGCACTTCGCAGCCTCGATGGTAGGAATCATTAATGAATCACAACAGATTGGACTTTTAAACCAACACACTATAGCGATCACCTTCGCTTAGAGGCACAGTCAAAGGGGCCACGGCTCGGAAAGGATTGAAAATCACTGATCTAAGCTTTCAGTACGGAAAAAGCATTTTACAGTAGGTTTTGAGACGAGGCGAGGTACAGTAGTTGTCGTAAGTGTCGTTTATAGTGAACAATAGCAGCTAAATTCAAAACTAGGATCCTTCCACCATTGTATTGTATACAGTGGCGTAGCGAGAAATTTTAAAAGGGGGAGGGGCATAATTTCCGCATTTTTTCCTGCAGAACAAATTTAAAGCTGATTGAGAAACAAAAAAAGCTCTAGGGGGGGAGCGGGGGCATGCTCCCGCGGAAAAATTTTAAAAATTTACATGCTGTAATAGCTATTAGGCTTATAGTGCTTTTTGAATAAATTTCAGGCAAATTTTGTTTAAATTTTTCACCCTAATTCTGAGTTCTTTGCCAAATGTGATGCATTTTGTTCGCACATTTTCGATTATGCGTGCTTAAAGCGTAAGGCTTATTGTTAGCCAAGAGGTTCAAAATTATGGAAAAATTGTATACATCAACTGCATTTTTGAAAATGACTGCTGGGAGGATGCATACATCCCATTGTACTCCCCTGTATTCGCCCCTGTCCATAAGCTGCAGAAACCATCAAAAGAGTCTGGCATATTTTAGTCACTTGGTACTATTATTTTGTTCTTTTTACTAAAAAGCAGGGTCAAAAGGGGGGGCATGGTCAAAAACGCTCCTGCTTGGCACCGTTAGTTTTGTTCTTTTTTACCAAAAGCCAGAGTCATAAAAGGGGGCCATGACACAATACCCCCCTAAATACGCTCCAGATTGTATACCCTTCTATCTGCACTGACTTTGCAGACTGTCACTCATAAGAAATGTGGCCTACTGTATTTGCAGTGAAATTTTTCATATTGCGAGGGTGGGGCTAATTTTCGGGGAGGTGGAAGCTTAGCTTTTTCAGACGTAGTTTTGACGTTGACAACTAACCTTCAAAATCGATAAAACAAACAGCTGTCCCTTTATTCTCATGAATTAAAAACGGTGGACTGTGCAAAATGTCAGTAGCCAAGTGTTTAATTTTTAAGTATTTACATTTTTTAATTCACTTTGTTTTGTTGTGCAGTGCTCACCCTAGCAATACCTTTGCCAACAATATTGATTTTTCTACTCAGAGAAAGCAATAAAACGTTTCCATTTTAGATGAGAAATTTGCAAGGGACAAATTAATGTTTCGACTATAACAATAGTCTCGTCAGCCGTGCTACGCACAGCCAATCCAGGCTAAACTCATTCCAGACTGTAAAGACTCTTTTTTGCATTCCTTTACCTGGACATCTCGATTTCATCTCTTTTCTAGGTTGTGCCCTATTTTTGGCAGGCGACTGGCCCCAAACAACGATACCCAATGAAAGAGCCTAAAACTACTAACCCACAACTAAGTTACCGGTAGCCTAACTAGCCCACATCACTAGAAGCCCCCATTTAGTAGTTTTTCAAAAGTGCTTATTTGCACCCTTTATTTCCGGGTCTAAACGGCTAACAATTTTGTATTTCGTAAACAAAAAATAATAATAAATCTTCATCATACTCGCGGTATTACACCGAAGCGTGCAGCGAGTGGTGGCACCCATCTCCGCTGCGTATCGCCTGGGCAACACAGAAACGTCGCAACGATGACTAGCCGTTCGCGGCAGTGTCTAAACTGACCGGCCCGGGAATCGAACCCCAGACCTCCTGCGCCGATAGCGATGTATTTAACCACTATGCCAACCGGTCGGTCGTGTTTAGTTAACATTCAACTTAATTCAAAACTGTATCCCCACCCCACCAAATCTTTCCGCTCTTGCGTATATTCACATATCGCTTTCTCGTGACAAAAGGATAAAATTGAAAAAATTGTCATCATTATTTTTTACGAAATACTAGCCTAGTTCAAGAAAAAGTGAGCTTTGTTTTTAGCGAAATACTGGCTACTACCTGTACCCACCTATGGGTCCTATTATGCTGTAAAGTTGTAATAACCTTTCGCAATGCTCATTTTTGTATTTAGGAAACTGTAACTTGTGTACTGGTACACTGCAAACAGCAGTTTCATTTTTTATGAATAACTTCGAACAGTTTGGAATAAGACTCTTCAAACTTTTTTGTACCGCGACCCGGTGTCGCAGCCAGGGGGGACCCAGGGGGCCCGGGCCCCCCCAATCAGCAAGGGAAAAGTCCAATTTTATTTAACTTATGTTGTCACACTGATAAAGACCACGACTGTATCAACAAATGTTGGCTCAAGGACGTAACGAGGAGTGGGGGCTGGGGGGTCCGCGGAAGATAGGAAAACCAGGCCTGAATTTTTTTTATGTTCAATGGACATGAAAACTTCGAAAAAATCAAAGATGTTGTTTCTATGGGTGTTCCGTGGACTATGGCTCGCTCAATACTTTATTTGGAAGTGCTTGGCACGTATCTTTGCTTTGCCGGTGTGATGCCTTTCCAGAATATTCACCCAGTTCGCTCGTTTATTGCGTCTACCATCGTACAGTGTGCAAATTTCTTCCCAGAATATTCCATTGTTGGATCGTGTACCAGGGCGGATCCAGTGGGGGGGAATATGGGGGATGCATCCCCCCCACCAACCATTTTTAAACATGTTTTTGATGAATACAACTTTTCCATAATTTCGAATCTTTTCGATAACAATAAACCTTACGCCCTAAGTACGCATAATGGAAAATGTACAAACAAAATGCATCATATTTGGTGCAACACTCAGAATTAAGGGCAAAAAATTTAAACAAAATTTGCCTAAAACTTGTTCGAAAAGTACTAAAATGGCCACAACAGCGTGTAAAATTTCAGAAAATTTCCGGGGGAACATGCCCCCGGACCCTCTACAGCCTTTTCTATTCTCAATATGCTTTAAAATAATTGTGCAAAAAAAATGCGCTTAAAAATAAGTCGAAATTGGGTGCCCCCTCCCTGAAAAAATTTTTGAATACGCCCCAGACATCAAAACATTTTTCAAAGGGCTTATTTACGCCTTTTTTGGGTCTAACTTCTTTGTACTTAGTTAACATTCAACCTAATTCCAAATTTCATTCCCCCCACCAAAATTTTTTCGATCCGCCCCTGTCGTGTACATAATATTTCTTACGAGAAGCTTCCAACGGATTGAAATTATTATTACGTTACAGAATGCATTTGCTATCAATGGGTTGCGAACGTTTTAGTTCGTACGAACCATTGTGAACTCAATGGCATTAGTGTTGCATTGTGATTGGTGGAAATATAGATCATGTGCTCTAAAAATTACTGGAAGCTTCGAACAGCCGATAAATACAGGCAATTTTTCGAATATAGTCAGAGGTTTACTTTTAAATGTCATAGAGGAGAAAGGCAGTGGTGCCGGAACGTCGTTAAGGCAAGGGGGGGGGGGGGCAGCTTTTTCAAAGGGCACTTTTAATACCAACGCAAGAGCATAAACGAGGGGCCACAATTTCCACATTTTTTTCAAGCGTACTTTTTTCGGCTGAACCAATTTAAAGCTGATTGAGAAACAAAAGTGACCCTAGAGGGGTCCGGAGGCATGCTCCCCTGGAAAAATTTTGAAAATTTGCGCGCTGTAATAGCTATTTTAGTGCTTTCTGAATAAATTTCAGGCAAATTTTGTTTATTTTTTTTACCCTAATTCTGAGTGCTTCGAGAAATATGACGCATTTTGTTCACACATTTTCGATTATGCGTGCTTAAGGCCGAAGGTATATTGCTAGCCAAGAGGATCGAAATTATGGAAAAATTGTATCCATCAAAAACATTTTGAAAGTGGCTGGCGGAAGGATGCATACCCCTCATCCTACCCCCTGGCCATAAGCTAAAGAAACCATCAATGGAGTCTGGCATATCCAGACACTTGGCACTATTAATTTTGTTCGTTTTTACTAAAAGGCAGACTCTCCGAAATACGCTCTTGCAAACCGATTAAGATGTATATTATGTTGTACCTTTTTGTCTGATGTGCGATTTACGGACGAATTATTTTCGGGTGCTGCAACCATGCTTCTCATGTTACTTTTCTTGATCTTCTATTCTCCCCTTGCATGTTACAACGTTTATCGTTTTGTTGCTTCTTCCTTTTTCTCGTGCTGTCCAATTATACTGTACGTTATTTATGCATGTTATTCTTGTGTTGACGGTATGGAAATAAAAGACACTAACTAACTAACTTATTGTATCAAACGAGAATGTGGATTCTTCAATTTCGTCGTTCTTAAACTTTTACACTAACCAGCTTACTGCACAGTTACATCATGGCAACACCATCGAAGCTACTGTTCATCTGCTGAAAACAGCGGGTGAGAAGCGATGAAAAAGCACGAAAAGTTACGTTTCCGTGCTACTACCTACTAATACTAAATTTGTCATACATCGAAAAACTAAAGACCTCACCATCAGGCCTACTCGCATTATTTTTTTCACAGCTCAAAGTCCAAGTCACCGAAAAAATGACGGAGTCCAAGTCGTCCAAAGTAAACCTTAAGAACCTTCAAAAATTGGAATCGAGTCTACTAAGCTGGAATAACTCCAGAAAATGGAAGCGAAACCGAAACTTACTAAAATGTGATACCTTCGCTAAACAGAGCAGACGTTTTACTTCGTTACTATCCCAATGAAATGCTAAGGGCAGTACTGCCCCTCTTGCCTCCCTAGTCATAAAAGCAAGGGGGCCCCGTTCCGGCACCCCTGGAGAAAGGCGTAGAGAATTTTCGTTATAATATCCTTGAGTGCAGGTAGAATGCTTGTCCTGCTGTGGAGTCGGGAGGATGTGCATATCAATGACGTTAATAATGTTTTATCAATCTAACGCCGGCTGTTGATCACAATGTCAGCTAATAATGAACCACCTGTAAAGCGTAGAAAACAACTTTCTGTTTTGCATTCTTTTCATTCAAATCCTCAAAGAAGATCTGTTTCAACAACATGAAAAATCAAGTAGAAGGTGATTGCTCAAGCTCAGCAACAGATAAACGGACAACTGCAAGCTCGTCTTTCTCTGTCAGTTTAGCGGTATAAAGTGAAGCTTTTGCACAAAGTGAAGCTTTGTAATCAAGCCGCCTGGGTTTTGACTTTCGCATTGTTTGGCATTGGCATGCTCAACATTATTGTACTTTCGTCTTTGTTTCGTTTTCGAATAAAGTTTCTCCAGAAACAAACCATTATTCAAAAGACGCAACCAATGTCATGCAAGCATAACTTCAGAAGTGCCTCTAGAATGCACGAAAATACTTGTTTTTATGTGAAATTTCGCAAAAATTTTTCGGGCAGCATGTCCCCGCATTCTCTCGAATGGTCGTGTCTTCGGCACTCTGTTTCGCTTTGTCGTAAATCTAAATTTCGTAATGATCTATTACGGACATAATGAAGCCAATCCTGGCTTGCTACGCCTAAAATTGTCTCGTATCACCGCTCAGGCAGAGCAAATATTTTCAAAACCCGAAAGGACGCTGACAGCCATCCGATGCAAAATGAAGAAAGAGTAGAATCGTTTCAAATGCAGCAGTTTCACGCATTAGACACGGCCTTTGACGAAAAAAGCTTGTATGTCAAACACGACGACTGCGGTTTTGTTGCCTAAAAGAGGAGGCCGAAAAAGAGGAAAACGGGGGTCTGGGGGGCTTCGCCCTCCAGCCGCTGCAGAGATAAATTCAAATTGGGCCCCTCCCAATCTGAACTCCTGGCTACGCCTATGCCGCGACCAAACACGTGGAAGTCGTTGTGCCTTCCCATTCAGCAGGTCAGGAAGGAAGTTGTTCGTTTTTAAAGTTTCAGAATTCCGAGATTTCAGAACACCTATGAAATGTGCATGTTACGGCAAACTTTGATCTTGTGCATAGCCGTCCAATCCTGTCTCGGTATATTACCATACAAAGAATCAGTTGGTTTTTGAAACCATACATTCAACCACAGAAACGAACCTATGTCAGCAATAAATTCTTCGCTAATTATGCAAAAATGATGTTAGCGATATATCGACATACTGGCAGTGGGAGATAGATCCTTGACAGAGCAACAAGTCTACTTTGTGGCACAGCAAGGAGGTCTAACTGAGCGTTGTTCCCACCATAGATTGGCTACAACCAGAGTTCACAAGTTCTAAATTTAATGCTTGCATTTGGTTTCATAAACCTCTTTGTACCAAAGTATGAAATGATCTTGCCAGTCTCTTTTGCAAAAAAAAAACAACAAACGTTAGCAAATAGCTCAACTTACAGCATAACTACTCCAATTTTCTAAGATTTTACTCAAAGGAAAAGCACTGCACTTATCGCTCTGCTTGTTCGCAAATCATCTATTACAAACCAAGCAAAAAAAAAAACAGCTCAGAAGCAAAACTTGCCAGGCGGAAAGATTGATGCAAACCCAACAGCTAACACCTCACTTTCAACAATACACTACTGTATTTTAATTTCTCTAAAACAGTGGTTCTTAAACTGGGTTCGACCGAACCCCAGGGGTTCGGTGAGGCTGTAGCAGGGGTTCGGCTAAGATCAGAATAAGTTTTTGCAAAAGGGCATACAGTTGTAGTAAATGACTATCTCTGCGTGGAATGATGCATCCCCCCACCATACTCTTTCAACGCTGTTTTTGATGAATACAATTTTTCCATAATTTCAAATCTATTTGATAACAATCATCTTTACGCCTTAAGCACGCATAAATCGAAAATGTGCGAACAAAATGTATCATATTTGGTGAAGGACTTACAGTTAGAGGCAAAAAAATTAAACAGACTTTGCCATAAAAGTTGTTCAAAAAGCTCTAAAATGGCCAATACAGTGTCTAAATTTTTGAAAACTTTCCGGGGAAGCATACCCCCGGACCCCCCTAGAGCCATATTTTTGTTTCTCAATTTGCTTCAAATTAACTTTCCGGAAAAAAATACGCTTGAAAAATGTAAAAATTTTATGCCACCCTCCACCGCCTTAAGAATATTTTGAATACGCCCCTGACGTGAAACATTTTCAAACAGCTTATGCTTTTTTCCGGTTTAGACGTCTAACGTCTTTGCACTCAGTTAACATTCAGCCTAATTCAAAACTGCATCCCCCTCTAAAATTTTCTGGATCCGCTCCTGGTTATAATTAAGGGTTCGATGTATGCTTGCATGACACCTGTTGGGTTCGATACTTCCGACAAGTTTGAGAACCACTGCTCTAAAACATCTAAATAAAAGCACTTGGCGGCTGGTTAATAAAGAAGGTCTTGCAAACCTTACAAACGGTTAAATAAATGACGAAAACTTGTCCTGCACTATACAAAAATGAAAGGGTAATTTACATCGAAATCTTAAGGTAAACTTGATTTTAGCATGTTTCCACAACAAAGGGTAAACGTTTAACGAATCAAATTCAATGCCCACTTCTCCTTCTCTCTGGCCTTTTGGGTCCGCTTTGGCTACGTACTAAAATGTCCAAATTTTTTTTACTAAAAATCAATATTCAAAGCGGTTTGGCTTTTCAAAAGTACTGTACTTTCTTAACTTCGACGCAATTTTTTATTTTAAACATCTGGGATAACAAAAAAAAAAAGGAATTCCGTGATTACAAGAACAGCAGAACCTGCTGCCAGGCAAAATAATGTACAACATAATCATTTTCTTTTTTCTTCTTCAAACAATGCACAATTTCAACAAATATCGATTAGGCGTAGCAGTGCTGATGTTTAAAAGCCAAAAATGTTCCAAAGTAAGACATTTTGAGGTTCTTCTAATAATTGCAGAGTCATATTTGTAACTACCAGGCCTACATGTTGTGAACGCAAGGTTTCAATTGAAAAAAAATTGAAATGATTAGTGCCAACTGTTCGTGAGAGCCAATGACCTTGGTCTTTTCCAGCACTACAACGCACTATAAACACAATTTAGCATAAGAACATTTTATCGTTTCATTTTCTTCAATTACAGTTATCTTACGAAACAATTCAAAAGCGATATGAAAAAAGAAAAGGAATTTGCCAAAAGACTGCTTGTCTAATCGAAATTTTAAATGAATGAAGTCTCGCAGGCCAGCTAGGCCTACCTTTAAACGGCTTTGGGATTCAACTTTCCCGTTCTATTGATAACATAAAGCTCATAACACTGGACGGACAACTTGGGGAAAGACATTCATTCCAAATAATTAAGGCCAACGTTAAATTCACAACCATTGCAGAGAATATCTTCAAAAAAGTATGAAGATTATTTTTGGTAAAGTTATCGAATCATCTCGACTGACAGCACTTTTGTGAACTCCTACAAAATGATATTAACTCCACAGCGTCTACAGCGCAATCATACTTGTTGGAAAAAAATTGTCAACTTAGAGGGATTTTTTGACGATATAAGCAGAAATGATGCGCGTGATGAGACAGTGCAGCTGATGAAAATAACTCTCCATTTTAACTGGAGTTCATTCTGGACTTTATGCTAGTGGACTGCGTTTCAAAAACTTGCTTTTTCTTTATATAAACAAAGTTCCGCTTTTATCAACGCCAAGGAAAGTCACATTTTGTCGAGATGAAGAGATTTCATTTTGGCCATGATTTGAATAAGCAGTTGGAAGAAGTGATTTGCTCTCGGAATTTCCTTCTTCGCTCTGAAAAGCCAACGAAGAATTACCAAGTGAAGAAGAGTGAGCAACGTTGTTGTGTTGTGGAAGCAGAGGTTGAGTAGATGACGCACGGTAGCCCGGATCAACTATCCTTGCATCTATCTGCGAAAACATTTCGTATAAACTATCCTTGCATCTATCTGCGAAAACATTTCGTATAAAATAGCGAGGACTACAAAGATGCTTGCTCGATTTACGAGATTCTTTAACTTTAAACTGCTGTAGTAGATCTTTCAAACCTGTATATATCATTAAAACTCAGTAAAACGTGTTTAAAAGATTCTTACTATTTATCTAAGATTTGTCAAGGTAAAGGTGCAATCGCACTGTCTGAGAAGCCTTAATGTTATGGATAATTTTTTGTCTTTTTGTTACGTCATCACGCAACGTAGGTGATGCAATAGTAAAAAAACAAAAAGTTCTTGAAGACATAGAGAAGTCTCGGCCAGTGCGATTACGTGGCACATCCAGTGCAAATCTGCATTGCAGGTTGATTTGAAAGCAGCTAGTTCTGGCTCAACATCCACATTCCAACGCCCACACACTCAACGCTTAACCGTTAACCGTTTTGTCATTCTCAATTAAGGGTGGTGCAATCATTTGTAATACCGGTAATATGAATAGCAATCTCACCGGTTGAAAACCCTCCGAGCACAATTTTGGATACCCGTCCGATGTTGAAGAAGTTGGAGAAATCGAAGGGTTCTGTCTACTGAAGCTGTTGATGTGCACATCGACTGGCCGAGGACCATGAGCAGATGCAACGCTGTTCCGTTGGAAGGGTTGCAAATTTTGATGGGGCACAGAGTGATTTGAATCGTTTGCAAAACTAAGCGGAGTTGTCTCAACTGAATCCGTTTTTCCTTCGTATCCGTTTGCATCCAAAACATAAAGATTGTTTTGAAGATACGAGGAACTGTCAGTGTTCGCGTGTGTTACGCTTACAACGTACGGATTAGAAACGTGGGAGCTAACGAAGGGACTCGTTGGAAATTGATTTAAGTTGCTTTGGAAACCAACCGAACACATGGATGTGTCGCAGGATGCACAAGCAGCGTCTGATAGTTGATGCTGAATCTTCAAATCACCGAAACTTTTTTCGGGAAGCTGGTAATGTTGAACCTCCTCTTCAACTGGTTTGAAATGAGGAAGAGCCACCATCAGTTTTCCGGGAGTTCTATCCAAAGTATGATAACCTCTCTGTTCACTTGAGTTTCCTGAAAAAAAAAAATCAAACAATTGAAGCATTCTTTTTAAATTTTTATGATAATTTAAAAAGCTGCAAGAAAATTGCAAAAAAAAATCTTCCGGCTTTCGAAGCAAATGCCTCTTTGTGAGCGGTGACATGGTCGACAAACACACGAAACAAAGCAACATAGCAGCAAAAAAAGATTTTAATGTGGTGCCATTTGCATACACTCTACGGACAAATCAACGGGTTTATTTTACGACAAGACCGTAACGAACTGGCAACCCATAAACCTTCACCAAGAGCCATTCCAAGTGTGACGAAAGCAAAGTTTTATTCTCAAAAGTACGGAGCAAAAATTAAGCTCACATCACGTAACCTCATGTATTTGCTTCATATTAGTTTTACCAGATGGTGGGCAACTTTTTTGTGCAACTCAATTTTAAACGATAAAAACGAAACGTATGCAACGATGCAGAAGATTTTCAATGACATGTACAGTATTTGCTAAATAAGCTAATGTGACCAATTGAACAACTTTCTATTTTCGTCTACTAACCAAGGGACTTGTCATTGCAGGAATGCACAGAGTCGTTTCCAAATCTCAATCTCGCATCGCATTCGCTTTTTGTTTGGTCCAAGCAGATGTCACGTGGATCTTCCCACTGGTTTTGATGTTTACTTGATGTTGCTCTTCGCATGAACTCAGCGTAAGAAACCGCAGGCACGGGGCTTTTGCAATCTACCCCGGAAATCGATCTCACTCGACGCGGAGCATTAATGTCGCCCCGCCGGTCTTCAGACAAGCTTAACCGTTGACCAGGATATGCAACGATGCTGATGTTTTCCGAGCATCCATCTAAAATATCAAAACAACAATCATCAGACTTATGCGAAAAACCGTTTTTACTCCTACTTCTTACTTTGAAACATTTGAAGTTTTTTTTCACGAGTACAATAACACATTAACTATTTTCGGTTGGCCTATTATGCTAAGTAACTTAAATTACCAATTATATCGTCTAACATTCGAATGTCCCGGAAATTGCCATCAGTGCGTTTCATGAATGATATTTACTCGCATCATTTGTGTAATAAACTATTAATGACCGAAGCAATGTTCAGCTATGCAAGGATAAACTCTGCTGAAGAAACGAAAAAGGAAAATACAGCATAAAGTTCTTTCTTTATTGAAAGTATACATAGAAAACGGCGCCCCACCATCACTTAAAGAGATACTCAGTTACTCACACGTCTTAATAAAGTACTCGACTTTGTTGACTATGTTGCTGCGAGTTTGTTTTCAATTTATCAACATAAACGGCTTAAATCAGGAAATGCAATCAAACGGTTTAAAAGCATCTACATTAAAAAAATAACTAAGACAGCATCTTTTAAACAGTTACTAGCTCTTAATCCTGCCTGCATAGGTTAAATTATTTCGAACAGAAAACTGCTTTCTGCTATTTTTCAGGTAATCCACGTCAAGCCCTGAGACTTCATCAAACTTCAAACCCGCCGTCGCTTTTGCCTAGATCTGTGCGAGACGGCAGGATCTATTGCATGTCAAATTGTACTCGGTTCTCTTTTGTTATGCTAATTTATTTACTAATTTTTTTTTTATTTGTTTTAGTATCGGCCGTTAAAACCGGCCGTTAGCTCAGATGCTCAGCGCACGCTATAGGTACGGGAGGTCTGGAGTTCGATTTCCGGGCCGGTCAAATCGGCACAGCGTCGCCAACGACTCGCCACCGTTGCGACGTTTCTTCGGAGCTGTGTCGCCCAGGCGCTAAGCCGCGGAGATGGGCCCCGCAACTCGTTACACGCTTCGGCGTAATTCGGCGAGTATAATGAAGATTTGATTTTATTTTGTTTTAGTATTTTATTTTTCACGCGTTGTTTACATTATGAGCTCTTGCCATCTAGAGACACCAGCTTCCTGAAACAGTTTTGCCCCCAGATTTGCAAACAACTTGATCTCAGTATACTCTTGCATAGGGTAGCCTATTGCTAAAATCTTAGCAAAAATTATTTTAATTAAAAGTGAAAATCTCTTTTTTTAGTGATAGTTGTCGTAAATCTGCGGTCATGCTGGGCAGCTGGGCAAGATTTCTTTTGATAGGTTTCTTTGCCCGCCTTGTCTTTTGTGGTTACTCTATGGTCTTAACGGCGCTTGGTCTGGGGTTAGGTTGGGTCTCTCCGTGTTAAACTAGGTGCACTGTGACGACAGTGAGTAACCTCGAAATGCCGTACATTGTCATGGTTCCTACCATTGCACTATATCATAGCGGTGTTAGAGCTGTGGTCTCTTCAGTGTCTTTTTTTATATCTCGCCGTCATATGTTTGTTTTCCTTTTCTTACCCTTTAGCTTAATCGGGTGTTGCGACCATGCCTACTAATTCCCTCATCTACAAGTTTCATTTATTGCTAGCATGTAACAACGTTAATCGTTTTGTTGCTTCTTTCCTTTTCTGTGTCCTTGCTGTGTTCTATTTATTTTGACGGTGCAGAAATGAAAGACACTACTACTACTACATCGTTTCAAAAACTTCGATAAAGTCGTAGGCCTATTTTACAAATCAGTGTTTGAAACTAGTTTACCAAAAGGTAATCAAGCATGTTGAAATGTGAAATCGAGACAGTCCCACTATCAAACAAGTAGCATTGAACTCTCCGAGTGTAGTTACATTGCAAAAAATTTTTTTTTCAACTTCTTAGTTTTGAGAGGTTGTAATCGAAGAAATCCGCAGCAACTAGGCTATACGTTACCCATGACGTAAGCTTGGTAAAAAAAAGACGCTTTATAATATGATTTTAAAGCCGAGATTGCTTTCAGAACTTACAGTACAGCACATGTATATCTAGTCAGTAACCTCACTAGTTCCCTGAGACCTAATTTATATCTGCTGATTCAATGTTCAACATCACGAGCAATTTTCACGTCTTTTTTGACCAGATTAGCGTCATCATTAACGGAATTGAAGCGGATTTCTTTGCTTGTCTCAAAATTTAGAAGGTTTGGTAAAAAAATTATCTGCGTCTACAGAAAATTCAATGGTGTTGTTCGACATTTAGTCTGTCTCGACTTGTCCTCCTTTTTAAGATTGTAACGTTGCTCACTTTCTTCACGTTGTCTTTCTTCCGGATTCAAGGAGCTGTAAGTTGAATCCGGAGACGGAGACACTTCAGCTCGACGATGACGAGTCAAATCCGCAAAATCCTGCAGCAAAACGTGCAGTATAAAAAAAAGCTTAAAAATTGTACAGGAAATTTCGACAAACTAACGATGTGGTCACAGCACAGGCAACAACAACACAGAAAAATAAGGTTTTGATTTATGTGATATTTCACAGCAGATTATCATACCGATCTTTCATTCATAGCTTCAGCCGGTGTGTAAGAAACACGTGACATTTGGTCAAATTTAATTCCATCTGCAACAATGATGACGTCATGAGGAGTAACAAAAAAGATTTATAATATTGTACTAGGGATACTCGGCCAAGTAATAAGGCATTACTCGGACTCGGCCGAGTCCGAGTATTAATTGACACTGTTTTTTGATTGATTATATTAATTGATATTAATTAATTGATATTGTATTAATGATACTCGGCCGAGTATTAAATGATTATCACTTTGACCTTTTTTTTGAGTCGAAATTAGAACTTCTGCGGACGTGATGACCTTTTTTTTTCTTTTTGCTCTTCACCTAATTTTAAGTTCATATTTTGACGTCCTAGATACTCGGATTCGGACTCGGCCGAGTAATGCCGTGAATACTCGTTACTCGGCGAGTCCGAGTAATTTTCCTTGAGGCACATCCCTATGTTGTACCTCTTTTATCCTCTCATGCATTTCTGTGGTTCGTTGAAACAAGCAATAAACGTTAGTCGTCCATAATCCGATAAACAGTGGTTGACTCCCACCCAAGCTTTGCAATCCGTGGATATGACATTTTACACTGATCATATCAGCAAAAATTCTTGACCAGCAAAAAAATTTTGGAGCCTCTTCGCAACTACGTAACTCAGTGAGATTCAATTGCTATGCAGTATAGCCGCTATGTTGCTTTCTTTTGTCAGAGATCAGAGTCTCATCGCCCATAACTGTACCGGTGCATAAAAATCCACTTACTTTTACTATGCGTGCCAGTGCTGTCACTTTCAGTTACGCTTGATGCAGCTGTGGGCAGGCTAACTGTTTCGGTGTTCAGTCCTAAAACATGAAAATGTGTGTTAAATATAGGATGAAATGAATTAACAAACAATTAAAGGTAGAGAAATCATTCATTTTACAAACAAGTTAGATTTGTGCGTTAATATCAACACAATTTGTATTTGTATTTAGTTGCATTTATTTATCCTCCTATCACGAGAAAGCAATTAATGCGCTACCGGTACTGTATACAAGCTCGCTTAGTTGTCAGCCATCTGTCTACCACACCAAGATGGGGGAATCCCGCTAAGTGCCTTTCCCAACGGCACAACAAGTAAACTTGCCGGCTTGTTCTCCACACTGTCCCTTCACTGCTGAGCGTCAAGCAGGGAAGCTGTGAATACCAATTTTAAAGTCATTGGTTGATTTTGACCCGCCTTGCAATCAAACCAAAGTCTACAGCTCTTGAAGCGGACTCTCTCACCACTCGGCCAGCTGAAGCTGCGTATCAGAAGGTTGCGATTTTTAAGCGATTTTGCTAATGGAAACCTAGTCCACTATTTTGACAAATGAACAAGATCAGCCAAAAAACAATCACACCGACTCGAGACTTCTTAATGTCTGTTAACTTTTCGGTTTGTTTTATTATTGCATCACATATGTTGATTGTTGCATCATGATGTAACAATATTGCAAACAATGTCTCCTTAGCAAAGTGATAGCACTTTGGTCAGTGGCAATCACACTGAAGAAGTTTTCTCACACTGTCCTAATGAAAAATAACCGACCGGTTGACATATTGCCTAAATACATCGCTATCGGCGCAGGAGGTCTGGGGTTCGGTTCCTGGATCCGTCCAATCGGACTCTTGACAAATGAAAATATCCTCACGGCTCGCCACCGCTGCAACGTTTCTTTGGAGCTGTGTTGTCCAGGTGCGAAGACCGGGTGTGGATCCCGCCTCTCGTCACACGCTTCCGTGGAATACCGTGAGTATAATGAAGATTAGATTTGACAAATGAAAAATGTCCCCTAGACTTTAAGACATCTCAGTCAGTGTGATTGCATTATTACCCAACTGCAAAATAACGCACTTTAAGTTCAGCAAAGTTGCTTCTTTAAAATAAATAACCATTTTGTAGTGAGCTAAGCTAATCTCTATGTTAATCAATAAAAAACAATCAATACATTGACACTAGTAAAAACAGATAAGTTGCTTAATTTTCATGCTCTACTTACTCTTTATTCTGAAAGTATTTTTCTTTCGACAGAGGTAAGTTGCAAAAACAACTATCAACAATACAATAACAACGCCAACTACTGCTGCGCCGATGAGAGCATAGTTGCTGAAATCGGAAGAATCTAAACAAATCAAAAATAACACAAACACTCCACTTGACATCAATTCTTAAAAATTAAACTACAATTATTTTACTTCAGAATGAGAATATACGCTATACAGTAAGTAAGGGAGGAAAACCACAAAATAGAATATTTGCTCTGCTGACTTTCGCCGTTGAGCCAGTTATATCTAGTCGCATATTGACGCATCTAGTGAGGTGATGAAGAAGCGAAGCCCGTCTCCTTTACACGTTTAGTGATGCATGTTGATACATCAGAACGACATTACTTCTTAGGCACAAGAAACTGCAGGACGGACATTTTGTCGATTTTAAGCTCAAGAAACAATTGACTATTCGCCTCTGTTGCGTATGTGTCGTAAAAACCCGAAAAGGACTTCAAATGCTAGCAGCCTGTCATGACTTTCCCGAGCAATTGGTGCGCGTTACTACCAGGGTTCAATTGCGGACGCATGAATGGTGTATGTTCGTCAGTCCTACTAAACACCGCAAAGAACGAGTAAGGACCTTAAATTGATGTACTAAACACCGCAAAGAACAACAAAGGACTTGGAATCATACCATAACAAAGAACGACAAAGAACTTTAAATTAGGGTTATTAGGTTAGAACAAGGGTTAAGAGTTAGATTAGGGTTAGGGTTTTAGAATCGTTTGCCGTACTTTTCCGCGTTTAGTGGGACCCGTATGTTCGTTTCAGCAATTTTACCGACATGCGACAAGTTATCACGCAACACAAGACAACTTTTTCGCACCATGCGAGTCTTGCAGTAAATTCGTTTTCATTGATAACAAATGATATTAGTGAAGGACCGCAAAAGCTGTTTTACTCTTCAATAATCTGGGACATATAAGAGCTTGACAGTATATTCTTACATAAAAGTTTCAAAAGCTTACCGGATGTTGATGTTGCAGGTAATTTGCCATCTAAAACATTAAATCAAAGTTACCACGGTGTGACAAACCGGATTATATTACGCAAAAAAAAACTAATTTGGTGTTGCAAAAAAAGTTGTAGATTAGGTCTACATCGTAATATTCATGAGATAATACTAATACAACATAAATCGAAGATATTTTGAAAACGAATTTAAAATCCCTAAACCAAGATGGCAACAAAACTCTTGATTTAACTAAAAAGGGCAGTGCAACGGAGTGAAACCTTAAGCAACACATCATTTTACCGATAGATTGTATATGTTCAAAAAATTCGTAGCAAATTGTGCTTGTAGTGGATGCGTGCTCAAGCTGACAAAAATGCAATACCGTAAGTTTATAAAATTGCCTTTTCAACTACTGTCTGAAAGACTCCAAGGCAGGGGCGCAGCCAGCGGAATATTTAAGGGGGGCAAAATACAACAGGCCAAGAACTTCAAAAAATGATCTGCTAAGGCCAAGGCGTTAGGTTCACGCTGACTTTTCGTTAAGGCCGACGCCAAAAAGGGGGGCAGGGTAACCTATTCCTCCAATTGACATGCTTGGCCGCCCCAATCAACAAGCTTACTCTTTTGAAGGCTGCGGCTTTTGTGCGTAATTTTAAACTTTTAAATCGTGCTACAATGATGTGAGAAGTGATTACCTACAACACAACTTACTTCCAGTCTTTATGATCAATTCTTTTGTCTCGTTACTTTTTCCAAAGGAATTCAAAGAATACATTTTGATTTTGTAAATTGACTGAGATCGCAGGTTACGTATGACATAGCTGTGTTCATTGTACGCAATTGACTTACTAGTCCATCGTTTTTGAATAGAAACTGAACCACTTTTTTGCCTAAAACATAAAACACTCCAAAAATTTTCTGAAGTTTAAATAATTATTCAAGTATAGATGCTGTTAAAAAAAACAAAAAAACTACCAGTTGGGATCCTTCTTTGTTGTCGCAGCAAAACCATGGTTAAAATTAAAAGCAATGCTTGAAAAAAATTTTCTGACTTCTCAGCAGCAGAAACTACCGTTCTCGGAAGTTTTGAATTAATTATTTGATGAATCTATCGAGAAGAGATAAAACATTTCCTATCAAGATTCGCTCGCAGCAGCAATCATAATTCATATAAAACATGCTCCAATTCATTAAACCTCGTCAGAAAGAGAATAGGTTTATGTGCTAAAAGGGCTCGCTGTTTAACATTATGATATTGAATAACCTACAATTGATATTGCAAGACGAACGTTTGAGTTTCTCCCCCGTTGAAACCAGGTCGCCAGGTCAACGAAATAGAGTTATGTGTTATGTTGCTGGAAGAAACATCTTTCGGCGGGTCAGGAACACCTAAAAATAATGTGATGCATCATCATAACTGCTACTTTCGTTATAGGGCTGAAAGTGTTTGTTTACTACGGTAGGAAATTTGAGAAGATCAGTTTATGTGATTTTGGGCGCTGAATTACCGATAGCTTGACCTAGTAAAGTTAGATTACTTTGTTTCATTAGTAACAAGCCGAAAGATTTAGCAGCAAAAAAAATACTTTTTCATAGACAACAACGCTTTTCAGTTGAAATTTTCTTCCACATATTGCAAATTACGATCTCGGTACAGAGGTGCTTTGTTTAGATAAACCACAATGTACCTAGTGCAAGCATAGATTAAATCACTACAACAATATAGTAGTCTACGGTGCAAGTAACATCACTGCCATACATCAGCTTGGTTGAATTTGCTTAAATCTCAGCTCAAACTAACAAGCCCTTTATATTACACATTATGTAAACTTGTATATGACATGATAAAAGTACAGAACATTTATTGTTTTTTTTTGTTTTTTAAATCAAATCTTCATTATATTTGCGGTATTACACCGAAGCATGCAACGAGTGGTAGGGCTTATCTCCGCGGCTTACCGCTTGGGCGACACAGCTTCGAAACAACGTCGGAGCAATGGCAAGCCGTTGGCGGCACTGTATCCGACGTGACCGACCCGACATCTGAGCTAACTGGTGATAGTATTAAACAAGAAGTTATGGGTTTGATGCAGAGTATTGATGCTACTGATCATCAGACTCTACTAGATCACTTACCTCTTGGTGTCAATAAAATATCTTTACTGTCCTTTCCCAAATTATTCGAGACAACGCACATATATCGGATGACGTCATCGTACGATTGAATCACGCTAACTGTTAGATTGCTTCTATACACGTCCTCAAATTCGTTCGAGATTCTAAAAAACAAAATACTAAACTTATCATGCTGGACCCAATTATTAAAACAAAAGCTGATTTTTACAACAAAAAACTTCAGGCCTTTTCCGAATTAAAAAAAAAAAGTTTTGACATTTTGCTAAGTGTATCAAAGAAAAGAAAGTTGTTGGTTGTATGTTTATCGCTTAGAACAGATCAGATATTAAAATGGATAATGAAGTCGGTGGATTCTGCGTTTGATTTCAGTTCCGACCAAACCATATATGTCAACATTGGTATTCAGGAAGTCCCTACAAGACGTTTTGTGCAAAACTAACCA
This sequence comes from Trididemnum miniatum, assembly GCA_964006365.1. Lineage (NCBI taxonomy): Eukaryota > Metazoa > Chordata > Ascidiacea > Aplousobranchia > Didemnidae > Trididemnum > Trididemnum miniatum. The sequence goes on from OZ023233.1 coordinate 24,490,427, forward strand.
ACTAACCATAAAGTTTATTTCCTGTGCCATTTGGAAATATGCTTGGCAAGATTTTTTCATTTTATAGTAGTGGACAAGTGGATGGCAATTTTTTAGCAAGTTTGTCATAAAACATCTAAAAATTTCTTGAAAATAGGATAATATGCAGTGAGGCTCATGACTTATGACCCACTTGACTTAAATCTTGCTACAAAAGCTTGTAGCTTATAACTTAAACGAAGAAGATAAAACGCCTATGATGCAACTGGTTATTTCCAAGTTTTCACCTTAGCAATAGTTTGATGAGATCCGAAAAAGCAAATCTGCAGTAATGAAATTCTAAAAAACTTTTTTTACCACTCAAGAACACTTAAAATAAATATGAAACCTACACGGACTCCGGCAAATGGTCTTCTATCAATATACTTCCATTTTCATTCCTCCACTGGAAAGTTGGTTTAGGATTTCCAGCTCCGTAGCAAGGCAGCGTACTTGTTCCTGGTAAATGAGACTGGTGCGGCTTCGCAACTTTGTTGGGAGTTTTGGAAGCTTCTATTCGAGCAGAGACTGCAGAAAGTGATAATTTTATTTCAATAACCCTTAACAGGTCAACATATTTTTCACTCATTCAAAGTCGAAACCGGTCATTTTGATCCATGGCTTTTTATGTTAACTCTGTATCCACTAGCATTTGCTAAAACAGTATTTGTATTGAAAAAAAGTTCTTATAAAGCATGCAAGAAAAGAAAGACTCATCATGATAATTTGAAGTCACATGACTTAATGAAAAGAACACAACGAATGAAAAGGAAACGAATAACAAAGTCGCTCTAATGTAATGACATTATTTCTCGGTGGGTTAAGGCACGACATGTTTTACTCGACGCAGTCACTTAAGTCAGTTTCAGCATCAGATTGGTCTGAATCGTTTTCTAACACATCTATAACACGTTTCGAAGCCATTTTGAAACTTAAAATCTAAAAACACAGAAAAATGTTGCTGCAGCATTAAGAGTCGAATTGGGTCAAAATGACCCAATTGGCAACCAAAAGACTTATCCCAGCTACCACGATATTATCCTTTAAAAAAGTCAACTACCTAAAAAAATAAGCAATTTCCAGCAACAGCGACAAAATTATAGCAAAAAATTTATTTTCATGGGACAAAAAGACCCATTTCGACTTGTTAAAGGTTAAAACAGTTTCCTTTTTATTCCCAGAAATGTCAGAGACCGAAGTTGATAAAGTTCTCTACGGCATTAGCGGTATTTTTAATTTAATAATCCAAAAAAATTGGCTCTCGCACATTCACACTTCGCTGTCGACAACTAGTTTTTTTAACCCGGCATAACAAATTAAACTTTAGCCAGTTATATCTCATGTTGCGGAAGACCGGAGTAATTTTCAAACTCGCTTATTTCCATTGCCATATCGCACGCTTTAACGTATATCGTTTCTTCGCTGTTACCTTATCTTTAGCCTTGTTATTTGCTGTTTATTGTTTCGTGGCTAAAAAACAAAAACTCTGCTACTACTAATTACTAGTCACGTTCAGACTTACATCGAATCTTCAGATTGATATCCATCACTGCATCAGGTTTGATTCCGTTCGAAGCAACACAAGTGTACATTCCACGGTCGTTTGACGTCACATTTTTCAAATGCAAAATACTTGTCCCTCTAGATGGAGCCGTTGGTGTAAAAACTTTGCGAGGATTTCCAACCTTATCCAAAAATAATGATTCATTTCGTGATTAACTGAAGCTTTGAAAGTCGTAACCAAGCCCAATTATTGCAATTCAATTTGAAAATTAAAAATTTCCGGTGATATTGCTGCGACAGCTCCGGGAACAAAAGCCGAAATAAACTTAAAACAAAAAATCTCATTGTCATCAACTACAACAAAAAAGCGCCAAAAAACTTTATTATTCTCGTTGAACATCAGCCAAAAAAATAAAAATACAATACAATAAAAAGTAAAGTAATTCTGCGTCTGTACTTAAAATCGTTTCTAGACTCCAATCAATTTTCTATTCCTTCTCAGGAAAAGGTTATAGCAAGAGATAAAACAGATTTATGTATGTAACTTATGTTGCCGAGCAATCTGTATCCTCGGAAACGAAGATCACACATTTAACATCCAATTGCAGTAAAACCTGTTTATTTTTAGAACCAAGTTATTACGTTGCAGAGTAAAGAAATATAGGCTACGATAAAAACATAACTTTGCTCAACTTTGGCAACATTCGTCATCATTACGTCCGATTTCAAAACTTTCTGGTAGAACACGCTAAAAGTTAAAACGGTTCAGAACAGACATGTTCGCTTCTAACAAAAAGTTGTAATCTTTGGTCATTAAAGTACCTTAATCCATCGAATGTGGGTTGGAGATAATTCATGAGATTCGGCCTCACAAGTCAGGGTTACATCGCTTCCTTCAACCACTGTTCCCGGCCCTTCAACTTTCTTGATAACTGGTGAGTCTAAAAAAAATAACAAACAGTAGGTTTGATTCAAAAAATCGAATTAAAAATAATTTTCAACTTTCAGCATCATAACATTTTTTAATAACTTTTTTGTTACAGATTTAAACGGGTCAGTTACGGTATAAACAGCATACTTACATAGAACGCTTAGATGAATTTGAACTGTGGCAGCCCCAAGAGTATTTCTTGCTTCCACGAGATAAAATCCTTCATCACTCTGTTGAACATGTCCAATGCGGAGTGTACCATCAAAACGAGACCAAAACACTCTCTGATTATTAGGAACTAGAATCTTTTTCGTGGATTCTTGCTTTGTTGACGATGTCGATTGCTTGCTTTTGACAGTGAGTAATCTCAGCCAGCGATACGTCACGTTTTGTGGGTTAGCATGAACGGGAATGCTTAGATCAAAATTTTTTCCGCCTTTTGTAGCGTTAAAAATGCGTGGACCTTTTTCAAAGTATGGAGGATACTCGATGTTAAGAGTGTATTTTTTATCCAGAAATCCTCTTACCAAAAGTCCATGTTCAACTCTTAAAAAAATGGAATCGTTTAATTCCTCGTTTTCTCCAACTTGACACAGTTTCTAGTCTTCAAACAAAAACACTTTCAGCAATGTTCCCATTTTTCACCTTTACTCTTTGATCTAACCGGCCAGTTGCCGTAGTGGTTAAAGACATGGCCAATGGTGCGGAAGGTCTGGGTTCGATTCCAGAGCCGAGAAAATCGGACACAGTATCGTCTACGATTTGCCTCCGTTGCGACGTTGCTTCGGAGCCATATTGACCAAACTCCAAGCCGCGAGGATGGTTTCGTCACTCGCTACACGCTTCGGTGAAACACCTCGAGTATAATGAGATTTGGATATCACGGATAAATACATCTTTTCATATTTTTTCGACAAAATCCGTAAATCGTTAAGAAAAAAAGATCTTTTTTATCTTGCTCTGCAAGCAGAACATTTGTTTAGTGGCAAGTTTACCTGCATATGACGTCAGTGTTGTCGTCATCACGATTCGGAATCCATTGGATGCGACTGAAATGAGTGAAACCTCCGTTTTCACCGGGATTCGATCTCGTGATCAACTGTTGATCAATAAGAAAAGTTTTGCCGTCTCTGAGCCTGAATATCAAAGAAAGTTCTTGAAACTCAAACGTATCAAAAAACATTTGTGAAATGAAACCAAAAGTTATACAGCAGCTGCACCGGCTCAACCTGAAATTTTGTTTGGAAGGTCTTAAAAAGTAAACAATGCTAATCTTTTAGCTTTGTGGTAATTATCGAAGTACTAATAAAATAGACCTAGGGGGTAGAGAGTTCAACTCACTCAGTCTCCTCCTGGACTGGTCAATGTAAAATAATATGGAATACAATTGGACTTGTAGGTAACAAAAAATTGAGAGGGGAGAGAATCCAATCAGCGTACTTTAAAAAAGTTGGCCGGCAAGTAGGTGAGTAGCCAAGTTTCGAAGGGTAAAGAAAAGGGCTTTATTGTATTCAGCCGCTTGCAAATACAATAGGCCTATTTCTAGGAGATAAAAAGTTTTGTAACTCGATGAGATTGGAAGCAATTTGTCGTGTTCTGTTATGTCATTGCGCAAATGCAAAATTCGGATGATTATGTCCATTTTTAGAGCTTACTAAAAAACTTAAAAACGCATCGCAGTATAACCTGCTCGACATCAGAGTTTTAAACGCGCGGACTAATTCAGGCCCAAGTCCAGCACTAACTTGAATTTGAATTATAAATCTAAACAGACCCGAAAACGCTGGAAAGAATGTGGGTTGAAAGTTCATCGTTTCATAAACGAACTTTTTAAGACACAGATCACTTAGCTCATAATCACACTCTTAATCACATCGCTATCAGTGCGGAAGATATGGGGTTCGATTCTCGAGTCGATCAAATCGGACACACTGTGGCTAACGGCTCGCCACCGCTGCGACGTTTCTTCGGAGCTGTGAAGCCAAAACGCTAAGCCGCGAAAACGAGCCGCGCCACTCGTTACACGTTCCGGCGGGATACCACGAGTATAATGCAGATTCGATTTTGATTGTTTTTCGTTTAGAACTTCACCCGTAGGCCTATATAACGCCCCGGATTAAAGGCAATGTAGATAGCGTAATGGACCGACGATAACGAATTCAAAACAGTTAGTGCAGAACAATGCGGTGACAAAAGTTAGTCGTTTTTGTGTTGGCTTTGTACTGGCACTGGGCCCAAATCAAGCCAGAAATTTTTCTCACTCGTAAAACTGAACCCGACTCTCTTCTTGCTACTCTACTTTATAACTTGCAAGATTGAAGTGCTTAACAAAGAAAAGGAAACTAGGACTACATATTTGAGCAAGATTTTATGCTTTCAACTTGTGACAAAAATCAGTCCAGCCATTCGTTTACCCGGTCCACGTGTCCAATTGTTGTGGGCTTTCGGCTCGCAGTTTTTGCTTCTAGTTTCTGTGTGATAATCAATTTTTTGATGTCAATCACTTTTATAATTGGACACGTGACCAGGGGAATTGTGATCGCACAACGAAACACCCGCAACTGTGAATTAAATTTTACGTCGGCAGCGTGGCGCAGTGGTTTGGAGCGCCGTTTTTCCGACGACCACGATTGAAACGTTAATGGGTCAACTCTCGTTCCGTCCTCGAATAAGATGCTTCACAATGATTATCTCCGCTTGGTAGAATCTAGCAAGCAGCAAATTAAAGAAGTCAAAAACATAATTCAAATGGAAAATTCGGAAACAAGGGCAACTCCTAAGCGAGTCTGGATTGATCCTAAGCATAGCGCCTCCGTCGCTTTCTCGTGATAGGAGGATAAAGATGAAAAAATCAATCAATCAATCATGATTGTCTGAAACAAGTAGTTACCATTTTATTTTCGATACTGGGTTGCTTGATGACGTCGCACAAGTCAAGTTCATCTTGCGACCGATGATTGGTCGTAAGGGTTGAACGTTGACTCTTGCAGAAAGAGGTGGAAACAACACCTGAAAAGAAAACAACCTTTCCAAGCATTTTTAATACATTTGTTTCTCAAATTCTACAAGTTATATCCTTATCCAGTGGTTGCCAACCTTTTTTTAACGTGGCCCAGGCCCACTACATTTAAAACCACGACTACAAAACGAATAAGTTATACAACACGACTACAAACTACAAAATGAAAAAACGGTGTAGTGTTTTAAAAGCAGAGAAAATGCAAAGTGCGTGCTTTTTTTCTACTCGCTCGCATTGATAAAACAGAAGAAACAAAGCGAGCATTGCATGAAAGAGATGCACACACACGGCACCCGTTTTTGCGCACGGCACTACGGGTTTTGCTTTTGTACCGATGTACCGCCGGAAGAAAAAGAATTGGATTGTTTTACCCTCAAAATATTAAAGGGAAGGTTTTTATTATTATATGTTTGGGCTTACTTTTTATTTGCAGCTAGCATGCGGCCCACAAGACTTTGTAAAACCGAATAGCCCGCGGCCCACAAAAACTTGATGAAAAGCCCACAGGTGGGCCGCGGCCCACAAGTTGCCGACCACTCTTCTCTCAATTTTTTTAATTATGACATCAAAAATTTAATTGTAATACAGAACCCGCATGGTTTTGGTTTGCTAAAATTGGATACGTGGACAGGGGATGTGTGAAGTGAATGTCAGCGCTCCGTTAACTTTGAACTTAAGTCGACCACACGTATCTCAGACCCGAAGTAACACAAACCGTCTTGTCCAGCATTGGACAGTGCCCCACACACAACTACGCTAGCTCAGCAACTTTTCACTTCGTATTTTTGTTTCGGCATTGTTTTTATCAAAATGATCATTTTTCCGGAAGCTTACTATTAGATTGTTTTGAAAATTCAGTGTAGGGCCTAGAAAGAGATTTTTACTCGGATTTAGTAAGCGCTTATAAAGAGCTTTATTCACCTTGGAAGGTTTTTGGGCTAAGTTCAAAATTTATTGAGTGAAAAAACTTTTGGTGGTTTCTAAGCAGGAGCCCGAGGACCACAAGCAAAGGTCTTCACAAAGTAGCTTTGCAGAGACCGTAATTAGTATTATGCAAAACTCTATGTCTCGATATAAAGCTTACCAGTACAAAGAATCTTTTTAAGTTGCCAAAGATTATATAAGTTTGAAAACGATATGTTTTAGGCACTCACTTAAAATCCAAATAAAATTTTTCAGAAAATTTTGTTCTACATCAACCATGTTTACTAATTTTTTATACAGGCCAAACCTTGCTTAGCCCGCAGATCCACCACGTTAACTACCTTTTAATTCTATTTTGCTTAGTTTTTTACATCTATTTTTAAACGCTATTTTGCTTAGTCTTTTAAACCAATTTTGCAGCAAGGCTTGTTCTGCTACTACTTTTTGTTCTGCTAAAAGACACTACCACAACTTCTTTTAATTCTGCTTTGCTTTTGTTTCAGTTTAACCGACATGCAGTCAAAAATTTTGAAAAACCTTTGCAGCCACAATCGCAAATTTGCTAGCGATCAATCAAAAATTTAAAACAATCCAGGCTTGACGAAGTATCGGCATGAAGTTACGGGATCGGCTTTTCCATTTTCCTTTCCCTTTAGTTTCGAAAAATGATGAATAACACTCACTTGTAACGTAGTTGACGCACTCTTCTTGTAAGTCAAGGTCTTACTCGTAGCCTCGCATTTAAACTGAGCTTGATTGTGGCTTGGTTTAAGATGTATTTTTAAGGCTGCACACGTTTCGTCTAAGGCACAACTGGAAGCCTCTTCATAATCTTTTTCGGGAATCGGTACATTATCGCGATACCACTTTAACACAGGAGCAGGGTTGCCATCCTAAAATTTTTCATTGATGAATTAAGTAAAAATGCGGTAGAACAAAATGCAGGTTTCCCAAAACATCACCCGCTCGTAAATAGACCATCTAATTTTCATTGCTGAGCTGATTCATTCGTCAGAAAAGGCTTCTTACAGACATTTACTCTGTCTACATACATACCTAGTTTTTAAGTGTTTCTAGAAGCCAACGGGCTTCTGCATTAGAACTGAATTTTTGATATCACTATCACTTGTTTAAACACCAAATACATTAATTGTAATGAAGAACGTCGATGCGTTTTTTGGAGCCGCCAAAACTGGACATTTGAACAAGTTATAACCGTTTATTAATAGAGTAGATCAAACTTATTATAATATTAAACAAAGCAGCTGGTGAAATTGTCCCACTTAATGGACAATTAATGCAAAAAAATAAGAAAGTACGACACAAAAATGCGGGTTTAAAGCCTTAAAATTTTCAAATCCAAAAATTCTTTACCAGTCATATGCAATACGAAAAATATCGTTAAATTTTCTAGTTGCAACTTGCGTTTTTCAGAGAATATATGTCAATAATTTTGTGTCTTACTTTTGCAACACACTTCAACTCAATATTTTCTTCAGCTTTCAGCAGCTGAGAATCAAAACTGGAAGACAGATGGCGCCATTTAATATCCACAGAAGTAGGAGGGTAGAAAATATTCAGCATTTTTGGAACCTGCCCAAAAAATTAAAAGCACTTTGTGACTAATGTTGCTAACTCCGCAACACTATAAATTGTTGTGAAATATAGAGAAACACCTAAAAAGTTCAGGAAATTTTGACAGAAATCAGTCACTTTGTAGAAACTGATAGTAATAATTTGTCCGTCACATTTTTTTGAGCACAAGACGATTTTAAATTCAAAATGCTTACTGATGCTACTATTCGGTTTTAAAGCTTAGCATAGATTAGCTACAAAAAAATCTTTGTTATACTTGCGGTATGACGACGTATAGCGTGGAACGACTTATTTGTTTTTTTATCAGATTCGAAGAAACATCCCAGCGATGGCGAGCCGTTGTCGACTCTGTGTCCGATTTGACCGACCCAGGATTCGAACCCCAGATCTTCAACACCGATGGCGATATGTGGTACCAACCGAACTAACCGGTCGGTATGATGAACTACGTTAAAGCAAAACGGTACTATCAACCTCACTCTTGTTGGACCACATTATGTAATTTCTACGAACGATTTTCGCACCACTTGCGTGTTTTAAGCGATTTTGATCCCTGCAGTCAATAGGCGAAAGAAACACAAAAGCCGCAATTTCAAATTGTATTCAACAAAACATCAGTTTTAGAGTTACTAAGCGTAACACTCCTCATCGCGTTTCATTTTTTATTTTTTCAACCGTTCAAATAAAGTAAAAAAACAACCAACCTTCCTGGCGTAGTTTAGAGCTGAGACAGAAACCAAGCAAGAATACTCTGATAACGCATCTGCTTTTTGCACATTTGCAATTGTAAGCGTTGATTGTGAAACTTCTTCTTGGTTAGTGGATGCAACAGAAAACCTGCTCAATCGTGGCAGAGCTTTTCCGTCAAGCAACCTACAAAGGATAAACATTGTGTAGATATAGATGGTAGTTTAAAATAGCTTTGAAAAAATCTGTTTTCGCGGTAGACCTCAAGAAACCCTCTGTCATAACTCTTTGAGAGCTTTAAAAAAGCCGTTGTGCCAGTAACTCTTTTTGAGTAGCTTTGAAAGAAGCTGTTGTCCCAGAAGGTTTTCGTGACGCACTCTTCAGTGGGTAATCGCGTCAAAGTGGAAACAAGAAAGCAAGGTCGGGCGATTCGTAAATGTCAGGTTCGGACGGCAGCGAAGCGGTAGTTACATCAACGAATCCAATCGAGCGCGGGAAAGTCACGCACGCTTCTGATTGGACAATTCGTGCGAACCTAAATTCTACTTGAACAGTTTAAGAGTACAGACAAATTCTTTCTGTTTGCATAGATTAGGTCGCCGTACTCTAATGTAGGTGGCTTCGAGCAGACTAAGATGGAAAGGGCTGCGCGCAGTGTCCAGAATAGAGAACTGATCATCTTTGTAATTGGCAGCACATTGGTCTTTTTCTAAAAAGTGTTGTCCAATTGCCGAGTCACATTCTGGAGCGGGTTGTTTTCGCTTACACGCTCGGCTAGGTTGCACTCGCTGGGAGGCTGTGTGCTGTCGTAGCCATTTCGGAACACGCTGCTTGATGCGGTCTTGAAGTCGTTGAGCTGTTCTTCCTACATACCGACTGTCACAGTGGCACTTATACTCATACATGACGGAACTCATTTGAATGGCAGGTAGAACATCCTTCCGACTAGCAGACAGCATTTGTCTGGAAACAAATACAGTCCGTAAAGTCACGGATCCATAACAGTTTTCAACAGCGATTCGAAGGTTACTTTCTAGTGTCAGTGCCGCCTTGCCAGTGTAGATAACCCGGAGGTAGACTGGACACTTATCAGGGCCAAACCGCTCTCTCAAAGGGTTATGACAGAGGGTTTCTTGAAGCCTAACGCGAAAACAGCTTTTTTCAAAGCTATTCTCAAGTTTTGTACCGCCAACCAATCATATAGATGGTGATAAATTTTAATATCGCGAGACCCACTCCGCGGCTCAGCGCTTGGACAACACTACCCCGAAGAAACGTCGCAGCGGTGGCGAGCCATTGGCGACGCTGCGTCTGACTTGATCAACATGGGAACCGAAACCCAGACCTCCCGCACCAATAGCGATGTACTTGGCAACTTTGCTAACCGATGCAGGATCCTCACCATTCCAGATGCGCGATTGGATGACTTTTCGATGCAAGACAAGTGAGCGACACACTTGCGTTCTCACGTACGCCTCTAGGTTGTTGCTGCACCTCAATTGTTTTCGGCTTATCTAAAAGAATTAAATTTAATAATTATGTTTAAAAAGTCACACATTTTTCCAACAATACTTTGCTTCATGTAACGTATTGATTATATCGACATACGAAAAACACTATTCAAGGAAATGTTGCTTACTCACAAAACTAAGTACATTAACCACGGTATAACGTCGATGCAAAATATGCATTTACCGGAATAATACCCCACACAGCAGAAAATGCTCTCTTGCCCACCTTTTTGTAGTTGCACATGCATTGCTATGTACAACTCCAACCTTCAACTTCTAATCAAATCAAAATCAAATCTTCATCATACTCGCGGTATTACGCCAAAGCGTGTAACGAGTGGCGGGGCCCATCTCCGCAGCTTAGCGCCTGGGCAACACAGCTCCGAAGAAATATCGCAACGATGGCGACACCGTGCCGATTTAACCGGCCCGGGAATCGAACTCCAGACCTCCCGTACCGATAGCGTAACACCTGAGCTAGCCGGCCGGTGCCTTAACTTCCCACCTTCAAAATAATTTCACCCCGTCCAATCAAACTTTCTTTGATAAGTGGTGTTAATGCCACAAAATGTGGTAAATTAAAGTAGAATAATGAACTAAAACATAATAAAATGTTTTGCGTTGTCTGCAAAACAGTGTACTGTACTTACAAAACACAGTTAACTTCGTTGCTGTAGTCAGAGGCACTTCGGTCGCAGAATTGGATGCAGCGCATGTTAGTCTTTGCATATGATCAGCAGCGCTAATGTTGTAGCGCAGTGTACTGGTAGATGTTTTTCCGTGCTGGAAAAAGTTGCTCTCTATAATACGGTTACCCTGAAAAACAAATTTGCATAAAGTTCCATTAAATGAGCGACAGTTGGCGCTCGAGATTTATGAAAGTCACTTGAAGCATACCGTAAAAAGCTGAACCTTCACACATTCTTACGTACAAAACGTGATAATAAAACAACGAACTGCAAAGCGTTTAAATGTTCAAGTGCAAAGGCCATTCAAGATTTTTGAAAATATACGATAACTTTATATTGTTTTCTGTTTAAAACTATTCGTTTGCAAATAATTTTTTTTATGGTTTTTGAAGTCCGCTTTGCAATTTCAGAAAAATAGTTTACAACTTAAAATTGCAGTTTACGAATGGCCGATTTCAATAATATTTTAAGAAAGAATTCAATTCTAGCAATAAATAAAGTTTATTGTTTGCGGCCAATTATAGTTTGAAGAGATATTTCTGGGCCAATTAAAAGCTCGAAGAAATTGGCATAATATGAACCGGAAAGGAGTGAAGTGATGATAAAAGAAGCGATTGTTTTTTATTTTGCTGACTATAGGTAGAGAAAGTTATTTCGTTTCATTAACTTCGCTGGCTAAAACCTGTTATCATTTCTGAGAAGAAATCAACGATTGGGCGATAATGCGGTTCGTTAACTAGACGGTGGTGTTACAATCATAATCGTCAACATTTGATAAGTATTCTTCACATTTTTTTTTTGAAAAGCAACCGCACACCTACTAGGAAATGGGATGACATGATAAAAGTGGTAGAATAAAACGCGTGTTTCAATGATAAAACAACAGACTAATTTGAATTTCTACTAAATCAACAACTTGATTGATAATATTTGATCACACAATAAAGCAATGAAAAGCTATGTTTGATTACTGAAGCGAAAGTATATGGTCAAGAAAAAAAAAATGATATCGAACTATTGATTACATTAACATTTCTCGTGCGGTGTTGACATTAATTATGTTTGTTCAGAGCCAAAACCATCCTAGCTTCAGATTTGATGGCATGTTCACTATGCATTGCGTCAAGACCAAGATCAGAGGTTCCAAAAAAACGATTATGTGAACAGGTTCTAGCAGGACACGACGGATAATCTATAAACTGAACTTCTTGATACTGAAGTGACATTTTCTAAGCAATAGTCAGCCAAAATCTATATTTAAATTAACACCTGGTGCAAAGCACTAAAAACAAGATTTTAGCAACAACACCAGAGCAGAGCTATGTGCTTAGGCTGGAACGTCCAATTGCACAATTCCGGAGTAGTGGGAGGCGGGGGGGAGTACGGGGCGATACTCCGGGGCTTCCTACTATACTAGGGGGCCCGACGGTAAATCGTGTCTTCTAAAAAAACTGCTATGCTCAAAATCAGGCCAGCACATAAGCATGGGGGTCTCCAAGTAATTAGCCTCGGAAACCCCGAAAAATTTTGCGGCCTTACACACACTCGCTGATGGGGGACGGGGATTTATCTCAAGTCGGGTATTTTTTTCTGTAAAGTTAATTAATAATATTGCATCTTCCCGTGTGGCGATTAGCTGCAAGACTGCGGATTAATAAAATACGTCTTTGCTAAGTTATTAAAGGATATTTCAATTTTTAAAGCAGTGAATTTTTTCCAAGACAAAACATGTTTACACCACCTTGCACATGTGCAATCGTGGAAGTCGATAGTAACGAAAATGTTCTTCGCGCCTTTTTCGACATATTGAAAAAGAAAAGTTTTGTGAAATAAAAATGCTGGATTTGATTTGTATTAATCAAGTCTGGTACAATAGAGTCAAGCAATGCAATAGAGACATCATAACACGGCAATTTCAAGATCATTATTTGTCTTTTTTATTAAGCAATTAGGAAAACGGATAGCGAGTTGCAAAGAATGAATGAAAATTATCACAAGCCACAAAACACTAAGCATTTATCCGATTCCATACGCGGGTATAATTCTTGTTAGCCGAACCTTACAAACTCGCATAATTTTCACAATCAAAGCGTTAAGATCATTTTTTCAATCATGACGTCAAAATCCACTAAAATTCCAATCATGACGTCAAAATCCATCCGTCAAAATTTACTGCTCAGATGGCCGAGTGGTAAAAGCGTCCGTCTTTGTTGGAGCAGTAGACTCTCTGGTTTGCTTTCGTGTCTAGTCAAATTAATGACTTAAAAATTGGTATTCACAGCTTTCCTGCTTGACGTTTAGCATTAAAATGACAGTGGGGTCAACAAGTCGGCAAGATTACTGTTGTGCCATCGGTAAAGGCACTTAGCGGGATTCCTCCATCTTGGTGTGGTAGACATGTGGCCAGCAACTTTTAAGTGAGCACGTTATATAGCGCTTTCATCGCTTTCTCGTGACATGAGAATAAATATGCGTTATGGAACTAAATAAAATTGATGATGATGCAAAAAATTCTACGCTTGTGACAAAAGAAGACTAAATTGAAGTTTACTCTTTAATCACAAATTGTGCGAACCCCACTGCGAGCTCGTGAGTGACTAGCACTGACACTGCGACGACGTTTCTGATTGAAATTGGAAAAGTTTCATGAAATTTTAAAACAAAATTTTTTTACCAGAAGGCAAAAATTGTTATCGCTGGTTAAAAAAGCGTTTGACTGATCTCTAGATACTGCAGGTATCGAAACGCTCGTTACTGGTTACCTGCTCACAGCGAACAAATTGCGTGAAATTTTGACAAAACCGGTGTAACGGGTTTAACATAAACATTTCTATTTTTATGACATTCTATAGCATTGAAAATTTATTTTGGTGTTAATGTTTGGGACTGCCTATTGCAAAGAATGCCTAACTTTAAACACTAGCAAAGTTGCAAATCAAAACAGTTTGCCGGACAAATTAAAACAGTTTGCCGGACAGTTTGAAAAGAGCAGCTACTTAGGTACCTGCTGTTTTGTTTTCACGTACTTTCGTGGGTAAAAAACTAGTATTTTACTGAAAACCACTGGTAACTTACCATATACCAAGTCAACGACGCCAGGGGATTCCCCCCTTGACTGACACAGGTTAAACTCAGTATTTCACCGGCTGAGTAGAAATCACTTAAGTCTTCTAGGATTGTAGGACGACCAGGGGGATCTGTAAAATAGTAGCAGGATCCATCGAGCAATTTAAATCACAGAAGAAACTGTAATTGCAGAGCCAACTGCTTAAAAATACTCGCTCTGCACCTCCGGGGCGGAGTTCAATCCTACAGTGGGTCGATTTACACAAAATACCGTAAGGGTGGTGGTAAACACAACGCTGCTAGTCACTCAATCTCGCAGAAACAGTTCTTTAACGTTAAGAGTGGCGCTGCCAGAACGCTAAATTGCTAAAACGCAAATTTGATTTGCAGCCCATTTCAGCGTAATAAATTTACGATTAACCAAATTAGATGGTTGCATGGACAGAGCGTCTACCTCCGGAGCGGTATATTCTAGGTTCGAATCCGATTCGGGCAATACCAATGACTTTAAAATTGGTAGGGGGGCCTACTCACAGTTCCCATGTTTGATGTGTGGCATTACATGAATAGTGTGGGGAACAAGCCAGCAAGTTTACTTGTTGTGCCCCTGGGAAAGGCACAGTTAAGAGAAGGTAATTTCCGAGTTCAATTAGGGGCGAATATTGAACAATGCGACCGTCCACAACTCTGTTTTTCCATCGAGTTTATTCAGTGGAACAAAATCGAGCCATTTTTACATCAATGGTTAACTGCACTACAAAACTCTTTTAACACGATTTGTATTCACTTACAAATGATGTTGATTGTGGCTTGCACAACTTTGCGAGTTTGAGTAGCGCGATGAACGGCAACACACTCAACCTTGCTTCCGTTTCGTACGGATTCCGACGATAAGTAGAGGAAACTTGAGCGAGTTAACAACTTGGAGTCTGTAACCAAAAAACTGGGTTAAAAATCAAATTTGGAACTGATGCAGAACTAAGAAAATGAAAATTATGTTTAATTAATTTCACTTGCAATGAATTAGGCGAGGTTCACACAAAAGTTATTTAACCCAAGGTGGTGTTTTGTGGTTGTTCGAAGAGTTGCGAGTGTTTCAAGGGAATTTATTGCGTATTGCGCTTCACTTGTAACACTCGCGCTAGAAGAAAAGAGAAACATGAATAAACCAAAGCACGTTGCTAGGTTCTATAGATGCATAGCTTTCAATTACCGTAATATTTCTCTCAGTTAGCGCAACTCGAAATCATTGTGAGGATAATTTACATCATGGTTCTTCAACGGGAGCGATTGTAACAATTCTTGAAATTGGGGGGCGATTTTAGACTTGCCAATATTGTTAACAACTGAACAAATGATAGAAATGAATTCAGATTTAGTGGCACCATATTCAATGATCTGTAGAGTAAGTGGTCCAGCGGACGTGAAGACCTTTTTTTTTCTTTTTTTGGTCTTTACCCGAATTTATCAATTTTAGTAGATATACAGTAGCTCTGCGGACGTATAGAGACCTTTCTTTTTTTTAGCCTTCACTCTTTTTCAGTGGGAAAAAATGGTAGCTCTACGAACGTGAAAGCTTTGTGAGGGCAATTTGGACCCACACCTTCTAAAAAGGGGTGATTGTGCAAAATAGGTTGAAGACCCCTGACATTAACCAAGCTTCTCATTTTCCCCCATGGTTGAACACTTGATCAAATGATAATCGTTTGCCGTTGTCACCAATTTTTCTAGGTTTATGACTTGATTTGGATCGATTTTCAGCACGTTTGAAATATGCAAGTTATACTGGTTTACATAGCACTTTTCTCACTTGGTATGCTGTCACAGTGACGATGCGAATAATAAATTTTGCTGTGCCAGACGTAAAAAGAAAGCCAAAATTCGGATGTGCTGCTTAAGCTATTAGTTGAAAAAATGATGATTAAACTACTCAAGTCGCCGACACCATAAAGTGATTTTAATAAATTTGTTTCTGGTCAATTAACTTTACGTCAGGCAATCGAATATCAGAAGTTTCAAGTGCACAATGTAGTGTAAAGGTTGAATCTTAACTGGAGGATTGTGCGTGCACGTTAGTCATGGCCAAGCAAGCAAAAAACACAACAGACGAGGTGAAAGCTGGAATAGAAGAAGTTGTATTTTACTTGCCAGTGGATAATGATCAACTTTATTTCTTGGTTTCATGCAGCAAAGTGCGTGGCATCATTACTTGAAATTATGATTACAATTGAAATTTGTTAATATACATTACCGCCGCTCTGGTGGACCTTTTCGGATGTGGCCGGTGTCTTTGCACCAGCAATCTTCCAGAAGAGAGTGGATGCCGGTTTGGAAATCGCTGTACAATTGAGTCGGATGTCTTCACTTCTCTTGATTATAATCGCACCTTTTACGAACGGAGATAACGACACATTTTGCGGAGGCACTAAATGTTAGTAAACTGTCACTCTAATCTGCAGTAGTTAACTGCTTTCGATGTAGCTCGTCTTTTCTCGTACAAACTTTTTAATACGATAATTAATCGCATTAAAAGTTTTGGAAGCGTTTCAACCTTTACATCAAAGAAAACATGAACTATTCAAATTTTAAACGGCTTCATATCCAGAAATAAATGAAATAAAGGTGTTACAGTATTGGCAGTAACACTTATACCTTGCTTTGTCTTCAATAACCTCATTAAAAAATGTCAAAGAACTCTAGGCCTCATCAAAATAAAGGGGGTCTTCAGAAAAACAGACGATGCAACCAAGGCCAAAAACTTGAATTAGCACTTTTTCAAAAGCCTATATAGCTTTTCATCGACCAAAGTAAATTTCTGATATCACGTCAACGTCGAGGGTCTAGCATTATGACGTTGAAGATTTTGTTAAGATGCTAAAACTCACAAGTTTGAACCCACAAATAAATCTTGTTAACCGAAAAACTGAAAAAAAAAATTACTAACACCAAGATTCAATTTTGAATTCCACCGGGAAAATCAGCAAAATCGTAGAAATAAGAATCAACAATATGTAGCAGCAAGTAGCAAGTTCGAATGCATACGGGTAAACTTTTACCTGTAATGTTCAAGTAAGCGTAGTTAGAAGTAAGTTGTTCATCTGGAGCTTGACAATTATAAAACCCGTTATCTTCGACTGTGACATTAATAATCTGCAAATTCTGCTCACCTGAAATTAACAAAATAACCGTTTATTAATATAAGGTCAGATACTCAGATAAAGACACTATTTCTATCAATCTTGCCTATTTTTTTTTAGGTGTAGATATTAGGTAAACCTCTAGGTCCCGAATTTTGCCAAAATTGTAATTTATGAAAAAATCAGCTAATGACTAAAGGGGCTTCACGGATAGAAATCGGTCCCAAAGCTTTAGGGATAGAATCCAACTCGTGGTGGCTAACACTTGCTCGCCAAGCGAATAAATCAAAATCAAAACTTTTTAGTTGAAAACCCTGAAAGATTTCCAACCATCTGCTTGCTCACATCAGAAAACGTTACTAAAACTTACCCAGGTAATTGCTTGGAGCAATGGAGTATCTTGGAAATTTCGAAAAGTTTGTAAAAGCAAAGTCGTTTATTGTCCACACAACTGTGCCCTGCAAAATAATTACTTCATTAAATCATTTGCAATGATAGTTTTGTTGACACAACAGCAATCGTGGCACGAATAAAAATTTTAAAAATAACTGTAGGCTTACACCAAATTTGAATATTTTTTTTGCCTGTTTTGTGGTGGCCACTTGCCAGTGCTTGAATTCTGCATGAAGTAAAGTGTAACGCACGGTTCTACGGTACTGGTAACTGACTTGTAATGATTGGTAAAGTACTTTTGCGTTAATTTATGAAAATAATGGGGCAAAAAGGGGGAATTATCTATCAAGACAGGCCTAATATCTAGAAGCTGAATAATTAGGAGAAATACTTCGTGGGAGAACATTGGTTCGATTACCGGGCGGGTCACCTCGGACGCATTGTCGCCATTTGCTGCGACGTTTCTTTAGAGCTGCGTAGCTCAGCGCTAAGCCGTCGGCTAGCCACTCGATAGACGCTTCGGCGTAATACCGCAAGTTAAATAAGCAAGGATTTGATTTTTTCAATGCTATCCATAAAACGTGGTAAATATAGAAATTTTTTCTGCACATGGTAAAAACTGTTTAACGTATTAGGTTTCAAACAAACCTCACCTTGTAGTTTTTAATGTAGCATTGTATTAGCACTCTCTTGGTACCAGCTTGTACAGTTTGACTTGCTGGTTGGCGGTGGAAGTAATATTTCAGGGAGTTTACACCTGACAAAACAAAGATAATCATCTGTAAATTTACTCGTATAGAAACTAAAAATATGAACACCATTACGTAGACAGTGGCGTAGCGAGAAATTTTCAAATGATGCATAAAACCACAAAACCATCAAAAAAGTCTGCTATATTTCGGTCTCCTAGCAATAGGCCTATTTGATGTTTTGCCTAAAGGCAAAGCCAAAATGGGGGACATAACACAATGCTCCTCCCCATAAATACACTCCTGCTTACAGGTGGTTTCCGAGGAAAGGCAAAGAGGGTTCAAGCTTCTCATGAATTTTCTAGTGTTACAAAACTAGACTGGTGCTTTAGATATTTTGACACGCACAAAACTCTTAGAATGGGCAATCGGCATTTACTTGACAGGTTGGTTATAAAAGCTCGCATATCCGTGCTTCAAACCTTATCTATTAAATGAGGTTAAACCATTGGTTTTTTGCAAGAATTCCATGCTGGCATTCAAGATCTCAATTATTCTTTCACTATTTAATAAACCGATGGCTGAGGTTATTTCAAAAAGCTGAACGCAAAATTCAGTAATGCGAAGATGTAGACAGCAAATAAGTAATGAAGCTCAGTAATGCTAAAATATTTAAAATTGGGTTGCGTGAAATTTAATTCAAACCTGAGCGCACGCATTTTACATCAATTGCACAATAAATGAACATATGAACCACTAAGGTCATTTACAAATCTTAATCGTATTGAACTGAAAATTTAACAGTAATGGAGGGAGACTGCGAAGTGAGCTTGCGCTCTTGAGTTAGCAGCCGCCCGTACATATGTCAAATGTGATCGGCTCCAGCCGCAAATCGAACCCGTCCCGTAGGACCTGCTACCTGTGCGCGGTACCGGTGGGCCATTTCGCTACTATTGCGCGTCAAATCGAAATATTCTTCTTCTTTTAAATCATGTGAAAATGCAACTAGTAAATGAAACGAAAATATTTAATTAAAACTAATAACTGTTTCAACCATACAAAAATTTTTACTCTACTTTTAATTAAGAAGTCACTCTGACCGCAATTCCCAGCCACTTTCATAACAATGTTAATATAGCTGCCATGACTTTTATTTGAAGAAGCTGACTTCACTAGGACGCGCAACGGGGAGTCGATTGCTTGGCATTTCTATGTACTCGACCTAAATAGGCCGGTTATTAAGGGCGGCGGGAAAAGGCTTTGATACTAGGGTCATAACGTCATAGACCACCTTTGCGCGTTGTTTGATTAAACCTTTAACACCAGTAAGAAGATTAGAAAAGTCCATAGCTAGTAGCAAAATCTCCGAATCAATTTCACTCGTTTAAAAATGCTGTGTTTGGAGAAACAAATAATGATTGCGAAACTTGATCCAAAGTTAACAATCATCGGTATTTCCTTGTTTATGGTGGATGCAACAAAAAAACGCCACTTAATTTAGCCATCTAAACTGGATTATCATTACAGAATCAAAACAAGTTTACGGCCAAAGAGTCGCCGCGAAAAAACGCTTTGCAAGCAGAAGAGGTTGTTAGCGAAGGGCCGAAAGCACAATACTCAAAGTCTATTAATGCAAATTGCAAACGTATGCTACTAGAAAATCCGGCTTCTGATTGATACAGAAGGATAAGGAAGTACAAGTGATTAAAGCGCTAAACAAAATTATTCAACTTACTAATTTTATATTTTTATCATTAATGCGAAAAAGCCTTTGCTGGAAAACGAAATTTTTGGTTCGATAAAGAGATGTTCTTAAAATAATCATTTTACAGAAATTGAATAAAAACCTTAAAACTGTTTTTTGAAAGGTTGTTACGGAAAACATTAAGAAATCTTACCGTTTCAGCAATTTATTAGTTTCTAAATTTCATCTGTAATTCCCAAATTATGCAAGCATTTAACAAAAAATGAAAAGCAGTGGCTATTTGCACGGGCCCGTACAAATAAGCGCTTGGTTTCTTTTAGTAACCTTTCACGCTCTACCGGTTCTACGAGAGCGTGACAAAGTAATAAAATAAACCGAAGAGACATTTGTTACGGGCCCGTAAAAGTAGCCACTTCCAAAACAAAACACTGCTTTCACACTACTTTACTGTTAACCATTACAAGAAGTAAAATTTATCTTTGTTTAGGCACACTTACTTGTAACGAGGAATACCAAAGCAGCGGTACAAAGACATTGGAGATTCATTCTTTGTAAAACAGTTAGAGGTTGTGAAGCGCAAAAATTACACCGTGTTTAGTTACACGAATAGTACCATAGTACCTAAATAAATTTAAAAAATCACGCATTAAGTTTGCACTTTGTGCATTGTAAAGTGCGGGTATGGAAACGCAAAATTACTATCACAAGAAAAAACACTGCCTCCATTTCGATTAGATTTGATTTTCTCGTTACGCGTAGGAAAAGTGCTTGAGCGTGCAGCTTGCAGAATTTGTCTGATGAAATACAGTTGCAACTTTTCTTCAAAAAACAGCTGTTAATTTCAAACTTGGAAGAACTTTCTGACTACATTCTTACCTACAGTAGTGCATAAGTAATTTAAACTTCTTGGTTGTGATTTCTTTTCTATCATTCTTATCAGCGAGATTGTCTCACCCCTCCTTGTCAACATATTCACATGCAACCGACGTCATACAACTAGCAGTTCTCACTTCTATCCTGTTATTTTCGTAACTGCAGAAGATACAAATGTCTGTTTCAGGCGTGAGAAATTTCAGCTGTTGGGTATATGGCCACGACATCTAACAATGCAATTCAATTCAATGAGCATTTGAATTGAGAAAAATGCAACAATCATAATTATTCGAATTCAAGCTCTTATTGTTTAATTGAGTAAAAGTCAATCAAAAACTAAAATTTCGCTTTCCTTTAATTAGTAACAAAATGCAAAATTTATGCAGATTGATTTAATGAAAATATCTTAGAATTCAAACTTCTATTTAAATTCAATCGACGATAAACACTTTGTTTGAAAGTGTAGAAGTAAACAAATAATACAGATGGCCATATTTCAAATAAAAGCTTCTTGTTAAATTTCGGCCACTGCATCTTGAACCATTGCACCTGCACTTGAATCGCTAAACTTAAAACTGTTCGTGATGCTCAATCAAAATTTCACTTTGGAAATAGTCTATGAAGATCTCTTAAGGCGTCTTATAAAAACTATGATCTTTTAGCACCATAGCTACTGTTATCAGTTTTCAATCTAACTGTATTAAACTTTTTAACGTCAGTTTCATAAAGTCGATATTTTGCTTCGAACCAAAACCTGAAACTGATAAGACGTCATCTCGAAGTGACCAAACTTCCAGCAATCAAGTCGTAAACTAGTCACTTCTTGATTAACGCCCAATCACTTCTCTCGGCTGCTTCTGCTTTTTCTCACCGCTTTAACAACAATCAGACACGAATCAGTATTACACTTGCTTAGAACGTTTTGCCAAGCTGCTATTTTTTCTACAGCGCCTCCAGCCTACGATTACTTCGCGAAGACAACAAGAATTATAGCTGCGACAGGATGCGACACACTGGGGAGTCACGCACCTTTCGTCATTATTGCTTCAGACCTTGTTGTACTATTCCAATGACGTCACCCAGCAGTCAATTAGCGTAATGAATTTAATTCAACAAAGCATCGAGCAATTTTATTTTCTGCAACATAACGAAGGCCTCGTTTTTTTGCTGTTCTTTGACATGTTCGATACTGAGTAGAGACACTCGATATACCGTCTGTCAAAAAGTAACAGCGTTGAGCAATGGCGCATACTACTCGGTAACAATTTGAATTGCGGTATTGCATTCGCTGCGTCTCATTTTTCTGTGAACCTATCTAGAAAATTTTGTAAATTTTTATTCCAGCTATCCATCGACTCTTGACATATAGCGAATCTAGAAACTTCGCTTTTTTTACTGTTTTTGCCTAAGCCAGGCGTGGGGAACGGGCAAAGCACAGCGGGGCACATTGATTGTATAATATTTTTAGCGGGCCACATCTACTTTTAATTGTTAAATTTCGCTTTAAAAAAGCACAACATTTCGTCGCAAATTTAACATTTATGATGAGCTGTTTTTTACCGTAAAATGAGAGACTTTTGCGCGTTTTGCATGCTACGAATATAGCATGTAGTTTTGCATGAGACGCTGTTTTTAAGAAATCTTAATATTTTATAATCGACCATTTTGCTGTACACTTAACAATTACTGTAAAGTTCTGACGCGGGCCACCAGGGGCGCACCCGGCAAATTTCAAGGGGGGTTCTACAAAAAACCTTGATCCCGCACTCAGGAGCGGATCCAGAAAATTTTGGTGGGGGGGATGAAATTTTGAATTAGTTGAATGTTAACTAAATACAAATACGTTAGACCCAAAAAAGGCGTAAAAAGCCCTTTGAAAATGCTTTCACGTCTGCGACATATTCAAGAATTTTTTTCAGGGAGGGGTCACCCGAAATTGCCATAGTTTCAAGCGTGTTTTTTTTTTCGGGCAGAATTATTTTGAAGCATGTTGAGAATGAAAAAGGCTCTAGGCTAGGGGGATCCGGGGGCATGCACCCCCGGCAAACTTTTGAAAATTTACATGCTGTAGTGGCCATTTTAGCTCTTTTTGAACAATTTTCAGGCAAATTTTGGTTAAAAGTTTTGCCTCTAAATTTGAGTGTTTCACCAAATATAATGCATTATGTTTGTACATTTTCGTTTATGCGAGCTTAGGGCGTAAGGCTTATTGTTATCGAAAAGGTTGGAACATTATGGAAAAACTGCAATCATCAAAAACATGTTTGAAAATGGCTGGTGGGGGGGTGCATCCCCCACATACCCCCTGGATTCGACTCTGCCCGCACTGACAACAATGCCTCTTACCACTACGCTAACCAGCGGTTTGACTTCAGTACAATGTGGGGCAAATTCTGTCACAGCTGCTTTGAAATGGCAGCACGTACTGCACTTGCACAGTTTGGGCATTTAACTTTAAAAACAAGGTTCGGTTTCAAAAAGGGGGTTTCGACCCCCCAAACCCCCCCTGGGTGCGCCACTACGGGCCACATTCAAAACTTAAGCGGGCCGCAGGTTCCACACCCCTGGCTTAAGTCCTAGGCTTGTATTTTCATTCTACTTACACAATTTTTTGCACTGAATAGGTTTCATAGTCACCACTGATAATGTTTTGGCCATCGCATAATTGTTATACTCTATTTTCGCAAGAAACCCCGACTGAACAAATTCAAGAAAGTAGTTGGTTGGAGATTTTGAAAAGGCAGGGAGTGCCTCAAAATTATTCTGTTTTGACTGTGGCATAGAAATGAAGAGGGGATAGAATAGACTAAATGCAAAATATAACATTTGCATGAAGTAAGCACATTTTTATTATGAGTTTAAACAATTTCCACAGAACACTGATAAGCTCCTCTGCGTTAAACAAAATAATATCTTTGAGGTAAGCTGCACTGTCCGCTTGGTGGATATGCATGGACACAACTATACGTCGAGTTAACTGTACGGTCATTCAGAATTTAAGCCATTTCAATAGGCCTATTATTAAACTTGGTACGTTTGATATTTACATAATGGTCGTAATAATTTACTAACATTAACCCAATTGTTTTGATGGTTGACCAATGACGTGTTTTCCAAGTTTGTAGTTCTACGACTTATACAGAATATTAGTTAATTTTGGCTGAATATTGTGTCAATTTAAAAATAATTGTACCTAGTTAATGTAGCTTTGAAGTCCTACTTTATTGCCAATTATATTTTGTAAATTTACCCAGTTCAAATGTTACAAGGTAAAGATCAAACATACTGTACCTTGACCTTACAACCTTTACATTCTAGAAATCAATAAAACAGCTGCGCGCTATCCTGCTTGTGAGTTATATAAACATAGAATCAAAGTAATTCAGGGTTTCCAGCGTCAAAATAACAATTTAATATCAGTTACGCTTGCGCAGCTTAATTTAATTGACACTTTGTAATCAACAGTCACTAATTTGGTCAGAGAATATTGGAAAATTTATGAATTTAGGCCAATAAAGCTGCTTTTTGATTTGAGCTTATGACAAGATTTTTACGCCTGCCAGGTTGCGTTTCTCAAGCAATATCCTTAGGGACTGCAATGAAATCTCCACCGTGGCGCGTGAAATTAAGAAAATCATTTTCCTACACCATCCCTAGATGACTCAACTATTACTCGAGTATTCTGTTACGGTTCCAACTCATAATGAAAATCTATAGTAATAGCTTGTTGGCGATGTCAATGTCTTAGAGTTTTAATCAGAATTGGAAGCACACTGGGAAAACTTGTGTCTTGCTACTTGTTTTTTGCCACACGCAGTGACCTTTAGCAAAAACAAATGCACGCTGCTGCACTTACCTAACAGTCAAAATGACTTTTTATTAATCAAGACTTACTACATGTTAGCATTTTCAATGCGTTATTCGTAACTTTTTAACCTTTATCCTATACCCTTGCTAATAAACAGCAGCATTGTTAATTGGCCAGACTGCAAGTTGTTATTGAGTGCTAAATGACATAACTCGTGAGAAGAAGTCCAAATGCCGTCACGTTGTCTTGCTAACTTTGCCGCCGCGGATTAGTAAAAACTCGCATACAATTCCCCCTGACACACAACAGTGGCGTGGAGAGAAACTTTGAAGGAAGAAGTTATGAACTACAAAAGTCATCAGAAGAGTCTGGCATATTTTAGTCACTTGGCACCATTTCTTCTTTTTTTACTAAACAGCCAAAGTCAAAGGGGGGGGCATTACACTATCCCCCTAAATACGCTCCTGTGCACACAAATGCCCCAATAATTTCCTTAACTGAAATTCTGAAATAAATTTTTACTCAAAAAGTTTTGAAAGGTTTTACGCGTATCGTGCCGTTCTAACCCATCTTTATACAATATCACTATGGAACTAATTTTTTTTATAAAACATACAATATCTACATCCAGTGGCGTACGCACAGGGGGGGGGTTCAGGGGTCAACCCCCCCCCCCCCCATTGACGACTAAAAAAAATGAAAACCTCTCTTTTTGAAACGATCCGCCTTTTTTCATACAAAGATTGCCGAAATTGCTATCAATTATCATGTTTTTGTGAGCTGTTCAACTTCCTTATATAATCTTGAAAAACTTTTATCGTGATGCAAAATACCGGTAGTCAAACTTTTCTGGTGCGTTGCGCTTGACGTTGACGATCGACGATTGCAGAAAAAATGAATCCTTTCTTTTTTGAGACGAACCGGGTTTTCTTCGTGCGGAGCTTGACGAAATTGCTGTCATGTTTTTTTTTTGTGCTGCCCAACTTCCTAATTTAATTTCGAGAAACTTTTATTATGATGCGATGCAACAATACTAGCATTCCAACTTTTCCGATGCGTTTTGCTTGAACTGCAATTTTGTCATTGATACTGCTGTAAAGCAATTAGTAAGCAGGAGTTTCCTTAAATACGGTGTATCTGCAATGCAGTAACTATGGCTGCACACAAAATTTTTTAAGAAACCAAACCTTCACTGTACTCGTTTCATTAAACTCGCTGTAGTACTGCAGCGTGGTAACGAGTGGAGGGGCCCGACCCCGCGGCTTAACGTCTGGACAACGCAGCTTTACAGAAACGTCGCAGCGGCGGCGAGCCGTTGGCTACTCTGTGTCCGATTTGACCGGTGTGGAAATTGAACCTCAGACCTTCCGCATCGATAGCGACATCGAAAAATTATTAAAATATAAAAATCTAAATTGACACTGCCCTAGATGCTAAAATTCAAATAAAGATACTGCCAAGGAAGACGAGACCAACGAAAGACTTAAAGAAGCCCAGGGGCTAAACGGGAAGGGGTGTGTGGCAAAATTGTTTTTACGCACCGTAACTGTCTCAGGAGCTGTAGTGCTTTATTTACCAGATACCCTGATTATGTGCTTGAGAGTGTATGATGATATCGACGCTGTGATTTGGGTGAAAAATGCTTAGATAATATCGACGCTGTTTTTGATTGTAATCGGATGATCAGGGATTCCTCTAGCGCGTAATTTATTGTAGTTTAAAAACGTTTCGGTAGGGAGGACAGTTTGTTCTTATGCTTCACTGTCTTCACTTTTCCAGACAGGGGATACTGGATACTGCCTCTTTCATAATGAGTGCATATTAAATGTTTGTATCAAGATTTATATGCGTTGTTTATATCAATGTTGGTTCTTGAAAAAAGATTTTTTTGGAGGGAAGCAATAACTTGTTTTACCCTCCCGGCTACACCCTGTTTGTGACGTTGCGAAAGCTAGCCTACTTTAGTCAGTTAACCTTCCTATGGCCCAAAAATGAGGTCAACTAAAATTGTTTCAGTAAATTTTTAACCACGGATTAACATCTTGAGTTTCTGTGAAACCTTTTCGCTCCTTAAACGAAGCGCAAAGAATCAAGCAAAAGTGTGAATGAAATATCTGGGTTGTTTCCTTCGTTATGGCATTATATAGCTTAATCATGGTAGCAGCAAATAATTTAGACTAAAAACATTACAATCCGATGCACTTTAATATCTCTGAAGTACTACAGGTTAATTGTGGTATTTTTACGTCATCACGATGTGACTCACAGAACCCCCCCCATTGAAAAATCCTGCGTACGCCACTGTCTACATAGGTAATGGGTAAGCCTACTGTAACTACAGTATGTTTACTCAGCGTTGCGTAAACGGTATTATAGTTGTTAGATGTTTTTACTAACTCATGTCATGTCAATATTGATCATTGTTTTAACAAAACCTACAAAACAGAAAGTTTTAAATGAAAGTTGTATGATCAAGGTTAACAAATGAAACTAAAATTGTGATAGTCATCGGCTGAAAATATACGATTTTATTAGTAGCTAATCAAGCACAATTGTGCTTGTTACGATGATATCTTGTCAGCGGCATGACCTAAAGGTGAAGGTAAAGGTATGGGACAGCGGGTGCAAGCTCACATTGTTTAGGCCATTCTCAATTGGCGGCCAATTACAATTATCAATCACGAATGATTGAACGCTGTTAAAGGACATACTTGACGAACAACACATACACAAAACCCTTCGCACTTCCGCTTGTGTCGAGCGCCTGGCGCGAAAGCTGCGAATACTATTTTTAAAGTTTTTAGTGTGACCCGACCGGGAATAAAACCCCAGTGTCGCGGCTACCAAGCTGACGCTCTACGCTCTTAACCAATACACCAAGCACCGGTGTGCAGCATCCATGACCTAGCGGTACCGCGCGCAGGTAACAGATCCTACATGATGGGTTCGATTCCGGGCTAGAGCCAATCGCATATATACTGGATGGTTGCCCAACCACAATTTTTGTGCTTGTGCAAAACAAGTTCAAAAGTCTACCAATCCACAACATTTTAAATCAAACATTAAAGAGGGGAATGAAATTTGTCAATAAAATCGAGAGCTTTTCTTCTCATCGACAGATAGCCTATAGGTCAACAGTTGGATATCAAAAATTATTTATTTAAAAAATTAAGCTTCCAACTGCCATTTCCAGTTTCAAGCAATCAATTAATTTCTAGAATTTAGACCGAAAGTCGCCGAACCAAATTAATCTCATGAACGCTAAGCAATTTGCACATTGACAATCACGAAATCTTACCGATTTCACTTTAAACGGAAAGGGTCATCCAGTCTAGCTTACCAAAAGTGTAAAATCAGCATTTAATTTGGAAATATTTAGTCTGAATTAAAAAGCTTTGTTTTAACAGACAAGTTAAAGCTCATTGCTCCGTTGTGACCGAAGTAACAACTGCTCAGGTGTGTAAAAATCAATTAAATTTTGTGAATTACAGTAGAATGAAGCATCAACATACCTATCTATACCTCACAGGTTATACCAAACAATTCGACTGACGAGTGCGAAGGCTTTAATGAAGCTTGCAAAATCAAAAATTTTGCAAACTTTACGAATTTACGACAGTAAAGCTGGATACTTTAAATATTAAGCGGCATTACGAGAAGTTCTTTAGTATAAACATTTTTATAAATTTGCAGTTTCTGCGTGGCACAACTTTACGCTCATATTGGTAGCTAAACCATCATTTCCCAACCAACACAAACATTTGTTCGTTTTACTAAAGGGCGAAGTCAAATTGGGGGGATGCCCCCTCTAAGTACGCAGTTGATTGGTCGGCCTCATCCATCTTAGATGCAGCCAATCTAAAATAACTCATCTAAAAACTAAGCCTTCCACTTTACCAACACCAAAAACTGTCAAGCGTCAATATAGATATTTTGTTCAATGGCATAGTTTTTCATTCGTTTCAGATTAATCAACTGACTAGTTTTACTACAAGACTATATGTTTCGTTATTAATTCAATTGTCTTCAACTGTACTAGCAAAGCAGAAAATTTGGAGTTAGTTCTATTCTTTTACATTCAATTGTGAACCTGTTCATTACTTTCATTGCTAGAACTCTGCAGTGCTATGAGTGAAATTATAAGCAAAATCCGGAAGGCTGAAAAGGAAATTATCTCGATGCCCTCGGCATTTGCCGCACTATCATTCTTATCCCATGGCCGCTGTGCGCTTAAAACAACATAATCCCCTAAAACACGTAATTACATTTCTCACTAATCTCTCTGTTACAAAATATTTCGCGTCTCTTCACTTTTTCTAGTTCTTTTGTAGACTTCTAAAACATATCGTATTCACGCAGCGTTTAGTCAAAACAAAACGATGTTGTTGGAAATAGTAGCAACTAAAATTAATAGTATTTTATGGTGTTATTTTGACAGCAGCGGCACTGATCAAATTATAAAACTTTCTCTTTCAAAAAAACGAGGAAAATAATCTACAGCGTTACAGCAAAGGAAGAGGAGAGTTTCACAAAATAAAAGCCGATAATATAGAAAACATTAATTTTGAATATTTTCGAAACGTTTCGAATTGTCGATTTTATTCAAAAAAATTTTGAATAAGTGTACAAATCGAAACGTCTGGAAAATATTCAAATAGTTCATCCCTGGCTCTTATTTTTGTAATAAAAGTTTTCAGAAATTCCATAAATTGTCTTACGAAACGGAAAGTGATTTTTCGTACTTTAAAATCTTTTACCAACTACCGGCGGTGCCGCCACGTGATCACGAGCAAGTAGCAGTTGGGAAAATGGGTTGAATCGTCGGTCGGGTTAGCACAGTGATACTAATGACTGATCACTGCTGCGGTGGACAACGTTCGTAGCCGCGCTGTTGAAATTGTTTCTACTACGCAGAGATTTGCTCCACAAAGTGATGACAAGGTTAAAAGTCAAAAGCATTCACAAAATAGGCTATATCTACCCTTGTACAATTATAATAAACTCTTTCATGCTGTAAGGAGTTGATGCCTCAAGAGTAATGCAAAACCACACAAAAAAGAAAAAATGAAACGATTTTAAGCTACTTTGCGCATTGCACTCTGTGAAGAGTTATGTCCAGTACTGTTGTCCACACAACAACTTCTTTTATCGATTTGGAACTTCACGCACTAATGAGAAAAACTGTTTTTTTTATCGCCTCAACCAGGCGTCAGCACTAAGCTGCTCCAAACGTTTATCACAAAAATGTCGCTTGGAATTTGCGCACAATGAATGGTTTCTTTATGTGAAAAATTCTATCATTGCTCAACAGCACAGTATAAAAAATCTTGATAATACCAAAATAGGCAAAGAATTGATGTTGACAGGAAACGTTTTTCTAAACCTAAATTGGCGTTTTTAAAAAGTTATTGTGGAAGTTTCCAACTCGTACCCAAAATTTTGGTCTTACAACTTACTCATCTTGCCACGCGGCTGCAAAAAAAGCGTTGAAATATGATAATGGAAACACCAGCAGTATGGATATACCTTTGGTATTACCAATAATACTTTTTGGTTCTGATTTTTTAACGATTAAAATTTTACGTTTTTGAATTAGGAGTTTTCTTCATTATTTAGCCTATCGTAAACGTTTGAGGTCAAAAAATCAAACAAAAATCTAGTAAAAATTTTTTCGCTAGCGCGGTAGTTACTGGAATAGCTCCTAACAGTTAAACTTTGTAATTCAAACGCATATTTTTTTTATGACCCCGCGAAGATAAATCGCGTGCTCGAGACTCGAGAATCTTATTTAACTTTTCTTTACTCCCAACAAAAATAACAGAAAAGATGCTGAATATAAAAATAAAGAAACCACATCATAATGCAAACATAATTTGTTGCTTCATCCCAGATGGGTTTAACCACATGTTTTGATTAGAAAAGCTACGAATTATAATGAACATCATCTGGACAAATCCGGTTGTAACAAATCCACGAGGAACAAACATAACAATTAAAAATATTATAAAAACTGCTGTAATATCCAAATCAAATTTTGTCACGTACGATTCTGTTTCATTTTCGTCGCATAAGATGCAATTGCACCGGCAGGTCATCAGTTAGGGAGGTATGGGGTTCGATTCCCGGATCGGACAAATCGGACACAGTGTCGCCTACGGCTCGTCACCGCTGGGATAATTCTTCGGAGTTGTGGGGGGCCCACAGCTCGTTGCACGCTTCGGCGTAATACCGCGAGTATAATGTATTGAAGATCTGTTTTTTTTTTTTTTATTTAAACTACCGTAATATTCAAATCAAATTTTGTCGCATAAGATTCAATTTAACTGTGTAAGTTATTTTAGTTGTAAAGTTTACTGCAATGCACATTCCAAAAAAATAGTGCGAAGGTAAGCTACCAGTACTACTGTTGCTATATGGCTAAGGCTAAGCCTAGCGTGTTTGGAACAACCTGTTAAGCAATCTTCGTGAGTTTTTAGTTAAATTATTTCTATTGTCTCCGACCCTCGGTACTAAAATTACTCAGCCTAGGTCAGTGATTCCCAACCTGTGGTACGCGTACCACTAGTGGTACGCGACGGTCAAACAGGTGGTACGCGAGTTGATCATATTTTATGAGATGAAAATTTTTATTTTAGTTTTCTATTCCAATTGGTAAGCATAGTCAGATACGTAATCTGGTTACGCAACCTGCCACTTGCTTACAGCTTACGCCTCGCTTGATGTTGCGACCAAATTTGCATTGAGTCATTGGGCGAATTGCAAACACCTTTGTTCCAAATGTGATGTTCACACAGCATTGAGACCGTCAATTTTTTCTCAAAGCGGTGTTTTAGTAAGGCATAAGCTTATTAAATAAGAGATCTATAACATAATAAAACTTTTTTGCCGTTCGTCAAATCAAAAAACTTTCAAATCGCAGTGAGAACTGAGGAGTGACTGTAGCAGTAGCACGTGCGGCAAGTTTAGTGATTTTGGCTAGCTTTAATAAAGTCCAAGCGAAACTATGACCCCAAATTTATGGCTTTACCTCAATGGAACATAAAGCAAAAATTCCACCACATTGTGTGGTTTGTCTAAAAACGTCTTGTAATGCGGCTATGAAACCTAGTTTGCTAAAGCGCCATTTGAAAAATCATCACCCGAATTAGGGTTTCGCTTTTTCCCGTGTTTTCAACTTTCCGAGTAACGGAAAATTTCCACAAAAAAATCCGGGAAATTTCCGGGAAATTTTCCCGCACTTGATTATTTTGCTTTTTACTCTGGTTTTCAACATTTCAGATCTCGTTTTTAGCATTTGTTATGTTGTTTTGACAAACTTAGTTTGAATTTTTCAATTTTTTCTACAAATTGAAAAGAAAATTTTGATCTCACAAGCATTTCGTCATATAAAACATTGCGAATTTTGAAAAATAGTTTTTAGTCAGCAAAAAAAATTTTAATTTGCAGTAACGCATTTTTTATGTCCGAATGATAGATATCAGTACCACTGAAATTCTTCAAATCAAATCTTCATTATACTCGCCGTATTACGCCGAAGCGTGTAACGAGTTGCAGGGCCCATCTCCGCGGCTTAGCGCCTGGGCAACACAGCTCCGAAGAAACGTCGCAACGGTGGCGAGTCGTTGGCGACAGTATGTCGATTTGATCGGCCCGGGAATCGAACCCCAGACCTCCCGCACCGATAGCGTGCGCTTTGCAACTGAGCTAAAATTCTTGCCAAAGTAAAAAAATTTTCCTGGATCCTGGCATAAATTTCCCGGGAAACGGGAAATTCAAAAAAGCTAAATTTCCCGGGAAATTTTCCGTCCCGATTTCCCGGAAGGAAAACTAACCCGAATAGAATGAACGTAGACGAGAGTTACTTCCAGCGATTGGCTGGCAACGTTAAGCGTCAACGTGTGGATAAAACGGGTCAAATGCGGCAGAAAAGTGCAGATGTTGCCGCCTCTTTTGAGATTGACCGTTTAGTGGCCAAACAAAAACAAGCTAATACTATTGCAGAATCTCTTATGCTACCTGGAGCTAAAATTTTAGCGAAAGGCTGTAGTTTGCCCTGCCCTGATTTAGTGCGTTAAAGTTGCTTTTTACAGGCTTTTAAGGCTGGTTTTGAAGCGGTTTGAATGAGAATTGATTATACTTTACACGCTAATCTGATTAAAATATATTAGTGGCACGAGAGTTCAACGCATAACGTTGATTTGGTACGCGAAGACAAAAAGGTTGGGAATCACTGGCCTAAGTGGTGCATTTTGGTGGTGGATAGATACCTACCGACAGCATTACTCGTTTGAATATTCTTATCAGAAAATCAAATTCAGCTTTGTCATCGACGGGAAACAGTCGTGGGACAATTAACCGTCTTTTCCATCCATTGCAGTTTCTAACTTTCTACTGTATGTAATATGACCGCTCGAGATAGCGCTTTACACTTGTTAGCGAATTTAAGTCGACAATCACGTGACCTGGATTTGCTTCTCTTGCAGATTTGGACTTGGCTAAAATTTTTTCGCTGTAGCTAAAGTTTGCTGCAAATACCTGCAGCAATATTTTAGCACCATTTTAAGCAGAAATAAAAATCGGAAAAAGCATAACCACAAGGCCAGCATTAACTTTTATCAACGTTTTGATCTCGTAGTCAAAATCACTGCAAGTACAAACATCAGCAGGGCAAGGTTAGCTTAAAAAGTAAAACTTTATTAGGCTAATTTTAGGGTCAATGTAGCTGGTAACTGCAGTGGCGTAGCGAGAAATTTTAAAAGGGGAGGAAAAAGGCTAAACTATACGGTACAAAAGTCATGAAAAGAGTCTAGCATATTTTAGTCACCTTGCAACATTTCATAATTTTTTACTGAAAAGCTAAGCCAAAAAAGGAAGGGCCACAGCTCAATGCCACCCTCCCTAAGCAACCTCCTAAGATAATTAGTTAATTAGTTTATCATCTTTGGGGGGTAATGAACTTCTGAATCAACATTTTAGTCGTTCTTAACAGGAATCAAGAACTATTGCTTAATTGGCAGCGAATGTTTTAGCTGTACTAATGGCAGCGCACTGCTCAAACATGTGTTTCAATAATTTGAAAATCTGTTCATTGCAGGAAAAAGTGTTATTTGTCAATACGCGTTGTTTATTGTTATTGTCATTCAAAAGCTCGTACACGTCATAAGCCACGTGGGTTGTGAAAAACTGCAATTGTAACATTTACTTTCTGGTAAATATCATCCAGCCTGACAGTTTGTGATATAGGCTACGTCACATTTAGCAAAAATGAATAAAAGTTTGTTTTTTTGCATAAAGCGTTAGGAACAGGCCTTTACATTAAATTTTTCCGACTCAATTTTAAGGTTGCGATTAATCAAGAATTTTTTCTTTAAATTCTTTTTGCAGGCTCGGTAATTTTTATTCTTTCGTGTTTATTGAAACTAAATAGATGACGTAATTTTTTCAATCACTGAACAGAAAGTTCCTCAGCACAATGAGGGAGACTGCGAACTGCGAAGTGAGCTTGCGCATTTCAGTTCAGCAGTTACCCAATCAAGGGCGTAGCCAGAAAAAAATTGAGGGGGGCCAAATTTGGTAACTTTTAAATCTGACGTCATTTACTTATAGCAGCAATGCAGCCTATTTCCCTCATATCGATAAAAACATAAATTTTGTGGAATTTCTGTCTAAATGGTAAACTGATCGCTAAATTACGCTAAAATTTTAACTTTTTCTGCAAAACAGCCAGTTGGTGATAAGTTTTTACCTGGCAATCGTCACACACTATGCTGTTGACCCAGACACTAGTGGCGTAGAGAGAAATTTAAAAAGGGGAGGGGGACATAATTTCCAAATTTTTTTTCAAGCGTATTTTTTTCGGCAGAACTAGGCTAATTTTAAGCTGACTGAGAAACAAGAGAAGCTCCAGGGGAGTCCGAGGGCATGCCCTTCCCCCCGAAAAAATTTTGAAAATTCACATGCTGTAATGGCTATTTTATTGCTTTTTGAATAATTTTCACGCAAATTTTATTTAAATTTTTTGGCCCTAATTTTGAGTGCTTCGCCAAATATGATACATTTTGTTCGCACATTTTCGATTATGCTCGCTTAAGGCGTAAGGCTTACAGGAAGTTACAGCTATCGAAGAGGTTCGAAATTATGGAAAAATTGTATACACCTAAAACATTTTTGAAAACGTCTAATGGGAGGATGCATAGCCTACCCCTCATCCTACCCCCCTGGATCCACTCCTGGACATAAGCTACAGAAACCATCAAAAGAGTCTGGCATATTTCAGTGGGTTGGCACCATTAGTTTTGTTCTATTTTACTAAAAGGCAGGGTCAAAAGGGGGGTAGGCATGGCACAAGGCCCCCCTAAATTTGCTCCGGCCAGACACATTAATCTATCATCATTTATGAACGCGTAGGCCTACATTATTTTGCTTGTTCAAAATTAGAAAGCGACGAGATGCAGTGCGTATGACATAATAGATAGGGTTACCAAGTTAATAAAAGGTCAGCACATAAGATACCGTCGAAATCTAAGTTCATTAAGTTCTGATTCAAGTTCAATGCTTATATCAATTGACGAAATTACGCTCAGAAGTCCATTCGTCGGCGCTTTTCGCCAGCCATGGTTGCTAATATTCGTGTGGTCTTTTCTCATCTACCCTTTCTTGATGGCAATGAAGCACGCTCAATTTTGACAGGTGATCAGAGGTCATAGCCGAACGTTACAAGTTTTCACTCGTCCCACAAACGAAAGTGACCGTTCAGCCTCAACGGTTGTTGCGGGCAGCGTCATGATAATGCAATTTTACCGATCAGGGGGTTATTACAGGATGCTCGTTAAGCGGTTTGCGAGCTCGCAAACTGCTCGGTAAAAAATTTTTCCTCGCTAACGCGTTTTTCGGGATTACAGGATTTTCCGAGCTGGCGAACTCTCTCGGCAAGTAGCGAGAAAAAAAATGAGCACGTTAAGTTACCGAGCGACTATTTCATACACAACTAGCCATGGCAGAGCGCGGTTTTTTAGGTCATAGTTTATGCACAATAGTTAGTACCTAGTTTATGACACGACTAGAGCTTTATGCAACTCCCAGGCTTGTTGTGAAATGGTGGATTCAAGCATATTCGTGCATGCCAATTAAGAGCCAAAGGCTCAAGTCGCTACTCTGTATCTCAAAAATGACATATGTCAACAGAAAAAAACAAACTTTCAAAAATAAAAAAAAAACAAAACGAAAAAGAAAAATGCAAAGCATAGTCAATATACAAATACATACACATCATACCAAGACTAGCAGGCTAGCAGCTGTTTACTGCCTAGCGCCTAGTCTAGTGCTAAAACTGTGCCAGTATTACCAAGTTGGGATGGTTTTGACTTGGTTACAGGTGAGAGTGTAGGCTATGTATAGGTGTCTACATATGAACCGGTATAGGCTTGTTGTGAGGTGCTAGACCAGCAGCTGCTGTTTGCTGGCTAGCGCCTAGTCTAGTGCTAAAACTGTGCTAGTAGGCCTATTGCAAGCATGCGTTGGCTGCAGACTTAGTAGGAGCATTGGTCGGAGAGTATGAAGTAATGGTATATCTTCCACCAGTAACTGTGTGAGGCCATGGCCAGCAACTGCTAGTCTAGCACCTCACAACAAGCCTATGCATCTGTAGACACCATTACTGCCTACACTCTTACCTATAACTAAGTTAAAACCATCCTAACTTTGTAATACTAGCACAGTTTTGGCACTAAACTAGGCGCTAGCCAGCAAACAGCAGCTGCCAGTCCAGTACCTCACAACAAGCCTATACATACCGAGCAGTTAGCGAGACACTCGGCTTTACCGAGTAACTGCTTTTTCTGCGAGCGCAACCAATCCCAACTTTGCGAGCACGTTATCTCGGCTGCCACTCGGAGAATTTCTCCTCCGAGGAGAATTAGCGAGAGAAATCGCTCGCTAACGCATAAAATCCTGTAATAACCCCCCTGATACAGTTTTATCGAAAAAGGCTTGAATATAATTTAACTTTACTTGTAACGCATTGCGCAGTTACGTACTTTTAAGGATAATACTCTCATTGGTAGGTTAAACTTCTCGATCAAAGAAGCGATGTTTTCGCAGAGGTGTGCAACAGTGCGTCGTACCACTACAACAGTGCGCTCAACGTGACGTTTATTCCTTCCAATTACCATAACTTGTTGTCTGTACAGTAGGCTACATCACTCGCCTGCGACGTAGCAGAAAAATTTCGGCGTTTGGCGATGTTCATAAAATTTAAAAGTATAAGAATGTGTGAAGCCACGCCAGACCCCCTTTCCCCCACCAACATAACTGCTCGAAGTCAATAACGATTACACACACCAGAGGCGCAAAAAGTTTCAAGCTTTGGTTTTGTTAATGATAGTTTGTAATTTGATTTAAATTTCAGGGGGGGAGGAGGCATGGCCCCTTTGGCCCCCCTGGCGACGCCTATTCACCCAATTCAGTGCTTTTGCATCAATTTCGCATTGGCCACGCAGCCACGCAAGGATGATGCATATAATATTAATTTTAATAAAACTGAAAATTATTTTAAATTTTTTTTCAAAAAGCAAATACTGTTTAGATTCTACTTTCTTACTTTTCAGCGTTGAAAATCAGCCAAAGATTTTTTGTAAGGGTGAGTTTTTAGATGGAGATTGAGCAAATTTTTTATGACGGTCTTTTTTGATTTGCCTAACTACGCCAAATCCCGGACTGAGAGCAGATCTTTCTTCCGCAACGTTGCATTTACCTTACTGATGTTGATGTAATGGCTAAAGACATCGCTATCGGCGCGGGAGATGTTAGGTTCAATTTGCAGTGTTGGGAACGAGTCGCTGGATGTCGAGTCCGAGTCGAGTCAGTGATGTCGAGCTTACAAGGCGAAGAGATAGCCTGCATCTCCTCGCTAGCCAGCTCAGCATGCTAAAATTATCAATTGTTTTACAGTGCTTTTTATTGAAACAACCTATTGACTATCGAAAGTTTTGACTTCTATCTCCAGGAGCGGACCCAGAAAGTTTTGGCGGGGCATGAGGTTTTAAATTAGGTTGAATGCTCACTAAACGCAAAGACGTTAGACGTTTAGACCCGGAAAAGGGCGTGAATAAGCTCTTTGAAAATGTTTTGTGCAAGTGGCGTATTCAGAATTTTTTTCAGGGGGGTGGAAGGAGAGCACATTTTGACATTTTTTCCGGCACAGTTACTTCAAGGCAAATCGATAAACAAAAACAGCTTCAAGGGGGTAAGGGGAAATGCTACCCCAAAAATTTTTTAAAAATTTAGGCAACGTAAATAGCCATTTTAATGCTTTTTGTACAATTTTCAAGAAAAATTCTAAATTTTGTACCTCTAATTTTGAGCCCTTCACCAAAATGATGCAATAATGCGTTATGGTCGCACATTTCGATTTATGCTTGCTATAGGTGTAAGGGTTTTTGTTATCAAAGAGGTTCAAAATTATGGAAAAATTGTATTCATCAAAAACATTGATGAAAAGTGCCGGGTGGGGAGATGCATTTCACACATCTCCCCCCTGGATCCGCCCTTGCTCATCTCTAGATAGCTGGATAGATAGATAGATTTATTATTTTGTCATATTTACGAAAAACAAAAGGCACACACGCACAACATAGTAAAAATAGAAAAAGCAAATATGCAAAGAAGCATCGACTAACCAAACGGTTTTTGGATCAAGATGCTTCCTATCTATACAATATTGTAGTTGTTGAAAGTGCGGGAAATTAACACGAAAGTTTGGTAATTGTACACTTTAATAGACATTTACAAAGCAAGCTGAAATGTGAAGAAAAAAGTATACAAGGCATAATACTTAATCAAGAGGTACTAACAAATTATAGGACAAAACAAACAAACAATAAGAAAAGTTAGGATTGTTTTTGATTAAATTAAAATGTCAAAAAGAATAATTTAGAGTAGACAAATTTATTTTGCTGGCTAAACAGTAAACTAGTAGCCACAATTACCCTGTCCACATGTTTAATTTATGTGGGTTTTAAGCCAGTGTGCGAAGTAGAACATTTTTAATGGGGGGGGAGGATGTTTTTGTCTACAATTTTGCCTGAATTTTGAACCCAAATAACAAGACAGTGTTGCAAAATGGTATTCATTAATGTTCATGGGGCGATGCCATTGGTCAATGAATAAATTAAAACAGTGGCGGAGGGCGTACTGCGTGTTTGCATACCATATCTGAATTACGATAACTGCGTTATTCTTTAATCAGCTATATATAGGAACCGGGACGCATCCCTCCCGGTTCCGCCGCCCATGGTAGCAGAATTGAATGAAGAATCATTGCAAGCCAGCGTGGTTCTCAGCTCGAGTGAGTTGTGTAGTGGAGATTGCGTCGGTTGATTGCGTGTCCATTATGGTGGAGAGAAAAAACTTTTTGTTTCAAATCAATTTTTCCCAGTGTCCAAAAAGTGGGCATTTGGTCTGAAAACATGTTTAAAAATGGTTTTGCATGGTTGCACGCAAAAATGGTCGTGCTACCTCCCTCTCGCTGTAGTGGTTTGTCAGACTCAAATTTTGCAAAATTTGTCATAACTTCTTAATTTCAAACAGTAGAAATCAATCAATCAATCGGTATTTATTTGCGGTAACATTAAAATACAAACATAAAAAATACGTGGACAAAAAGAAAAAATATAAGACCGCAGGGAGACGGCGAGTGGACCTTCCGGTCATCTAGTCAGCTGCCACCCCATAGTCGTTATTTGAAAAATTTTGAATGGATTCTTGATCAACCAGAGCTGGATGATAAATTAATAATTAAAAAGAATCTAACAGTACACCATAAATTTGTTGGTCGTTTTAAACGTAAAATTCAATCAAGCGTTTTTTGTATCGCTTTTTGAATAAAATAGGCGAGGTGGTTTGGATTTCTGGGGGTATATCATTCCAAATTTTCACTCCTTGGTACCTTATGCATTTTTGTAAACGGTTAGTCCGGAAGCGAAAAATATATAAACAGTTGGTTTGGGATAGAGTAGATCTTGTGTTTTTTTGAGACACCTCGCTGGTTAAGGAAAAATAGCCGAATAGAGTGAACGGTAATTTATTATTAAAGTGCGGCGTGGACAAATTTCCCTATTTCAAGTTTGAATAAGTCGGAGAGTTTAAGTATATTTAGTTTATAATAAAAGGGTATAGCCCTGTCTCTTGGTAAGCCACCACCGATGAGTTTAATTGCTTTGTTTTGAAGAACGGTTAGCTTTTTTAAGTGTGAAGGAAAAGATGAACCCCAAATCGGCAGACCATAAAAAAGGTGAGGGTGGATAAAAGCGTAGTAAACATTTAAAAGTGCATTAGTGGGAAAGAAATGGCGCAGTTTGGAGATAATACCTACTGCTCTAGAAATTTTATATTCAATGGAGGAGATGTGCTTGTCAAACTTTAAAAGGCTGTCTATAGTCACGTCCAAGTACTTGGCACTGTTACTTATGAGAATAGGTGAGTTGTTCAATGAGAGATCAATCGTGGGTGGGGGTTTATTAAGTTTGGGAGGAATAATTAGAGCGTTAGATTTGGAGGGGTTTACAGTAAGTTTGTTTGAATAGAGCCAATTTGAAATATTGTCAAGGTCTTTGTTCATAATTGCACTTAATTGGGTTGGGGTAGAAGCCGAGAAAACTAAGCATGTATCATCTGCGAATAACCTAGGAATGCAGTTAACGGAATGTGGCAAATCGTTAATGTAGATCAAGAACAAAAGAGGCCCCAGAGTAGAACCCTGGGCGACCCCATGGTCGTTGGTTAGTAGGGAGGAGTTACTGCTGTTGATACTGACGTATTGCTTCCTTTTTAAAAATGCACGCAGAAGATTGTTTGATTGGCCTCGGATACCATAGTGGTATAATTTGTGGAGTAGTATTTCGTGATTGACAGTGTCAAATGCTTTTGTGAGGTCAAGGAAGATTAAACCAGTATACATGTTATCATTAATGTTTTCAAATGATTGAGTGACTACATCTACAAGAGCGTGGTTGGTCGATACATTACGTTGGAAGCCATACTAAGTGTGTTGAATAATGCCATGCTTATCAAAAAAGCTGATCAAACGTTTATGTATTATTCGTTCAAGGATCTTAGAGAAACATGTTAGAATAGAAATGGGGCGGTAGTTAGAAGGGTTCTCACGTTCACCTTTTTTGAATATTGGTACATTTTTAGCAATTGTGCATGTTTCAGGAAAGACGCCTTTGGTAAAACAGAAATCGATAAAAATCTGAAGGTAGGGGGCTAGGATGGATGAGGCAATGCGAAGATAGTAAGGTGGAATATTGTCATGTCCTATCGATTTGTTCAGACTAAGTGCTTGTATTGCGTTAATGATTTCAGAAAGATTGGGGACATCTAAATAAATTCATGGAGAGACACGTTGTTCAAGATATTGGGATAATGAATTTGGTGCAGATTGGTTAAACTTGTCGGCTAGGTTAGCACCAATGGAACAAAAAAATTCATTGAAATGCTCAGATATTGCTTGATCATTAGTAATAGTATGCCCATTTATTTTCAAAGAAAGCGGAATGGCAGAAGCACAGTCTTGGGAGGCAGGAAGTACAGAAAGAATGACGTTCCATAATTTACGGGGGTCTTTTTGGGTATCATTTATTGCTGAAGAAAAGTAATCTTTTTTGGATAGCGCTTTGAGCTTAGTCAGCTTAATAACATATTTTTTATAAAAGATTATTTTATCATCATCATCGCTCAAAAAATGAGTTTAAACATTGATCTTTTATGCTTGATAGAAGTTAATAGTCCTTTAGTTAGCCAGGGCTTACTCAAAAGTTTTTTTTTGTTTTCTTGACAAAGGTTTTAAAGGGGCATGTGCATTGATGGTACTAAGGACCGTGGTAGAAAAAAGTTCAAACATTTCGTTGAAATTGTCGCTATTTAATTCAGGCTGTTGTGAAGAAACATTGATTAATTTAGCTTCAAGATTTTCACAGAAAGAATCTACGCGAAAAAAAGATTTGTCTCTATATAACATTTTTTTCAATTCGTAGGTTAGTTGTGGTCGGGGTTTAGTAATTATACAAAGGACAGGGAAATGGTCCGATATATCTGCTTCAATCACCGCGGGATTAAGAACAAGCTCGGTGTTATTAGTGATGATGTGATCAATTAGAAAGCTGAGAGTTACATTAAAAGTTGCAGAACTTCCTAGTTTATATCTGCTTTAAAAGGACTTTTGCTTCAATTTTGGTCAGAAAAAGAGTTATTAGCAAAAAACACATTTTTGTCAATTATTTTATTTTCAAACAGATATTATGCAGTTGTTAACTTGTTATGATGGCGATTAAACAAATATGTTTGTCTTTGACCTTCCAAATGTGTCAAAAACCATCTTGTTATGATTGAAAAAGACTTCCCAATTTCATAGCAGAGCCGTATTGTGTTTGTGGCTTTATCTCATATTTTCAACCTTTCTCTGAGCACTGGAAAATTCATTGATGAGTTCAAGCTGGCGAAAGTTTTTCCAGTGTTAAAAAAAGGCGACCCTTATGTAATGAATAATTATCGACCTATAAGTTTGCTTTCTTGTGTTTCAAAAATTCTTGAAAAAATTATGTACAGAAGGTTAGCTAAGTTTTTAATCCAACATAATTTCTTCTATGACCTGCAGTTTGGATTTCGAAAGAATTACTCTACTTCTGATGCTATTACCTTTATGATAGATGAAATATCTAAGGCGTTTGATAGAGAGAAAATGACGTCGGCCATATTTCTTGACTTGTCCAAAGCTTTTGATTCAATTAACCTCTCCATCCTGCTTCACAAATTAAATCATTTTGGTATCAGGGGCCCTGCCCTTGACTGGTTTAAAAGCTATTTAAATAGTCGATCTCAAAAAGTTATCTGCTCAGGAGTAGTATCTACTAATATCCATAATATTTCAATGGGAGTGCCCCAGGGTTCTATTTTAGGCCCACTGCTCTTTTTAATTTTTGTTAACAATTTTCAGAATAGCTTAAATTGTAGCAATGCTATCATGTATGCCGATGACACTAGCCTCTACATCAGTTACAAGAATGTTAAAAAACTAGTTGAAAAAAGTAACAAGGAGTTGGCCAGAGTAGATGACTGGCTTATAGCTAAGCTAATAAGTTAACCTTAAATGTTTCAAAAACTAACTTCATATTATTTCGTCCGCCAAAAGGTAAAGAATTACAAGTAAAGCCAGTTGTGTCAATAAGAGGTAAGCAAATCGAAAGAGTACCATCGACGAAATTCTTGGGCGTTTATGTGGACCAGTGCCTATCCTGGAAAACTCACATGAAAAACTTGTTAATTAAGCTAAGATGTAGTTTGGGGCCCGTGTGTAAAGTGAAACCCTTATTAAATCGAGATATTTTACTGCAGCTCTATCATTCTTTAGTAAATAGTCATCTTTTATATTGCGTACAAAACTGGTGTTATGGAAATAAAACGTTCTGTCAAAAATTGCAGCGAGTTAGTAACAAATTTTTAAAAATTGCATTTGGCTTAGGTAAAAGAGATAGCGTTAAGGACGCAATGATTAAACATAATTTATTAATCTTGGATCAGATGACCGTCAAAGCTATCGCAATATTCATGTTCAAGCAAAACACTGGCATAAACCCTTCTGCTTTTAATGGCTTATTCCTTGCCAAATCAAGCCGGTACAATACCAGAAATAAATCACAAGTGACTCCTCGGTGTTATTCAACTAAATTAAATCAAAAGTTTATTTCTTTTCGCGTTCCACATATTTGAAACTCTTTCCC
Organism: Trididemnum miniatum; assembly: GCA_964006365.1. Taxonomy (NCBI): domain Eukaryota; kingdom Metazoa; phylum Chordata; class Ascidiacea; order Aplousobranchia; family Didemnidae; genus Trididemnum; species Trididemnum miniatum. Next base: position 24,533,752 of record OZ023233.1, read on the forward strand.
CGTCAGCGTAAAAGATAAAAAACAAAGTGCTAAGGCGTTTGCTATAAAACTTACCAACCACCTAGCATGTAACCCAAGTAACAACTAAGTGTGAAGTAATTTATATCCATTTTTGCTGCTCCGCTGTTGTTTTTCAGGTTCACAAGCAATTCGACGTTCAAGTCACGTTGAGCATTGTCTACATGGTTCATCAATCATCATCTGATTCCTGCGTTGCTAGTGTCAAGATCTGTGCTTTCGCTATGCTTGCATTTATTTGTGAAGTAACAAAAATTGTAGGCTAATTTCTATTTCTTCTACGTCTTTGCATGCTTCTGGAACTTCTTTTCCAATGTGACGCATTTCCTTCGTATAATACTCAATTCTCATTAATAACACTCGCGGACATGTTTTTTTTACCTTATTTTCATTTTCGTGTTTGTTGTTTGCTTTTAATTAATCAAACATTCATCAGCTTTACGTTCTTAAGGTATAGGGTTCAGCAATCTCGCTGTTCTTGCTTGCCAGTGTAAAAAGTGCTTACTTTTTTTTCCGTTATATCATTCAGCGACTTATAGATGCACGTGAAGCGTAGTGGTAAATTATTAATTCTGTTATGCATTCATTGTCATTTTATCCCGGCCATTTGTAAAAAAAACTATGTATATAGGATCGTAACTTATGTCGATATGTATGTATATATTCTTTTTGTCATCCCTTTCCGTTTTGAGGAAATAGTAACTTTTTGTTTGGTTTCCTTCTGACACTATTGCAGCAGTTTTCTCTTGCATCTGAGTTGTTTTCTGCGCTGTACAGCGCTCACCTTTAGATCACTTTCCAAGAATGCTCGGAATTCTGAGTTTATTAGCTATAAATTTCACTCTTCGTATCGATCATAAGGTGGGCACTGACAGCGTTGTTGCTTAGTGTCAATTTGTCTGTTTATGTTCGCTTCTGCTTTTGTTTTTTTGTGTTTTTCCTTTTTTTCGGGTGTCATGGCCATGTGTAGTTGCTGTCTCTTTCTCTCTTTGTCGAATTTTTTTTTTCGCGCATGTTTGAACGGTCTTTTTCGCTGTGTCGTGTCTTCCTTTTCTTGATTTTTTTCTTTTTCTGGAACGCTGTCGCTCTGTGCTATATTTGTGCTTCAAGAATAAAAGAATTGATTGATTGATCGATTGATTGATTGATATTGCCTCCAGCTGACTTTTTACCTAGACCCAAAGTGAGGCCACAAAATATACTGTTGTAGCGGATGTCACTTCTATTTTGTGTTCACAAATCGTAGTAACAAAAAAGTTCTTTTTCTATTCACTGATTCTGAAATTTATGAAACTGTGAACAAAACCCAACTCCAAAATACTTAATTGAATGATATTACCAACGCTATAGATATAAACCACACAACAATTGAGCTGGCTGATGCATCAGAAGAATAAGAGCTCAGATGGCCGAGTGGTATAGAGCGTCTGTCTGTTGAGCTGTAGACTCGGAAACCACACAACAATTGAGCTGGCTGATGCATCAGAAGAATAAGAGCTCAGATGGCCGAGTGGTATAGAGCGTCTGTCTGTTGAGCTGTAGACTCGGGTTTGACTCCGAGTCGGGTCAAACCAATGACTTTATAATTGGTATTCACAGCTTCCCTGCTTGACGCTCAGCATTAAAGGGACAGTGTGGAGAACAAACCGGCAAGTTTACTTGTGCCGTTGGGAAAGGCACTTAGCGGGATTCCCCCATCTTGGTGTGGTAGACAGATGGCTGGCAATTCCTAAGCGAGCTCGTATAGCGCATTGATCGCTTTCTCGTGATAGGAGGATAAATATGCAGCTAACTAACTAATATAGTATTAACAATATTGAAAACACAAAAACATTGTACTTACTGAGATTATTGTTCAGTACTTTCTACGTTATTCTCCAATAAGGTGGAGTACGTTATTCTCCAATTGGGTGGAGTACTTACTGAGATTAACATTACCGAAAATATTGTACTTACTGAGATTTAAGCTGTAAAAATACTACAGGTACTTATTTTTCAGATTTTGTAGCGGTATAGTGTTGCTTTCTACAAAGTGTGCAGTAGTAATATTACAAAATCTTGAAACATGTAAGTTTGCAGTAAACTCTGAATATGGAAACTAGAAACCAGGCAGTTAAAGTTTCGCAGATATACGTAGTGGACATGAATAGAAAAGTATGTAGCAGTTTCTTGGTTTCTTGCCTACAACAAATCAAGTGGTTTGTGGTGTATTAAATGAAGACAGCTTTTTGAAATCTAAAGCTGCTAACGCTGTGGCTCAAGAATTTTTTCAGGTAAGGACGTGGTGCAATGTTTATACGATCAGCACATCTGGCGTGGTCACAAAAGTTCAAGAGTTGGTAAGGAAATTCAGCAATTTAGGCAGGTATCCTAAAGCCAACCGAAGATCAACATTTTTCAAAAAGGAGGCAGGTTTTGTGAGAAGAAACTGGATTAATTGTTTGATATTTTTTGCAAAGTTAAAAAAGCGTAGACGTATGCTGTAAACCAGGGTTGGGAATCGATACCCAAAAAAGTAAAGAAATAATCCATATTCGATAGTTCACCAAAAAGTAAAAAAATAATCGATTTCGATGGTAGTTTAAAAAAGTAAAGAATAAAGAATATTGTAATCGATATTCGATATTATTACACTGAGCATTTAGCGGTGTACGCCAAGCATTTTTTGTGATGTCCTCACATTCATGCGGTAACTGACAGACATACGACGGACATAGTATGTATTGTGCGAAGCAACTTTGCAATGAAAAATCTTTTTTTTTGTTTTATTTGGCACAAAAAAAAATTATCAGCAAAAACGAGGTAATGACATGCCGACGATTATTTCAAATTTATTAAAGAGAGATAAAGTAACCTGGACTAAGAGAATCGATTATGGAATATCGAATCGCGCCGAAAAAAGTAAAGACAAGGCCATATTCGATACTCATTCAAAAAAGCAAAGGCTCCAGTGCATTCGATGAACGAAAAGTAAAGAATATCGCAATCGAATATCGATTGCAATCAATTTTTCCCAACCCTGCTGGAAGCTGCGCACGGTCTTCGCAAGTGCAGCAAAGATTGTGGTTTTCGCAACGACCAGAAAGCTACCAGAGGTTCAAAATGCACTGCAGTGATTGAAATATTAGCACCCAGTGAAGTGAAGTTCAAGGAAAAAATTTCGTATTCCTATGCCCCTACAATCAGCAAAAGATCCCGACTGGACTCAGACGTAGTTGCTAAAGCAGACACTGTAACATTACCTGACGACCATTCCGATTATGGTCCTTCTCAATGTTCTTCGAAAGATTCGCCACTTCAAATTGATGACGAAGATTGACACCATAATTGTTCCAAATGGCCAAACTTCGACGACATTAAGATATAATCCATGCAATGACTGAAAAGAAGGCGCCCTTGAACAGGCTGAAAGCCGTCCTCGAATAGAAACCGCACAAATTGATTAAAAAAAAGCGGAAACGGACAAAACCGTTTTTACCGACACAAGAAAACACAACAAACAACTAACGACACGCAACAAGAGAAGCTCAAACATTATTTGTTGTATTTCAAGCAGCTGTATCAGTGGCCTACGGAAGCCCATAAGTGCGAAACGCAAAACTAAGTTTAAACCCGATAAACTCGATTGGGTTTAGACTTATCTTTGTGTTTTGCACTTATGGGCTTCCGTAATGGCCATCTCAGTGGCGCCGCCATTGGGGGCAAGAGGGGAAAGCTGCCCCCCCATTTTCGCTTTGGGCTGTTTTTCCAGTTCGTGTAAATCCGTTGAGAAACTTTTTTCGAGGGTATACCCCCCGACCCCCCAAACTTTTGTCGGTTCGTTATTCCACTAATGAAACAAGCAGTGAAAATGTTCTGCTTGATCAGTGAATATTTTTTTGTTTCGAACTTTCAAACATAAGCTGACCAGGCTTACCGTCCGGGTTATACTGAATGCGTCAATGGCTCTTGTTACGTCACGTAGGCAAGGGCTAGCAGAACTCAAATGTTGTTCTCCTCACATAACCGAAAAACTATTGAGTCAGTATCAGAGATGGGCGTTTTTCGAGATAATTTATGACCGATTATCGTTATCGCTCAAAGTAGTTTTGGTTTATCGATTTCCGACATCGCTTTCGTGATACATTTCGTTATTGCCGACAAATTATCGCGATAAACGATTCTTTATGCACACAGTGTTCAAAGTTAGAGAGTTAGCGCTATAAACAAAATACACTGTGTTCTTAAAGTGTTGTTGCAATTTACAAACATCTCCCTTTGTATTTTTAATGCCACGTAGAGTCCGTGAACTGCTCTCTTTTCTTAAGAAATCTAGAAACACATTTTTGCAATGTGACTTGCAAAAACAACTTCGTCAAACACATTGCCGCAACATTTATCGGAAAAATTTATCGGCGATAATTTATCGATTACCGTTATCGCTTTAAAAAATCGAGATTTATCGATTATCGGTATCGCTCAAGGCTTTTTTGAAGTTATCGATTATCGTTGTCGCTTTAGTACAAAAAGGTTTATCGTGCCCATCATTCAGTGGTCAGTATACTGCGGAAAAAAGCTAAAAAGCTAGAGTTCAATTACTTTGCGAAATTACTTATTGCTTGGACTTCATTTTTTTCGCGATTGTGGGGGTAGTATTCTTACGTCATCATAAAATAATAACAGTCTTTTATGCGTTAAACATCAAAGTTTTTCCGAAATATTTGTTCCTGATAAAATAGAGGAGTAATGTTTTCCAGTACTTAAATTTTTTACAAAGTTTCTTACTTAATTGCAATGACAAAGCGATAAGTAGTTATCTAGAATTTTCGTTTTATGCTACAACAAAAAAAAGTTTTATGATATGCTTATTTTATAGGCTCACGCAGGGGTGGGGGCACGGTGCCATGCCTCCCCCTTGGATTTGATTGCGAGTCAGGTCAAAGCAATGACTTTAAAATTAGTATTCACAGCTTTCCTGCTTTGACACTTAGTATTGAAGGGACAATGTGAAGAATAAGCCGGCTACTTTACTTGTTTTGCCGTTGGGAAAGACACTAAGCGGGATTTCCCCATTTTGGTGTGGTGGTCAGATGGAGGGCAACTTCTAAGCGAGCTCGCATAGCGCATTGATCACTTTCTCGTGATAGGAGCTTATAGGAAGATAAATACGCAACTTCAAAAAATCAAGTCAAATCTTCATTATAGTCGCGGCATCTAACGAGTGACGGTGTCCATCTCCAAGGCTTAGCGACTGGACAACACTAATCGAAAGTAACGTCGCAGCTGTAGCAAGAAGTTGACGACACGGTGTCTGATTTGACTCGCCCTGGAATCTATTCCCAGACCTCCCGCACCGATATAGGTGCGCTTACCAACTGAGCTATATAAAATACTACACAAAACAAAGAAAAAAAAAAAAATCAAAACGAAAATTGTTGTAAACGCAATCGTCATACCATCATACAACCATGATAATACATTTCTACTGCCAATAAGCCTCTTCATTACTTTTTAGTTTTTCGTGTTGATATGATGAAATTGCTGCCATATTTTGCTGCTATACCAGTGGTTCCCAAACTTCTCAGAGTTGGGACCCACTATTTATTACCACAGCTTACGGCGACCCACTTAACTTTATTCAATCAACAAAACATTGACGAAGGAAACTAAATAATTTAATCTTTCAAATTAAGTAACGTTCGCGAGAAGGATGATCTTGCTCCTTTGCGTAACGGGCTTGACATCAATTTCAATTTGTAGTTTTAGACGTAATGAAAATAAAAGTTGCAGTATATTTCAAAATTTCTATCACTTTTTACGACCCACCAAGATTCTTTTTGCGACCCACAGGTGGGTCGCGACCCATAGTTTGGGAAACGCTGTTCTATACCATTATCATTTTTGCGTCTACCATTATAGCTTCTACACCATTATTATTACAAATTGCTTCCGCACCATTATTTGTTTATTTTAGTGTTGAAGTCAAGTGTATTCTTAATGTTTTTAGCGTACGGGAATAACACTGTGTAACAAAAAAAAATTTTTTTTGTTTGTTCCCGGGTTCTAACTAAGATTTCCTGAATACTTACGACCAGAAGGGTTGGAAAATCGCCTTTTTTCTTTTTACACTTTGCTTTTGTGGTTTAAGGAGTGAGATACTTAATTTATGAAAGTTCTGTCAAAATCTTGTGTGATACAACGCTTGTGTTTAGTTGTTATCCTCCTATCACCAGAAAGCGATTAAAGCGCTACAACGAGCTAGCGTAAGAGTTGCCGGCTATCTGTCTACCACACCAAAACGGGGAAATCCCACCAAGTGCCTTTCCCAACGGCACAACAGGTGAACTTACCGGTTTGTTCTTCACACTGTCCCTTTCATGCTGAGTGTCAAGCAGAGAAGCTGAGAATACCAATTTTAAAACCATTGGTTTGACGCAACTCGTAATCAAACCCGAGTACACAACTGCAGAGGAGGACGCTCTTACCACTCGGCCATCTGAACTGTTACCATCACCAACAAGAATTTCTGGTAACCAGCTTTAAGAGAGTTTACAAATAACACAGAAGTTTTTCAAATTTGGTTTGTTCGCACCAAACCAAACCAGAATTGTTGACATTCAGACTCAAACAATGAAATTGCTAGATTCATCTGCTCAGTGGCGTACGCACGGGGGAGGGGGGGGTTGGGGGTCAAATCCCCCCCCCCATTGACGATTGAAAAAAAATAAAAACCTCTCTTTTTGGAACAGTCCGCCTTTTTTATACAGAGATTTCTGAAATTGCTGTCATGTTTTTCTGTGCTATCCAACTTGCTTTTGAATCTCGAGAAACTTTCATGGTGATGCAATAATTCCGGTAGTCAAACTTTTCTGGTGGGCTCCGCTTGAACCAACGACTAACTCAATATGCAAGCCAGGACAAAGCCAATGAGTATTGTTAAAGCTGGAGTCGTGTTGCGATGTCATAAAGCCATTGTTCTCAAGGGCTATCATGGGTGGACAACACAACGTTCCAGCGCAGAAGCCAAAGTATTCTTGGAAGAGAATGGATGCAACGCAGGCAGATGGCCCGCTCGCGATGTCATAACTTTGAGTTAACCAAATCAGCCCGTTGGGGTTAACCAAAGACATCGCTATCGGCGCGGGAGGTTTTGGATTCAATTTCTGGGCTGGTACCGGCCGTTAGCTTAGTGGTTAAGCGCTCAGACTATCGGTACGGAAGGTCTGGGGCTTGATCCCCGCGCTGGTCAAATCTCCACAGTATCGCCAACGGCTCGCCATCGCTGCAACGTTTCTGTGTTCCTCAGGCGCTAAATCGCGGAGATGAGCCCCATTGGCGTATTCAAGGGAAGGGGCCGGGAGTGAACCCCCCCATTGACAATTGCAGAAAAAATAAAACCTTTCTTAATTTTGAAACGAACCGACTTTTTTTCATGCGGAGCTGGTCGAAATTGCTATCATGTTTTTTCTGTTCTGTCCAACTTTCTAATTTAACCTCGAGAAACCTTTTTTTACGATGCGTCGGATGCGATATGCAACAATACCGGTAGTCCAGCTTTTCTGATGTGTTTTGCTTTTTTTCATTGATGCCGCTGTGAAGTAGTTGGTAATTGAGTAGAAGTTTCCTTAATGTCTCTGCAGTCGCTAGGGCTGGCAAAGTTCTTTTTTTAAATTAAATCAAATCTTCACTGTACTCGTTTCATTAAACTCGCTGTAGTACCGAAGCGTGGTAGCGAGTGGCAGGGCCCGACCCCGCGTCTTAGCGCTTGGGCAACACAGGTCCGAAGAAACATCACAGCGGTGGCGAGCCGTTGGCTACACTATGTCCAATTTGACCGGTCTGGGAATTGAACCCTCAATCTTCCGCATGGATAGCGACACCTTTAAAACTACGCTATAATTAACAGCCCAGTTTGATGAAAAATTACTATAAACGTTAATAATCTAAATTGACACTGCCAGTGACGTCACATCGTGATGACGTAGAATTTTTAGGTCATCATGATGTGACGTCACTGAAACCCCTGCCATTGAAAAATCCTGCGTACGCCTCTGCATCTGTTGTAGAGCCGTCCAAGGATCGGCACAATCGATCACGTTACGGTAGAGCTGTGAAGCTACCGGCAAGGTTCCGTTAGCTGAGCCTCCGTTACCAGAAGGCAAAATTGTTGTTTATCTCTCTCTCACTCTCTCTCTCGCGCGCGCATGCCGAGTGCGCCATGCCTTCTAGTCTGTATGTTTCATACGAGTGTGTTTAGTTGTATTTCCTTCCCTTCCTGTGTTCTGTTCTTTTCTTACGCGACTGTCTTTCATTATTTCTCTTTATTACACAAACACTCTTATTTACTCGCGTCGCGGTTATACAAGCACATTTCAGCTAGGTTACACAAACACATTCGTGTAGGCCTATTATCGTATTTAGTTTGATTGTAAATTGTTTTTGGGAATGAGCCGTGATTAGTATTGTAGACTGTAGTTTTGTTGTTCCGGGTGCTTTTCCTCCCTTTCTTGGTTTGACAATAATTGGCAACACTGCTGTTTACCAGTTTTGCGATTGTGAAGTCAGTCTGTAAATTAAGTGTAATTCTTGCAGCGTCTATTCTAGTTAACTTTATGTTTCAGTAAGTTTGCCAGTTCTTAGTGCTTTATTGTAGGCCTAAGTGCTTGTTGCTAATCACATTCTATTTGAATAAGGGTTCTATTTTTAATAAGTAATATTGTTAGCTGGTTCATTTGGTTTCTGATAAGCTAAATATTAATTTGAATATTGATGGTAAATCTGAATTTGTGCTTATTTGAAGAGAAGGGAAGGAACAGAAAGGTTTTTGATAAACACCATTTTGCCGACGCAGGCGTATTGCCGAACCTGCGCAACAGCATCTGCTCGATTTACTGACCACTGTAAACGTCACCCGGACTTTTCGAGTTTTTTTGCCACAGTGGATGGACTTTGCTTTTCGCATAATGTAAATGGTCTTTTTGACTCGGCTGGGACTCCTTGCATTCCAAACTACTTGCGCCTGTTTATCAATCGTTCAAGCAGGAGTCTAAAAGGCGTACCTGCATCACTGTGGAAACAGATATTCATCTCTCCCTTTTGCCCACTCAGTGCATCTCAAAGAAAACTATGCAACTGTCAAAACTCTTCTAATTGATCTGAAGTATGACCAGTTCAACAGGCAAGTAATTGGAGATTTCAAAATGGTGGCATTCTTAATGGGTCTTTAAGTGGATTTACAAAATTTCCATGTTACCTTTGCCATTGGGATAGTCAAAACACAACTGCGCACTACCATAGACGAATATGGACAAAAAGAACTGAATATTCTGTTGGGAAAAGCAACATCAAATGGGACCCTCTAATTAACCCCAGAAAAATATTGATGCCTCCGCTGCACATAAAACTGGCCTTTTTCAAACAATTTGTTGAAGCAGTAGACAAGAATTCAGACGCATTCAAGTACTGTATCGACAAAACTTCTTTCCCAAATTTCTGAAGCAAAGAGATAGAAGCTGGACTACTACAAATTTCTTGAAAAACTGACAGCAACAGAGTGGGCAGCTTTGCTCCAGTAGTTCGTGAATTTTTGGGCAATCACAAAGCTGAAAATTGTGTGGAGCTGGTTGCCAAATTAGAGAAGACATGCAGCAAAAGGGGCGGCAAAATGTCCCTCAAAGTGCATATGCTGAACGCTAATCCGGATAAGTTTATGAAAAAGATGGGTGCATACTCAGAGGAACATGGCGAACGTTTTCATCAAGACACATTGGATTTTGAACGTTGCTACCTAGGAGAGCATAATGAGGGCATGATAAGTGACTACACATAGAGGCTGATCCGTGAAAGTGACTTTTAAGAGTCAGTGGCGTACGCACGGGGGGAGGGGGGGTTCAGGGGTCAAAGCCCCCCATCGACGATTTAAAAAAATAAAAACCTCTCTTTTTGGAACAGTCCGCCATTTTTCTTACAGAGTTTGCCGAAATTGCTGTCACGTTTTTCTGTGCTATCTAACTTGCTTATTAATCTCGAGAAACTTTCATTGTGATGCAATAATTCCGGTAGTCAAACTTTTCTGGTGGGTTGCGCTTGAACCAACGACTAACACAAAATGCAAGCCAGGACTAAGTCAGTGGGTATTGTTAAAGCTGGAGTGGTGTTGTAATGTCATGAAGCGATTGTTTTTAACTGCTATCAAGGCTGGACAACACAACGTTTAAGCGCAGGAGGTATTCTTGGAAGAGAATGGATGCAACGTAGGCTGATGTTACGCTTGCGATGTCATAACTTTGAGTTAACCAAATCAGCCATTTGGGGTTAACCAAAGACATCGCTATCGGCTCGGGAGGTTTTGGATTCAATTTCTGGGCCGGTACCGGTCGTTAGCTTAGTGGTTAAGCACTCAGACTATCGGTGCGGAAGGTCTGGGGCTTGATTCCCGGGCCGGTCAAATCGGCACAGTGTCGCCAACAGCTCGCCAATGCTGCCACGTTTCTGTGTTCCCCAGTCGCTAAGTCGCGGAGATGACCCCTAGTGGCGTATGCAAGGGAGGGGGCCGGGAGTACCCCCCTTGACAATTGCAGAAAAAATTAATTGTAAAAAGAAGTAGGAGTTTCCTTAAATACAGTGTCTCTGCAGTAGCTATGGCTGCACACAAATTTTTTTTTTGAATCAAATCAAATCTTCAGTGTAAGTACTTCTTTCATTAAACTCGCTACAGTTCCGAAGCATGGTAGCGAGTGGCGGGGTCCGACCCCGCGTCTTAGCGCTTGGGTAACACAGTTCCGAAGAAACGTCGCGGCGGTGGCGAGCTGTTGGCTACACTGTGTCTGATTTGACCGGCCTGGGAATTGAACCCCAAATCTTCCGCATGGATAGCGACATCTGTAACACTACGCTATAACCGTCCGGTTTGATGTAAAATTATTATAAACGTTAAAAATCTAAATTGACACTGCCAGTGACGTCACATCGTGATGACGTAGTGTTACGTAGTATTTTAGGTCGTCACGATGTGACGTCACTGAACCCCCGCATTGAAAAATCCTGCGTACGCCACTGTTAAGAGTATTGTCGGAAGTCTAGATAAACCGCGCATTTTTAATAGATTCATATACAGTTTGCTATCATATCTAAGAGTACAAAAGCCTTGCTACAAGCGGTTTAGGTAGTCAACTCTGTAAATAGAACAAACCTTTGTCCTGATTTGTTGCTTAAACAAGCACAAACTATGAATACAAGATGTAAACCTCCCCAATAGCGTAAACAATCAAGAAATAACGCTAAATTTTACATGCTAGATTACACGAATTTAGCCCAAAATCGGAATTTCGAAATATCACTTTCATATTCACTAAAGCAAAGTTTAGATGAAACTATGCGCGTTTTTCATGGTTTCTAGACGTCACCAATCAGGAAATTAAACTGAGAAGCCGGGAACAAAAATTGTGTTACATAGTGTAATAGTTGAGTTAGGTTATTGATTGATATTCGAAAAAATATCCCGAACTCTCTAGATAAAACAGCTTGATTTAAAGATTTTTGCCCAGTAACTTACCAACAAAACACTGGTGAAGTTGATTGCTGCCAAGTGAGATGTGAACTGCAGCAGGATACTCGTGAAGTACCAGTAAACTATTAGATCGTTTAGTCAGAGTGCAGCGCTGATATTGTGCGTTTTGACCAGAAACATTGTTAAGGGAATGCGCCCAGCAAGTAACATTGCCACAAGTTGAAATATCTTCCCGGAATTGCAGTTAGTCGTAATAGGCCTATGTCCAATCTTACTTTATCCGTAGCCTCTTAAGGCATCATGCCTACCCTCCTGCATCAGACGCATCTGTAAGAAACCACAACCTTGATCCAAATATTTCTAGGCTACTCAAAGAAAATGAGATTGTGCATATTTAGGTCTTTGAATACACAAGGCACATACTGATGGTCAAAACATCAATATCGGTACTGTACAATATTTCAGCTTATATTAACGTGCCTTGTTGAGTGTTTTTCGATGAAAATGTTACTGGTTAATTACTAAGAAATCCTTAATGACGTAACATGATTGTGACTTGTGAGTTTAGCTAGTGTTATTTAATTGTTTTAGTCATAAGCGTTTTAATTAGGCAGTGCAGAGTGGCTAAGGTTACACAGTACACTGTACCGGTACATGACCGTCAAAACAACTGCCGGTTCAGGCGGTACTGGTACTTTGTATATTTATCACTATCCCTTCATGCTCTCCCCAGTTTTATGAGAGTGTGATGAAATAATATACTTAAGCGCCAAATGTTACAGACCCATAAGAATAGCCAGTTTGTTTTCAGTAAACCAATAAAAGATTTTCATATTGGTACCGTCAACCAGGGTTACTATGATTTTGGGGGTAACTATGATAATGCTATCATAGTAGCCCCACGTGCATTTTAACATAGTGTATCCACAATTTTGGCACTTAACCAAACCTGAACCCGAACCATAAACCCGAATGAACCGTTTCATTTTGGTGAACCCGAACCTAACCTGAACCGCTAAAATATTTCAGGCAGGAGCTAAACCTGAGCCCGAACCATTATTTGAAACGATTCGACACCCTGATTTTGGCATCTTACTAATATGAATTCTTCCCGACAATCTCATGTGAGAAAGCGCAAATCTGCTGCAGAATTCATTGATGATTCTAGCGACGATGAAGAGGAAGTTTGTGCCATTTGCCACCTCTTGGACCCTCCACATAGTAGAAGAAGGGATGTGGATTTGGAGGGATGTGACAACAGTGATTTGTGGTATCACAAAATCTGTCTCAGTAACAATGGTGGACTGAGTGTCTCTGATTATTGTAGTTGTGTTGAATGTGTTTTTTTTTTAACTGATGGAAGTGCTTTGTTCAATGTTCTGCTGTGATTTATGTGTACTGATATTGCCTAGACCTTTTTTTATGCAAAAAATTATCGTAGAAGCCCCATGGTGGGGCTACAGTATAGTTTCATAGGTTTGAAAGGCATTATCATAGTAACCCCACCCCTGGGGTTACTATGATAATTTTTTTTAATTAAAAAAAAAGGGTATGGAAACCTGGAAAAAAGTTGAAACTTTTTTTTTTAATGGTTTAGGGTCTAAGTGTTATATAATGAGAAAACCAGCTGTTTTTGAGCAACATGTGTAACAGGACGCACAGCAATGTCTCAAAAGTTATCATAGTAACCCCGGTTGACGGTACGGGTTAAGGGCATTGTAAGATTGCTGCAATCGCAGCTTACCATCTGCCTGGTAAAGTTTTACCAGAGCTACCGTGCAGCATAACTGTGCTTAATGGTAGCTGCATAAGTGCATTTAATGGTACTGGTAGTTAGTGAGTTAGTTGCATATTTATCCTCCTATCACGTGAAAGTGATCAAAGCGCTATATGAGCTTGCTTAGGAGTTGCCAGCCATCTGTCTACCACACCAAGATGGGGGAGTACCGCTAAGTGCCTTTCCCAACGGCACAACAAGTAAACTTGCCGGCTTGTTCTCCACACTGTCCCTTTAATGCTGAGCGTCAAGCAGGGAAGCTGTGAATACCAATTATAAAGTCATTGGTTTGACCCGACTCGGAATCAAACCCGAGTCTACAGCTCAAGAGACAGACGCTCTATACCACTCGGCCATGGATCGTAGTCGACTTAAGGGTTGTAATTGAATTAAACCTTAACTAAATATAACCCTAACCGAACCTAATCCTAACCAAACCTAACCCTAATCAAACCAGGGGCCTGATAGATACTAGACGTTACCCCTGTCTATATGTTAATTTGCTGACAGGGAGAGCGACTTCAAGATTTTTTATAAAGTACTTTGCAATTAAGTATGTTTGCAGATGAATGCAAACTAGTGTACATGTTGATTCTGATTCAAACTGTTAAGATGCTGTTGTAACGACCATCCCAGTAGTTGAACCATTATTTTTGTTTTTATGTTGTCTGTGTTATCGCATCACGTTTATTTTAAAACCAGGCAAGGTTTCATTCTAATTATCATTTGTTGTTCTGTATACAATAGTCAACACTATTCTACTGGGATTCTTCGTCGTTTACTGCACTTCCTATAATTTAATTGTGGTTGGTCAATCACGTGATTTTGTTTGTTTTGCAATGTAGTTTTTGTTGCTGAGGTCAGTCTGATTCTTGAACAGTCAAAGAGAGGTCGTAAATAAAAAAGTTGGAAACAAACTGCGTGGGTGAATAGAATAATTGCGAGACCAGGGCCACAACCAAGAAAGAAAAATAGAAAGGATAAGCGACGATGTTGCACTGTTAACCTTGCTATTTCTAGACTAAACTTCAAGAACTATTTACATGAATGTACTCAAAAAGTGTCTATTTCACCAGAAACTCCGGTTACCGAACTTTGAAAATCGCAGTTGCGTAACTGTTTTTCGGTTCTCGTAGTGTGATTCTCACTGTAGGGGAATGGTAGGGAAAGTTTTCGGTTATGCAACCACAATTTTCGAACTTCGGTAACCGGAAATTTTCAGAAATTTCTGGTGAAATAGAAGCTTCCATTTACCATGGATGAATACTCACTAGATCAAAGTGAATGTAAACAAATCTGTGTTGTTTCTAACTGGAAATAAAAAGTCCCTAAGTTTTTTTGAAATAACTCGATTTCTGTTGCAGATAGCCTATATGTTTCTACAGAAGTTAGATAGGAATGTCGATCTTCTGCAACTTTTGACACCAAAATTATGTTCATAGCTTGTGTAGTTTTTAAGTTATCGTATTTTTAGGCATTTTTTAGCTCACGCTCCCCCCAAAATACTTTGATCGAGGGGTAACATTTCTAAACGTTGATAAAAATCAGAAAAATTTTACACAAGTTTAAGTTGACCCATTTCACACACTGATTTCACCCAGGCAAGTGTCAACTCAAAATTCGCCAAAATGTGCAACACCCTATTGTGTGGTCTACCTTGATGACCTATCGCATCCTTATGCCTCACTTGCTAGTTTAAGATCCAGTAATGAATCATGTCTACTTGAAAAAACCATTTGTACCTCAAAATTCTATTTATTTTGCTTCTGTAGTTATGCATCAATTTTGTAGAATAATTTACTAAATGCTATTAGAAGTATGGATACAATAACTATTTTTAAAGCTGCTTTAAAAACTATTTTTTTAAGAATATGGAAAATTTTTGTCAGAAAACCATGTTGTTTAACTTAAATTACTTTCAATTTTACATATTCTCAAATGTTAAACGTTAGGTTTACATCATTCTTGTCAATATGATCAACAACTTGTTAGTGTCATACATACATATTTATCTTCACTTAAAATATCAGAAATTTCGTTTGTTTATTATTATACAGTAGTATAATTACTCTGACGTGTAATTTATGTTCTGTGTTAAAATGTCACTTTTTACACTGGCAGGGAATTAAGAATAGCTTTGAAAAAAAGGTGTTGTCACGTTAGGTTTCAAGAAAATATGCTCTGTCACTGCATAGAAAGTATACTTAATATTGCAACTAGAATCGGCGATCTTACTGAACACCGCAAATGACTGAAACACCGCAAAGGAGCGACAAAGACTTACTAAACATCGCTAAGTATGACAAAGGACTTCAAATTGATATACTAAATACTGCAAAGAATGACAAAGGACTTGGAATAATACCATAACAAAGAACGACAAAGAACTTTAAATTAGGGTTAGGGTTAAGTTAGGGTTAGGCTTGGGGTTATCAGGTCCTTTGTCGTTCTTAGCGGTGTTTAGTAACTCCTTTGTCGTTCTTTGTCACTCCTTTGCGATGTGTAGTAAGTCCTTTGTCGTTTTTTGTCGCTCCTTTGCAGTGTTTAGTAGGACCCTAGAATGGGTATGCAAAAAGCGTATATATATATTGCTATTATTAACAAAACCAATTGGAGTAAGTGTTAATTATTAAGGAGCAACAAAGATCTGAGCTCTCTTTTGTCTGAAAGTTTTTCGGAGTACAGTAAACAACCAATACTGCAATCTGACAACTGCTGTTTTGCAAGTGCACGCTTTCAATCATAGTCTTTTTATGACACAGGACCTAATACTCTTAACGTTTCATTTTGAAAACGTACTGGTACTGGTAGGAGTAAACTGCAGTGTTTTGAAGCATTTTTGTAACCCTTTGCAAGAAGTCGTTTGTAAACATGAGCAAAAGACGTGCTTATTCCATAGAATTCAAAATTGCAGTGATCAAGTTTGCCAAAGAACATTCTAATCGAGAGACTGGAAGAATGTTTGAAATTGACGAGTCAATGGTAAGGAGATGGTTGCACAAGAAGAAGGAAATCAGTGAAGCTTACGAGCAACCAGGAACATCAAAGAAGAGATTAAGGCTTGAAGGAGCTGGGCGAAAGCCATGTCTCTCCGCAATGGAAGACGAGTTAATGAAGAAAATTGTCAAAGAACAAGCTGAACATCATCACGTTTCTTCAAAACTGATCCAGGTTTGGGCTGCAGAAATGGCAGAAGAAATTGGCTTGACTGAATTTAAAGCTTCTCGTGGTTGGTTATTCAACTTTATGAAAAGATGTAAATTGTCAATCAGACGACGAACGACTACAGGGCAATCATTGCAATGTAATCTTGAGGAAAAGATTCATAACTTTTTTGCTTTAAACAAGAAGCAAATAGATCTGAACAGTCTTCTGCCATCCATTATGGATGAAATGCCAATATGGGCAGACATACCCAATGCCACTACAGTCGATAGCAAAGGCACTCATACAGTTCCCATTAAAATCCCTGGGCATGAAGAAAACTGACTCTTCGTTTTTGTATATATAGCTGTAAAAGTGGAGGGGATAAAAATAAAACCATATGTGGTAATTCCAGTTGCAATGGTCAAGAAAGAGTGTGCATTGTATCCCTGGGGTCGTGGTGGCAGCATTGCGAAACGATTGGATCAATGAAAATTTTACTTCGGATTGGGTTGAAAAAGGATGGACAAACGTTTTTTTTTGCAAATGCATGCTTGTGTGGGACTCTTTTTGAATGTCGCGTTTCTGATGAAAGGAAGGGACAATTGAAGCAATGTAACACTGTGATGTCAGTCATTCCTGGGGGCTGCGCGAAGTACAGTACTTTGGCCGCTTGATGTGCTCATTAGCAAACTGTTTGATGACTACTGGTTTAGAAAAGGTCAATATTCGAATGCTATAAGGGTTCAGAAATAAAAGCACCTAGATGCTCAGTGCCAATTCAGTGAGCTGTTATGGCATGGAAAAAGTTTTGAAAGAGGTGGTAATATACTCTTTTAAGGTTTGCAAGATTACAACCAACGATGTCGCAAAAATTTCCTGTTTTGGAAATGAAAGTCTTGTTGAATAATTACTTGAATGATACCGGCATTATTGATAATGATAAAAATGATCATTGAGCAGTAATTCAAATAAAACATATATACTATGCAATGTTTGAGTTGTTTTTGTTGCATGTCGTTAGATTTAATTGTTTTTTGTATCAGTAAAGACATTGTTTGGTCCGTTGTGGCTTCTATTGTTTTTTTTTTTTTAATCATTTCGTTCGGTTTCTGATCAGGGGCAGCTATTCTAATCAAGAAAATGCGGTATTCCATTTGTAACAAAGAAAAAAGTAACTAATCTAGTGTCTTCTTTTATTTTTTGAAACTTGATAAATTGCAACTCTTTGTGTCAGCCTTTGAGCCTGTGGTAGAATAATTCTTATTGAGAAATTGCAATTTCCTCGACACTGTGAAGCTAGACTTATTTATAATAAGAGAAAATGTGACTATGTTACAGAACTATCATCTGAGTTACATTGGCTTTCAGTGAAATATACAATTTTATGCAAAATCTATTTGTTGATTTTTAATTGTATCAAACATGCAATAACTGCATGTTCTGATGAGTTGAAATCCTTGTTTTCAGTAAATTTGTTGCACTCTAGGTACTTTGTCTTTAGTGAAACATGACAATCTTATATTGCCGACATGATTATGTGCTCCTGTATTGTAAAATCAACTATAAACAGATTTAAAAAATGAGCCTAGTGTTATATACCATATTTAAGCGGAACTTCATACCATATTTATTCTGACGCATTTTCAATTACTCACATTCATAAATTTGCTTTTTAGTTGCCATTTTTACTGTAGATTTTTTGTAAGATTGTGGAATGTAACTGGGTTCCTTTTTTGCTGTTTTTTTTTTGAGTTATGCTGCATTTTTGTCTAGGCCCTATTACAATTGCATGGTATTTTTTCTTTGCTGCAACTTCGGGCAAAAGAACTGTCAACGACAATTATTGATAGATTAGGTCGGTAAACCTTTGTTATTATTATTATTATTATTGAGTTTGAGTAATTCCTGATATATTTTTAATGTGATTGTAATTACACTAGTAGCAGTAACTGAGAATTATAATTTTTGTGATTTGTAATTGTAATTTAAAAGAGTTGTGCGCTAAATTACGATTACTTTTGACCAAGTTCGCCTGAGTGAAAGTTGTAATTGCTAGTACACCATGCAATTTTTTTTCATACAATCCTAATTTTTTTATCTGAATCTCAAAAATGTGTGAAGTCTTGCGAAACACAATGTCAATACCTGGAGCTGCGATTGCAACAATACAATAACCAGTGTTCCAGGAAACAACTCTGCTATATCTCCTTGAACTTTCTATTTAATCACCTCCAAATTACCAAGCTTTTTTATTCTCCTTCTTTACTTACAAATCATTATTTTCTAAAGTGTATTCCATTTCAAATAAATTTTGCTTTGTAGTAGTAACACTTCCTTAAACACATTTGTTGACTTCCTTAAACACATTAGTAAGCATTGAACCGCGATAATTATGTTTCACAGTTTTAGTATGTGTGTGTAAAACTGTATAGCATATCGTCAAAGTGTCGGTATGTTCTAATATGTAGGCTGTGTCTGCATTAGATGTGCTGTGTTTTAGCTGATAGCTTGTTTACCTATCTCAGCGTACAACATACCTTTCTGTGTTACATTGTTATTACAACAGGGCTCATTAAGTGCATACATAGAATGTTGGTGTTTAATTGATAGCAGCTGACGTTGTATAGCGTTTAGCTTAATTTATGAAAGCTTTTTTTGTCCTTAAAAACAACAATGAACTCTCATCAACTTTCAAAAATTACCACTGCATCGTACAAATCACCTGTTGTTTCTGGACAAAGTGCAAACAAATCCACTGACAGTGGATCAAAGAATCCAACAGAAGATCGTCCGGTAAGCAAATTGATGCATTTCAGTTAGCAAACCTGCTTAGTTGAAATGCAGGGTGTTCGTAAAGTCCTGATAAATAAATAAGGTTATTTTCAAATTTTATGGAACCGAAAATTGAACAGTAATTGAGGGAGACTGCGAGGTGAGTATGCGCTCATCGAGTTAGCAGCCACCCGTTACATAATTATATCTAATGGCGATCGGCTCCTGCTGCGAATCGAACCCGTCACGTAGGATCTGTCACCTGCGCGCGGTACCGCTAGGCCATGTCACTGATACAATTTCAAATTTTTTTGTCAAGTCAATTCTCAAAATATCTTAACCAGGTTGGTTTTATTGTAATTAGTGCCGCCGAGAGTTTTTATTTACGATAAAATCTGGGTTTCAGATACGATTTTTATACGTTTTATGAATATGTTAATTGTTAAATAAACCCTTATCAAATGGTTAGTGGTTTTTTTAACAGATTCATAAAACGGATAAAAATCATATTTGAAGCACAAAGTTTTAAGCATCTCTGGTTGGAACAAAACCAACCTGATTTAGATATTTTGAGAATTGATTTCATAAACAATTTTGAAATTGGATCAGGACTTGATAAACACTCCGTAGTACCAGCACTTGGCATCGGTCTAGCCATATGCGGTGGTAGGCAGCCTTATGACTTAAGACCACTACTTTAGTATTGATTAAACTTAAAGCTAATAGATATTACCGGTATTCATTAAGTAGCAAATAATGGGCTTTAAAATGTATTTCAAAATTTTTTTTTTTTTCGTTAGGATTATCAGAAGGAAGATACCATTGAAGTGGATCGTTTGGAGCCATCGAATTTTCGTCCTACAAATAATCTTGAACGCAGCCAGATCCAATCTTATTCCTTTAATCGTGAGTCGTTAAGTGCTCAGTTTTTAGACAAAATTCAAGAATTGAAAAAGGAACATCAAAAGACTTTGACGCTTTTAAACCAATATTATGAAGCGGAGAAGTAAGTTTGTCTTGCTTCATAGTTTTGATGATTTTTTGTTTGAGATAAAAAGTTTTCATCCTTGCAGTTTATGATCGGAGTGTATCAACCTCTATGATTTAATGCTGAGCACATCCAACTTTGGTAAATCGGCACTTTATTATACCGATTACCACTTTCATAAATTATGGTGTAAATCAAAATTGTTTAACCAAAATAGGTATACTAAAGTCTTTGAAGCTCAATTGTTTTGCTAGCACTTTTTCCCTAAACCTGTTCAAGCTTAATGTTTAGTTGCCAAAGAAAGAAACGTAGTATATTATCAAGATGGTTGATTGCATGTTAGTTGCTTGTCACTGTTCATTGAGACAAATTTGGTTTGCCAAATATTGCAATACTGCAATTAAATATTTCTATATTGCCGCCTAACTGCATGTTTGATTATTGTTTTTGATGTGGCTACGGTACCTTTTTGAATAATCGTGAAGAGATCTTGTAAACCAGTGAACTGGGTGTTCTCAAACTTCTGTTATTTGTAGCTTTCCTCCTCCCTAGCAAAATCTTCATCACTCGTGACCTCCTTTCTTCGAAAAGGGGTGCATTTTTTTCAAGTAGGTTTGAGCCGATATTCAAAATATGATATCCCGATTTTGCCACCTGCTGTGCCACTCTCCCCCTGGCAAATACCTCGCTGTCTTTCCGGGTAAAACCTTTTTGTACAGCGTCATATATTTTAAATTAAACTCCAACTCGAGCAGCTGCCTCCGCTACCCTCCAAGGATAAGCGTCTTTTGAAAAGTAAGTAAGTAAATCAATGATATTTTATTTCAGATCTAAAAGCCATGCGGACGCATCTCGAAAGCATATCAATCATTTAGTCCCAGATTATTTAGATTATACTAAGAGCAACACTTTACATCACGGAAATGTTCCTGACCGTGGATCTGATCGTGTACCTGGTTATACCAGCCGTAACCGACAAACAAAATCACTTCGAGCAAAATATGACAGTGCTAGCAATTCAGCTGAAGAAGTTGAATTATCATCAAATGCTGATTCTATCGACACAATCTCACGCATGTGGGACGAATTTTCACTTGACGATTACATTGATAAAGGAAATCGAAGGCCCAAAAAGAAGCTTAGTAAGCCATCAAGACCTCACAGTGCCCCTGCGAAAAAGAAAGAATGGGCACCTGTTATTACAATACCTGAACCTTTCAACATGACAATTAGAGATGAAAAGAAAAAAGAAAAATCGCATACAAGGTACTGCAAGCAAATTATTGTTGTGCAATATGTTATCAATGAGTTGATTTGTAAATGTGTGATGATTTTGAATCAAATTTTGAGACATTCGTAACGAACGGTTGAAAAACGTCCATTTCCGCTTTAGTTCGCAGTGCTGTCACACTTGCTGTCACGCTTTTTCTGTTACGAAGGAAGCTCTAGACTCGTGCTAATGTACTAGATAAATTGTAATTGTTCACTACCACTTTGAAACTTCAGTGCAATTGATTTTAAAAGTTCATAGCTTGTGACTCTTCTGTAATTCAATTATTCAACACCACAATAATGTATCCCCCCCGTAGCACAACAGTTGTTAGAGTGAGCCAAACGCCGAACACTTACTAATGCTCCGGAAAACAATAAATATGGGACGAAAACAGCTTAAAGAAAAAAATAGAGCCACAGTAAATCTCAAAGCTGGACATTTCAACAACATAGACTCAGCTGTCATCATTAGCAGCGTAAGCAAGGCAGTGCAATGCTGAAAAAAAATTTTTTCACTTTTACTCTTTTCAGTTTTGTACTGCCTTGCTTACGCTGCTGATGATGACATCTGAATCCGTGTTGTCAAAACGTTAAGTTTTGAGATTTACTGCGGCTTTATTTTTTCTTAGTAATGCTGATAGTTCAAAAAATCAGTGCCAAGGTGTAAAGCTATCAATATTTTTAATATGTTACAAAGATTTTGATGTTTCGACGTTTATACGCTACTCTGGAAATAACAAGTGTAATGCATGAAACAAAGTTCTGCGCCTGCAGTAATATTAATTGTCTTGCAGATCATCGATGGAAGTATCATTGCGTCAGAAGATGAGAGAGGAAGAAGAAGAGCAGCAGAGATTAAAAAAGATTCAAGCACGTGATCCTCCTACTCACACTTACCTCCCACTTTATGAGGAAATGTGTGAGAGGAGGGAGCAGAGGTCGAGATTTAATAAAGAAACATCAGTGGCTGCCACTCTGGCGCTCCAAAAACCATTTTCTTTCGCTGAAAGAGATGAGAGAAAGCTCAAGATTAAAGTGAGTTCTGTCTCTAATCGCGTAAGTAAGGATGAGTTGCATTTGGAGTTGGCTTTTACGTTTAATAGATAAGATGTGTGCTTGTGCGAATTCAGTTTGCTCTTTAATTTCTTGCTTCTAAATTAGCAACTCGGCGCCCACGTGTTTCAATTTTGAACAACGTTCAACCATGTGGTTTGGACATAACGTGTAAACCTTTCAAAGCAAATGAAATTGAGAGAAGAAGAGGAAAATGAGCTGAACCGCATCAAGAAAAGTTGCAATTTTGAGGCGCAGCCTGTCCCTGCTTGTGTTTATGATTCTTCGTACAATGATAGGAGGATTGAAGATGCACTCTACCGGAAAATCAAAGCTAAGCTAAGGTAACAGAAAAACCTATGACAAAAACTAAAATGGCTTTTTGTTCTGCTTTGTCATATTTGGTCTTTTAGCCGTGATATAGTAACCAGCCCAAGCTCTTCAACAAACCAGACGCACAGTGGAGACGTTGTTTTGTTTTCGAGCAATATCATTGTTGCCGGTGACTCACCACCGCTACGGCAGTCTATTTTGGTGCCTGAGCTGCTTGTATGCTAAGTTGCATAGGTGGGCATTCAAACTCGTGACACTCGTCAAGGTATGAGCTGAATACAACAATTTTCCACCAGGCAATCGGTCATTCGTAGTATTCAATAAATAGCTTATGCCCAAAGCCATTGGCATGAAACGGTCATGACCAATGGACTAGCTGCGATTTGCACTGCTCTTCTAGTCATATAGTATTAGGACGTTCGCCTCTTTCACTGTTATTTTTTCAAAGGAGTCTATGTGGCTGTTCCAGAGGATAGCCCTAGCAATTGTCCGTGGCAATGCATTTTCGATTATCACAGCAGCAGGCCACTGGACAGCCTTCGACCCCTGATTTTCCTTTATTTCTTCTGTTCTTTCAATTTTATCGCCTTTCACGTGCCCCTTTGTACATATTTTTTTTTTTTTTGTTTTGGTTCTGTCATAAGTTTTTATTTGCACGTGTAATAATCCTTGATTGCTTTTTTATATATTGTTCTCAAGATAGTGACGTATAGCTTTCTATTGTTTTTGTCGTATTATTACAAAAAATTCAAATTTTTTCAAATAACAGCTCAGATGGCCGAGTGGTATGGAGCGTCTGTCTCTTGAGCTGTAGACTCGGGTTTGATTCCGAGTCGGGTTAAACCAATGACTTTAACATTGGTATTCACAGCTTCCCTGCTTGACGTTCAGCATTAAAGGGACAGTGTGGAGAACAAGCCGGCAAGTTTACTTGTTGTGCTTTGGGAAAGGCACTGAGCGGAATTCCCCCATCTTGGTGTGGTAGACAGATGGCCGGCAACTCCTAAGCGAGCTTGTATAGCGCATTGATCGCTTTCTCGTGATAGAAGGATAAATATGCAACTAAATAAAAATACGTTATTAAGTTATTTTATAACTTAGTCTAGTCAGGTGCAAATCAACACCGAAACGCATCCCGATAATTTTGTTTTGAAAAATTTTATGATTTTCATACTTTGGGGGGGTCTTAACAATTTTTTCGGAGAGCGTAAACGTCACATTTTTATACATTTACGTTATAACAGTTCTCATTTTTAGATCAGAAGATACAATGCGAGCTTCACAGTATCCTCCTCGCATGCAAGGACATGAGAAGATAGCTCGGAGAAAGAAAGAGAAATGGACGGAGGAAATCAAAGAGCAAACATCTTGTTCTTTCAAACCTCAATTATCATCCATGCCGGATTTTAGTGTCCTCCACAGACACGAAGCAATGGATGCGATGCTGAGAAAAACTCCGGTCGAAACAACCGTGGTCCAACCTTTTAAATTTCACTCCCCTGTTCGAAAATCTCGGGCGGAATCGAGAGAGTCGTCTGATGGAAGTTGGGAGAAGACGAGATCCACACCAAGGCACGAACCGGGAAAAGTTCCTTTGTATTCTGGTATGTTCCAAGTTTTGTGTTTAACCGGATAAAACTAAAATAGTAATGAGCTATTTCAATAAGGCTTTTATAGTTTCCAGTTTTATCTTTCCCCTAAAGAGCCTGTTAGCTTTATTTTAATATCATAGGCTGATTTGCTTTACTTTAATATCATTAGCTGATTTGCTTTATTTTAATATCATAGGCTGATTTTCAGCTTTATTTTAATATCATAGACTGATTTGCGTATTGAAATAGTGATAAAGTATTGGTAGCAAAAAATTGCGTGATTAATCACGCTGTCCCTCCAATCCTGAACGTCAAGCAGGAAAGTTGTGATGCTGATGTTTGAGCCATTGGTTTGACCCGACTCGGCAACGAATCTCAGAGTTTTCTGCTCCAGAGGCAGACGCTCTATCAACTCGGCCAATGCTTGTGGTTAAGCTATTATTGGCTTGAAAAAACAAAGGTTCTGTAGAAACTCATGATAATAAATCATAAGCCATAGACTTTTACCGCAACTGAATCGCGTTATTTATTAAATATTGGTAATTTGGATTGCGTTATAACTGCTTGTATATTATTATCGACCGAGCATAATTGTGTGTTACAGACACATTGCCGACACGCATGAGCGATTCCGCTCGTCTTCGACTTGACAATATGAGAAGATCCTTGCAAGAAGTTGATCACGTGATTAAGAAAGATGTGGAAGATGAAAAAGAACGCAAAGAAAGAAAGCGAATACTCGCTTTGAAAGTGCAAGAAAAAGCTGCGCTCAACGATCCTCGTGCATCTCTGGCGATCTCCAGCGAGGAAAAGCTTCGTCAATACAAGTAATAGTCTGGAATTAGTGTTTTTTCTTCATTAATTATAATTATGCATGAGCCAATTATTATTCATAATTATACATGAGCCGATTGCAGGCCTGATGGAACAATGTTCGCGAAATTGCTGTTGTTGGTTTGCCGTCATGGCGGCCGGCGTTTGTAATTGCTATGAAATCGCATTTGTTTCTGTTTATACTTATATTGTAAGTAAGGTATATTAATATACTCAATTGATATTTGTTGTAAATCAAAAAAGATTTTATAACTTTTTCCATACAACCAAATAGAAAAAGGTCATTAATGATATAATTGTTAGAAGGAACAGGTTTTTTTCGAAGAGGGATATGATATGAAATTGTTAGATGGACCGGTTTACCTGAGTCATTAGCAGTGCAAATTGTATTCAAATAACTGCATTATTTTGCTCAGAAAAGAGATTTGTCTTTAGTTGTTATGCGATTATAAAATCTTGATTCAAATAAAGCAGAGGTGACGACCCTATTTCCTACCGTGGGCCACTTTGTTATTTAGCAATGAGCGAGCGGGCCGCATAACTTTTTAGTCATAGATCTATTACGAAACCTGTTAAAAACGAAAAAATTGTTCATCAGCACTCAGCAGTAACGAACAACCGATAGTAATACTGTAAAAATCCATCAACAGTCTTTCGTTTCTTTGGTGAAAACATCGAAATAAACGGCTAGTGAAATGCAGATTGGAAAACAGAATGACAAATACCAATTAAAGAAACTGTAAAAATTGCATATATGGAGCTACAAGTTCACAAATTCATTTCCGCAATCAGTGGCGAAGCGAAAAATGTTAAAAGGGGAAGGCCATAATTTGCAAATTTTTAGACGTATTTTTTTTGACAGAACAAATTTAAAGCTGATTGCGAAACAAGAAAGCTCTATTGTGGTCCGGGAGCATGCTTCCCGGAAAAAGTTTGAAAATTTACATGCTGTAACGGCTATTTTAGTGCTTTTTGAATAATTTTCGGACAAGATTTGTTTAAAATTTTTGACCCTAATTCTGCGTGCTTCGCCAAGTGTGATGCATTTTGTTCGCACATTTTCGATTATGCGTGCTCAAGGCGTAATGCTTATATTGCTATCAAAGAGGTGCAAAATTATGGAAAAATTGTATATATTAAAAGTATTTTTGAAAATGGCTGGTGGGAGGATGCATACTCCCCATCCTATCACCCTGTATCCGCACCTGACCATAAGCTACAGAAATTATCAAAAGAGTCTGGCATATTTCAGTCACTAGGCACCATTAATTTTGTTCTTTTTCACTAAAAGGCAGAGTCAAAAGAAGGGGGGCATGGCCCAATGACCCCCCTCCCATAAATATGTTACTATTATTACATAACAATGGATAAACTGCTGAACCCTGAAACAGACGAAAGGCTTCTACTGTACGTTTGTATAATTCCTGAGTGATACGCGCGTGGTTCAATTGGAGACTTAGCTTTTGATATCGGCTATCGCATCGCGAAGAGAAGACGGGGAAAAAGTTTAAGAGTACTTGTGTCGCCAAAACGTTCGCGGGCCGCAGGAATTTCTTTCGGGGGCCGCATGTTCGTCACCTCTGAAATAAAGTGTATTCGAACGGAACAGAATGCTTAATGACACATATCTGATGATTGTCTGTGGTGTAATAATGTAAAATCAGTTGATATTTATTAATAGCCAAAGCTGTGATGTTCTGTCAACTGCAAGGTTTTAGGTCAGGGGTGAGCAACTTTTCTCGTCGGCGGGTCATATGGGGGAAAATGAAGTCTTTGGCGGGCCGGATTGTTAGATGAATCGTAATCAATTATTTAAACATCTGCCAATATTAGGGCCGTACTGATTGGAAGAGGCAAAGAAAAAAGGTCTACACGTCTGCAAATGTCCTATTTTTCACTGAAAATATCAGTGAAGAGCAAAAAAAAAGTCATGGGCTTGATTCACGGTAGGAGTTTATATTTCTGTTACTGCCGGCAGGCCACATAAAATGGTCTCGCTTGCCATATGTTGCCCACCCCTGTTTTAGGTTGTTCGAAACTATGAGGTTATCCAACACTATACAATTTTGTTTTATAATCTGAAAGTTTAATATTGTCCTTTCTCCCTATCTAATACTTAGAGGTTGTGTTACTGCCATTTTGTTTTTTAGAAAAGATTTACGAGAAAGACAAATTCAATACAACAAATATCTTAAAGAAGTGAAAAGAAAAGTTGCAGAGCGCCCTCTACTGATCGAACAGCACGATGAGGTTTGTATTTAGTGATCTGATCCATTAAATAGATGCAGATCTTTATGCGCTTGTGATTAGTATTTGTTTTCCCTACCGAGGAAAGTAATCTGTGTTAATTTACTTGACATCTGAGGTTTGTGGATTTGTTGTACTTCGAGCACGAAAAGATTTGCCCTGTCCAAATGTCCTATTTTGTGTGCTTTAGGTTCGCGGTGCTTGATTGAATTTCTTGCATCATAACCAGTTTTTTTCAACTATGATAAAAAAATTGATGATGATGCAGAAACTACGACCTCGAACCGCGGGCTGAAAGCTCACAAAAATAGGACATTTGGACAGGGCTGTCATTTAATGTGATACAAGAATTTCCTTTGCGATTTTTCAAGAAACATTGAAAGTGTGAACAACCTGTGAGTTGGAATTTACCGACCAGAAAAACTGATGATACTATCACCGAAATGATACTGCAACAAGCATCAAATTGTATGTCGACTACGGGCAAGAAAGTGGTGGAGAAATTGGTTTACGAAACAAGAAAGTGACAATCATCGGTTTACGAAACAATCGCTTCCACATCTCTGTTTTTAACAAATTTCATGCAAATCATTTTAGAAAGTTGCAAAGATCCACGCGGAACGACGTTACCATGAAATTCTTGAAGCTTCTGGACTGAGTGATCAATTCGTAGAGAAAAAGAGCAGAGCTAGCTCTGAAGACTTCAAAGCGTTAACTCCACGTGATTTAGATCTGACCAATCACAGCAGATTGGTGGAAAGTGACGTCGAAAATTCGGCTGATGTGAGACTAGAAACTGAGCCTCAAGTCACGTGAGTTGGTCATTGTGCTATCGGACATATCTTTTTAGAATATTTAATTTAACCCTTTGATTATAAAGTCATACTGTGGATTAGTCGATTGCTGGATCGTACAAGGTGCATTATTTTAAGCTTTTAAGAATGCAAATTCGGTAAACCGGAATTGTGTAGGTCTGTGTACGACATGTTACGTTAAAATCAATTCTACTAATTATTTTTCACAACGTTTTTGAATATCATTTCAACTGGGGCCTTTTTCAAAGCTGTATTGCTATCACTGTAATGTCCCTAGCAAGCTGCAAAATGTCCTTTAGTAGATTTATTAGCCATGAAAGCCAAGTAAAAAACATTTGTAAACATACAGTCAAGAGAAATTTAATATGCATAATTGTGTGTAAATGAGTTAGAAGTATAAAACTTGTGTAATATTTACTGATTTTAGCACACTGTTTTGTGTATTTTGTTCAGAGTATCATTTAGTTCTGATTGTTTTTTTTACTGTATTGTGTCAAAAAAATTGCTTAGTTTGCTACAAATCTTCTAGCATGAACTTGTTACCTTGATTTGATTGTTATTTTTAATATGTAGCCTGAAGATAATTTTACACGCTGCTGTGGCTTTTACTGAATCATCAAATGTTTCTGGAATTTCTTATCTAAAAGCCAGGTGCCAAATATAACTGTTTACTCACAATTTTAGCGCACGTTATGTTGTAGTTCATTTGTATCACATTATTAGCTTGCCTGTGTGCTTGTACTTTTGTTACTTCGCATTGTAGTTTATCTAGTTCAATTTATGGTTTTAGTTCATTAATAGATTATTATCGCTGAATAAAAACTTAGGCCTACGCAACGTTTTGGATGGAAGATTCAAGCAAAGAATAAGAATATTCAAGCAAAGAATAATAGATTTAAAAGATTGGACGTATTTAGGTCTTTGGATGCACGTATTTTAACTTGCCGTTATGCCCCTTACTGGATGTATTGTAATGAAAATGTTTCTGGTCAATTAGTGGGAAATATTAAATGACGTAACAGATTTAAAAGATGTCAAGAAATGTATAAATTCCGATCCCTTTTCGTTCTAAGCGACTTCCAATCAACTATTTGAGAAATCTATGTCGATCAAGCAGTTATTGCGTCTTCTCCGCATTTTCAACGAGCGCATGAGCAGCAAATGAGACAAAGTCTGATAAAATTAAGAAAAGAAACAACAGTGTTAGTACAGATAGTAGAAGACATTGTTGCCACGCGTTGTGCCTCCTGGAGTTGAGAATATAGCTTAGAAACGCGGACGAGCTGAATGAAGCCCAGCAAGACTATAGTGTGTAATACTGTATGTGAAACGCAGAGAGAATGGTCCTCAACTTAAATTGGCAAGTTGTTGCAAAACATTTAAGTTGGGTGTCAACTTCTGTACCTCCGTTAATTAACGGAAGTTTTTCCAATCCGTTAACTTATTAATTTTTGACTTTTTAATAGTAAATGCCAGTGGCGTAGCCACGGGGTGATGGGTTAGGGGGTCACAGCCCTCCCCATTGAGCATCAAATGACGTCATACTTACTTCTTTTTCTGATATTTATTTCAAAGTGCTCGATACTTTGTCATTGATAATCTGGTTTTGTAATTGTCATCTCAACAAGGATTACGTAGCGTTGTTTCCTGAATCTTGTTGTTTGCCGTTATGCTTAATGAAGCAATGACGCAATTTTATTAGCAGGGCAGTGCCGCTCCTGTACATGTAACTGCCCTCGGCCCCTCAGAACTTCCGTAGAAAAAAGACTAAATGATTTCAAGCAAAATTGATGTAGCTCAAAAAAGAATCAAATCGCTAACATTTGAATATCGTTTTACCAGTTTTACCAGAAAAACATTCCTTTGACTTCCCTACAACAATCGTGCCTTAAAACATCTCTCTTAAATTTGAGGCCATCTTTTGTTATACGACCAGGGGGGGATGTGGGGTATGCAATATGCATCCTCCCACCAACCATTTTCAACAATGTTTTGGATAAATAAAATTTTTCCATAACTTCGAACCTCTTCATAACGATATGCCTTAGTCGCCTTAAGCACGCATAATGGAAACTGTGCGAACAAAATGCATCATTGGTGAAGCACTCAAAGTTGTGGCCCAAATATATAACAAATTTTCTTTAAGAATTGTTCAAAAAGCACTAATTAAATGGCCATTTCAGTTTGCAAATTTTCAAAGTTTTCCGGGGAAGCATGCCGCCGGACCCCCCTAGAGTCGTTTTTGATACTTAAGTCGCTTAAAATTAACTTTGCCGAAAAAAGCTTCGCTTAAAAAAGAGACGAAAATTAGTGCCCCCTTCCTTGAAAAAAATTCTGAATACGCCCCTGACACGAAGCATTTTCAAAAGGCCTATTTACGCCCGTTTCCGGGTCTAAACGTCTTTGCATTTAGTTAACATTCAATCTAATTCAAAATTGCATCCCCTCACTAAAACTTTCTGGATCCGCTCCTGCATACAACGTAGGTCTATGGTCAAATATGACGTCATTCTCAACCCTCCCCCCCATTGCAAAATCCTGGCTACGCTAGTGGTAAACACCATCATTTATTACAAAAATATTAAATTTTGGTATATTGTCTGTGTAAGCAAAATATCGCGCTCTTAACATTTTTGTTCCTTTTATCTTGCTTTTTTGACTTGATGATTAGAAATAAATTTTTTTCAAAGTTTTTCGACGTTAAAATGAACGAAACGTTGATGTGCTCATGGCGTTAAGTTAATGAACAATTTAACAGAAGTTAATTTGTTCCGTCAATTTCAAAAAACATTATAAATTATTAGTTAAGAAAGCATTTGCTTCGTTATTAACGAAACTGTGCCCACCTGTGTTCGTCGATAATATCTGGTCACCATAAGAGCTTGACTTGTAGATTCAGGTTTTTTTGTGATGTTACTTAAAACCACCCGGCCAGCTCAGTAGTGAAACATATCGTTATTGGTGCGGGAGGTCTGGGTTTCGATTCCCATGCCGGTAAAATTGGACACGGTGTCACAAACGGCTCTTATCGCTGCGACGTTTCTTCGAAGCTGTTACCCCGACGCTAAGCCCGTAGATGGGCCAGACCCTCGTTACACGCTTCGGTGTAAGACCGCGAGTATAATGAGGATTTAATTTATAAGGTTTCCTTCAAGAAAATGCTTAATAATGAACAAAGCTGTAAATTAAACAGAATTTTTATTAATTTTGCAGGCAGGCAAAAATAGCGCAAGTGCAAGCTGAAATCGACAGTAACATAGAAAGAATGAAAAATCAGAAACTTCATCAACGGTAATCAAAAATTCTCTATATTAAGTAAACACACGATAACTATACATCATCAGGTTTTGACCTGAAGTGAACTTTACCTTGGGTCCAAAATCACTTGAAATTAATACTTCATCGTCTACACATTAAGTTGGACCTGAATATGTTAATGTCTACAAAAACGTCCAAACGTCTTTTTCGTTATGAAGTCAGCCGAATTCACAGAAATTTGAGCTCAGTTTTGTTAGATTTGTATCAATCGTTAGAAAGCAAGCAGACACGAGCTACAATGTATCATGTAGTCCGGGCACCTCTAAAGTGCAGGCGCAGTGATAATACAGATGTAATATTTTAGACAACACTAGCCGTACGGGCAGGTGAAAGGCCACGCCTAATTACTATTGTCATCTATTTGAAAGTTACTTTAATTAGACCTAATTCAACTATACACGAAGAACCTAGATAAACACAATGCTAAATCAACTACTACTACTAATATAGCCGAACTTTGTTTTATGAGCCTTGCATTTTAGGAACAAATACACCAGCATGGTTAATTTGTAATAGTGTACTAATTGTTTCAGCTGAAGTCAAAGAAAATGTTTGCGTCGACTTGAAGAGGTTGCCTTCCTGCAACTAGTAATCATTAAATCAGGTTATATCTTCATGAAACCGGTTTGCGCCAACTACCATAAAAATTAACCGTTGTTGGTGCATTAGACTTCCAGAATCGCATTGAGCCAGCAGTAACATGAACGTTCGCAGTAAAAAGCAATTTAAGTGCATGTCAATAAAATATCAGCCCAATTTTTGTGAATTTTAAGCAGTAGAAAATGTCGCCATCGATCTCTTCCCTTCTGCATCATAATATCGTCGTACTGTATCCGCATGATGGCGTGCTTGTCGATACTGACGTCCCAACTAAAATGGTACATAATTTATTATTAGACGTAACCTCGGAAAAAATGCAGCATTTGCGTTTTTTAAGCGTATGTTTGTAAACATTAAACGTATAGGCTATTCAAGAAGACATGATCGGGCCTGAATTTTTTAGATTTTGGCATTAACTGAACGAGGTAGACTGCAGTCAATTTTGAACAATCACGTTCTGGCGCTACGCTGATGCCTTTTAGCCTGCGCAAGTATAAATGTGAGGTGGGCTTTCGCTAATAGGCTAGCTAAGTTTCTGTATTTTAAGCTATTTTTTCAACTCACACCTCGCGTCCAAATGCCCATATATCCTTTCCAGCGTTACCATACCAACGGTGTCGGTAACCCTTATTTTAAAGAACTAAATCTTAATAATTGTAGTTTCAGACTATGTCATAGGTTGCCCAGTTAACAAATTTCGAATCACACGAACTCCATCTACCCACTGCGAGAACAAATATTACTGAAGTGATAAGCAGCATGACAATGTTGCACAATATGCCTATGACTTTCCTACCGATCTACTTTCTTCTAATCGTTGTCGATCTTGTAATCTGCCGAAATGTTCTCTCTCAATTTTGCTTCTTCTTTCTTGCAGCCAATCAGCGTGAGATTGCTGACGATTTAAATGATCAAGTTCTTTTTGATAAAAACTGTCTCGGAAACTCTAAAACGTCACAACACATCAATGGCATTACGCAGGAATTCCAAAAAGCGACAAGAAATTTTCGTTTAGGTAGTAAAAGCAAAAACCAGAAAAAAAGCAAGATATCGAAATTTCAAATCTTAGCACAAAAAGTAAACACTTTGGTCTCCAAATTCGTCAAAAGAGATGGTAGGACACGAATTTTTGAAGCAAAGCAAAAGGATAAGGAACTTTTTTTAAACCAAAACGTAACTTTGCTACGAGTCTATTATACGCAATAGTGGTGAAATCATTTCTGGCGAAAGTTTGACTAAACTGTTACAGTAAGATCAATGCAGAAAATAGTAAATGAAATCAAAAAGTTATCCTCACTACAGCACCGCCCTGGCTCTCCACCGCTGCAACGTTTCTTCAAAGCAGTGTTATCCAGGTGTCAAACCGCAGAGACGGGCCCCGCCACTCGTTTCGACGTAATAGCGCTAGTACAGTGGTTCTTAAACTTTTGCTGGCCGCAACCCTTGTAGATCATCAACCAATTCTCACAAACCCTTTTAGAATCGTTTAAATATAACAATTTTCCAAAAACATTACAGAGAACATTATGTAGACTCTCAGACGGAGCTCTTAAGCAAGGAGCGGGTTTAACTGTTTATGTTTGTTTTTAGTTGCAACGTGGTGCAGGTTTAATGACGCTTGTCCCGGTATGAGAATCTGTGAATAATTCAAAACTAAGAAAAACTTCGTTGTAGTACGACCGTGCTCTGTCTGTAAAGCAGAAGGGGGAAGTAGGGAACCAGCCTACCCTTTTTAGAGCACAGAAGTTTTATCAACTGAGACTACTGACAGTGATAAAGCACATATCAAAAAGCCTAATTACAAATTTTGTGAGCTACTGCGACGCGTTTCGGGCTTGCTCATGGCTACTGAATAATACCCTACACCTTCCCCATATCTCGCCTAAAACTAGCTACATCGCCGGTGGGCTTGAAGCTGCTCTATACTAGAGCCAACACTCAGAATAAGAGTAAGTTAGCCTAACTACACAATACAATGCAACTTAAGTGGGTTACAACACTCAATTCTGATATTTTCCACTAGCAGAATCGAAATCTGTGACATAATGTTCGAATGATTCAGCACCCCCGCACCCCCTGGGAACATGTAAGAACCAATGCGCTACTATAATCAAGATTTGATTTTTTTTTACAACGGAACGGCATATGGGTGGAAGTTGCTTCTGTTTTAACCTCTGGTACCGTAAGAAAAGTAACGCAGATACATAGACTAAGAGATTTAGAAATAGCATTATTAAAATTGCAACGTACGAAGATATTCCGCCTAGCATCCAGTGCAGTGACTCTGATCATACCAAGATTGTAGTTTTATTTTGGAAATAATTGTTTTGATATTTGCATGCAGGAGAAACAAGAAAGAAACAGTACAAGAGAGAAAAGAGAAAGAAGTAAAAGTGACAGGAGAGAAATCGGATTGGACAAAATATTGGGGTCAGACTCCGCAAGCAAGACAATATCACTACGCAATATCGAACAGCAGATATTTCTGCAGTCGTTGAGATATAATATACATAATTTATTATATACACTGCTTACTTACAGGTTGGGAAAATAGGCAACTGCAATATGAAAAGTGATTACTGATAAGAGGAAAAATTGTAGCATGAATTTCGGTTAAATTAAGTAAAAATATTACGGTGCTACTAAAATTTCCAAATCACGACCAACTCAACCGGAATTACTTTCTTACCTGATTAATTTTTCGCTTAGCATCAATGGTGTCATATAACTTTTTCTCATATTGCTGCTGCTTCTCAACATCAGATCCGATCCTCATCAGCGCTTGCTGTCTGAAACATAATTTCAAAGGGAATTCCACACGAAAGTCATTAATTTCCATTTTACATTTTCTTATAATTTCTAAATGAGATCTGAGCATCAAAAATCAATTCTTCATTAAACTCGCGGTATAACACCGAAGCATGTAACGAGTGGCGGTGCCCATCGCCGCGGCTTACTGCCTGGCCAACATATCTCCGAAAGAACGTTGCAGCGGTGTGTGGGATTTGACCAGCCCAGGAATCGAACCTGACACTTCCCGCACCGATAGGGATGTGCCCTACAACTAAGCCAACCTATCGTTAGACCTGAGCAGTCATTTCAATATCTTTTTAGCTTCATGTTTCACTTGTTTTTTAAGTAATCACTGATTTTCTACTTTTTTATCTTCAGTATAAATTCTTACGTAATTCCAGTTCAATAGTTAAAAAAGCATACAAAAATAACTATGAAGTAGCTCATGTAACATTGTTTATAATCCAAAATATCTGCTGGAAATAGCTTGCTATCAGCACCACTGTTCACGTAAGCCAACGAGTACTAGACCAGTTGTTCTTAACTAGGGGCCAGGAGACATTAACAAGGGGCCCACAAGCGCAAAATTTATTAATCTGTTCGCCATAATTAACCACTTATGACCAGCGTACAACTCTAGCCTCTACGAATGAAATACCGACTGAAAATTTTATTGCTGAGCAGGAGACCACTGCTGTTGAAAGTCTCCAGAAGGGGATTACAAAGCATAAAAGGTTGAGAACCACTGTGCACGCACAAAGCGAGTCATGCCTTGTGTGCACTGATCTGTCAACATAGGTGTCGATCTGGCGGGGGGTTATGCCTGGCGATGAGGGCATTGAAAAAATTGTGTTTTAAACTTGGAAAACAAAAATTTTCGCCCCCCTCCGCCATTTGCTTTTTTCAAGAGAAAATTGACGCCTTTGTCTGCCACTGTTGAAACAGAATTCTTAAAAGACAAATTGCAGCCATTGGAGTCGTATTGCGCTGAAAACGCGAAATTGTACCGCAATGTTTTGCTTCTAAACCTGAAATTATTTTTTGTTACCTCTTGGTGTCCTCTATATGCCTAGCTCGCTGAAAAGCATGATCTTCCTTATCCCCGAAAAACCGAATCCTGGTTGAAGCGTCTCTCCTCTGTAGATCTTGCATCCTCTTCCTGTTCTGATGCACGGCAAGATCCAGAGCACCAATATTTGGAGAGTAGCTGTTGTACTGTGCAAAATAATACAAGCCTAATGCAGGACGTCGAGACTTAAGTCACAAAACTTTTAGCATCAACTTCGATTTCTAACTGCGACGTTTCGCTTAAGAAATCTATAGCATCAAAATCAAATCTTCATTACACTTGTGTTATTACGTAGCTGCGTGTAACGAATAACGGGGCCCATCTCCGCTGCTTAGCACCTGGGCAAAACAATTCTGAAGAAACATCGCAGCGGTGGCGAGCCGTTGGCCACAATGTGCCCGATTTGACCCACCCGGAAATCGAACCCCAGACCTCCTGCACTGATAGCAATGTCTTAACAACTGAGTAAAGCGGCCGGTCCACATCCGTTACATGATACCTACATTGGATTCAAGGAAATAGTCAAGACTTCTTGAGAATATTAAGTGTCCCACTGCATTAGTAGACATGGTGGACACAAACCAGTTCTTGAAACCAAACGGTCAAACTCATCAAAAATTAAATATCCAGATTGTAAAATACTGGCAAATTTTCTAGTAATGGAAGATCCTACTGTTACCAAAGCTATTGTTACAAGAACTTCCCGCGACTTACCTCTGGTTTTTCAACATATGGTGTCTTCAGATGCTGCATTAATTTTTCCCGATCACTTCTCACATTCAAACCATCATCAGCCACGTGATAGACAGAGCTTGTGTTCATTGGTCCACTGTACGATCCGAAATCAGGATCCTTCCACGTAGAATACTAAAACACAACATTAAAAAGAACATAGACAAAATGCATCTCATATTAAATATTGACTAAAGCGCTTCCAAATTGCGCATCAGTATCATAGAATCACTACGCGATGATTTTGCTACAAAAAACAAAAAAAACAACTATTTGCCCGTTACATAAAAAAATCAAATCTCAAAAAAATGAATTCAATTATATCGAGAAAAACAGGCACCATAGTGAACAGTTTAGATTATGGTTAACAATCGGTATTAAGTAACGTTTTGGATAGACAACAATAAGATCTTTTCTTCGCACATCATAGACCCGTAGGCCTATAGTTGTGGGTAGGCAGCCTGTTAAGTTGACTCACAGACTGAAAAGCATTTGTTGGTCAGAAGCGTGGACGATTGCAAAGCATTTTCAGATAAAATAATGGACAGTGTCGCCAACTTCTCACCACCACTGCGACATTGTGTCAGTGTAATATTGTCCAGGCGCTAAGTCGCAGAGATGGGCCCCGTCACTCTTAACACGCTTCGGAGTAATGCCGCGAGTATAATGAAGAGTTGATTAGGTTTCAATATTGACTGACAGATGCGACTAATGGAATTTAAAGGATTTTGGTTCACTACATTTTCCTTAAATGTGGTCACAGAAATGCTTGCGCGATTAATGACTGGTACCAAATGAAGAGCGCGAATACAGGATTAAAAATGGAACGCGTTCAGATGACCGAGTGGACCGTTCACATGGTGCAGTGGTAAGAGCGTCCGCCTCTGGAGTAGTAGACTCGGGTTTGATTCCAAGTCGGGTCAAACTAATAACTTTAAATTTGGTATTCACAGCTTCCCTGCTTGACGCTCAGCATTAAAGGGACAGTGTGGAGAACAAGCCGGAAAGTTTACTTGTTGTATCGTTGGGAAAGGCACTTAGCTGGATTTCCCCATTGCTGTGATAGACAGATGGCCGGTAACTTCTGAGCGAGCTCGTTACAGTGCTTTGATCACTTTCTCTCGATAGGAGGATAAATATTAAATGTGCAACTATTACTATATACATACAAAGCCAGAACAAAAATGTACCATTTAATGGGACCATGCAAAAATTAAATCAGCTTTTGTAGCATGATTTAAAAAAAAAGTTGAAGAGCTTGACAAAAAATTATACCGATTCCATTTAAAAATAATTTCAACTGTTTACAAAATTCTGCGTCTCTTAATGATGATAAAATTCAAAATGTATTTCATCACAAAAACTATCCGACTTACCATGCCGGGACGGCGTTTGTAAAAGTCAGGCTGATGGTGATTTCGAGGTTGGGGAGTTTGTGGCCAATACTTCTTCCACTCGGGGCGCTCTTTCTTCCCTTTTTTTCGTAAATAAGATAGTTTGGTGTTGACTCCTTTATCCGAAAGAAGAGGATACTTTGCAACAGTTAAGTTGCGTTCTTCGTCGTCGCTGAAAGTAAATGATAATTTCGTCATAAGGCAAGTCAATTCATGCTGAGATTAAAACGAGAAAGCCTACCGGTAGGCTATCATAGGTTAGTGTAAGTTGAATTCCTCAGAAATCAACTCTTTCTGCTCCCAAAAATAGCTATAACTGAAATATTTTCGAAAAATAAGCAATGATTTAAGTGAACTTGCGTTTTATTTTAAAAATTATTTGTAAAAAGTTTGTTTACTTTTTAATCAAATGTTGATTTCACGTAAATTCATGCTGTATTCTCTGATTCGGTATAAAAATTTCATTGCCTCGCGAAAATACAGTGCAATGCAGAACAGTGATAAATGCGATTGCTCATGTCTAGTTGTCATGACTTTATAATATTATGTTTGAGCCATTATGAAATCACTGCTGCTACAAAACAACAGTTTGTGCGCAGGAAGGGATAGTAAAGTCGCAGTAAATCTTAAAACTGGACGTTTCGACAACATAGATTCTCTAAAGACATGTCTTTCAGCATTACTGCCTTGCTTACGCTGCTGATGATGACACCTGAAGATAGGTTGTCGAAAGGTCCAGTTTTGAGATTTACTGTGTCTTTATTTTTCGACTTTAAGCTATTTTCGTTCCATATTAGTGTTCTGAAGTTTATGCAAAATTTTTCAAGTTCATTAGCATGAACACCTGCAATCAGATGAACTACTGCTGCTGAATGAACTCAATCTTTTCTTCATTGGTTTATCAGTAAGATCGTAATCGTCCAGTTGTTTATCGATCATCTCATCGAACTGCTCGTTTGTCATATCTGTGCCTGGGAATAAAAAAATAAAAAGACATTTCAAAAAATAATCATATCTTCATTTTAAACTCGCGGTATTTTGCCGAAGCGTGTAACGTGTGGTATCTCCGCGGCTTAGCGCCTGGGCAAACAGCTTCGAAGAAACGTTAGCGACACTGTGCCTGTGCCCACTTTGACCGGCCCGGGAATCGAACCCAAGTCCTCCCGCACTGATAGCGATGTGTTTAAAAACAGAACTAACCGACCGGTTAGAAGACAATTATCAATGTTGAAACATGAGGTGAGTTCTGTTCTGAACGTGTTCTACAAGAAACTGAGCATAGTTTGTCTGCCAGGCAGCTCATAGCTTTTATCAAAGAAGATACCATGCAACGAGTCAGCGCTGTTTCGGTTTCTTAGACCTAATCAGTCACACTCAGATACCTACAGACCAGGAAGGACGTTATTTTTTTGCAATTCTGTGCCATAATTTGCTGCCACAACGCACTGGATAATATTATCGATACATACTAGTTACCGGTAGTTAGTTTTTGGTGAGGCCGAGAAATGATGTAGCAAAATACACACATTAAGACGCCTGGTTTTCAACTACGTAACTTCAACTCAGCCAGTTAAACATCATTTTGAACCTTTCAAGGGGAAGCCCAATCATTACAAAGTACTTAAGATCGATTTGTATTATAAAACCTTTTTTGCAAATAAGCGATCGACAAGCTTGACATTGATTTATCAGTACACCTCAAAACATAATGCTCACAAACGAAATACTAATTTTATTATCTTCTATCACCACAGGCCCAATCAGTAAAGTTACAAAAAATATTTCAGTTGATCGGTTATTAACCTCGACTAGTAGCCATACCCCCCCACAGTGCATCATCTGATACCACTTACCATCAAGTTTAGGTTGAGTGATTGGGTATCTGCGCCTGTATGGGAGAACGTTTTCGGGGTAAAATGGCCACGGCCAGGTTCCGTAAAGCAAATCTGGGCGATAGAGGATGTATTCTGGCCATGCCTTCAACAAATGAGGCAGGGGAGTGAGGAGAGGGAACGTGGGGAGGTAATATAAACCTCGGTAAAGCCATGGGTAGTAAATGAGATGTCTCCTATAACGAAATTGAAGATGTAAAATTATTAACAGGGCATATGCAACAAATCATAGCAATCAGACATTTGGCGAAAAACGCATACAAAAAATATCAGTTAGTGTTTTTGAGAAATTGTGTTTTCAAAATTAGAAACCCAAATTACCCATGCCAATAAACAAACTAGGTTGGCCCACATATTAAAATACGCGTAATTATAAGGAGCACAGAGAAAAACCACAAGTCTCTCCGACAAAACAAATGTACAGAAATATTAAATCGAAATTCACTTAACCTGTTCAAGGCAATAACTTTGGGGCTATAGCAATATTTAGATTTCATTGCATACAAACTTGTGGCAAATCTTGCATTTATCTTTCACAACATTATTATTATTTTTTTTTTGAAGAGGGGGGGGTCAAATTGATTTTATATTCATATTTAGTTACAACACTTATCTTGTTAGGTCGCTGATCTCACCAGGTTTCGATGCTGAAAACTGTCTGAGCAACTATCAGCACAACTTGGTTTTTGAGTTATTTACATAGAGATTCATATTTAATTTGACTTTGCCTAAGGTTATTTTCAAATTATATTGAACAAAAAATTTAACAGTAATTGAGGGAGACTGCGAGGTGAGCTTGCGCTTTTCGAGTCAGCAGCCACCTGGCATATACGTCAAATGCGATCGGCTCCAGCCGCGAATCGAACCCGTCACGTAGGATCTGTCACCTGGGAACGGAACCGCTAGGTGATGTTGCTGACAAGTTCTGGATGATAAACGCTGGATGTGCATTATCTCAGCGAACATGTATTGGTCGCGCTAAATCTACCCTGTCTACCGTCATGCCCGTGTAAGTGGTTCCGAAAGCGCAAGGACTTTCCGCCCCACAATAAAGTTTTTGATTTCATAATCACGTTTTTCAATTATTATGACATCAAGAAATACATGATAATACAGGAAGTACACGGACTTTCACAACCACTTACACTCGGCATGAGGACAAGGCGATTATGATTTACTGATCACGTAGTTGGATGGATAAAGCGTCTGCGTCAGAATCGATAAACCGGGGGTAGCCCTACGATTCGGGTCAAACCAATGACTTATAAAAATTGGTATTCACGGCTTTCCTCCTCGGCATTCAGCATGGAAGGGCCAGTGTGGAGAACAAGTCGGCAAGTTTACTTGACGCGGTCTTCAGAAAAACAATTCCATCTGTAAGTGACAGACAGGTGGTCGGCAACTCCTAAAGCGAGCTTGTTAAAGAGTTTCAGTCGCTTTTTCGTCGAAAAAAAATAAAAATGCTATGGAACGAGCGCAATGAGCGCCAGACACTTTGCCCACCCTGTGGCGGGAAAATCTTGCAAACAAAGCCTACATAACAAGGTTAAGCTCATTCGAAAAAAAATAAGAATTTGGTTCAGGAACAAGCTTTTCTTTTTCTTTCAAAAACCATTCCATGAACCTATAAACCATCTCTAGCAAAGGTTACATAAATGACATTCACTGAGGAAATGTATATTACTATGTATCAAAGTAACACAGACCTGACAGAAACAAGAGGATCCCAAGGAGCAGATTGTATGACGTCATCAACATGCTTGGGCAAAGATGGGTAGCCGCTAGGTTGATCAGTGGGGTCATATGAGTCCATAAAAGATTTTCTGGCTGAGATCTGTCCAGAAATAAACAATAAACATATTCACATATACAATGCAATTGACTTGTTTAAACTCCATGGTTTAAAATTTGAAACTGCTGATAAAAGTGCTCGATAGCTAGATTCAGTTAGAGCGAATAGAGTCAGGGGAAAACTTATTTACATATACATAGGTAAAAGTATATGAAGTAGCATACGGCTTTATTACTTACTGGCATTTGTAATTCCAGCACTACTCGGTCATATAACAAACTGGGAATCCAAACAGCGACACCTTTCGACACGCTTACTGTCTTGCCATTCCAAAAAGTTACCAGTAGATGGCTGTCTTTTGAATCACCTAAATGTAATTCAACAGGAAAATCGTTAAAATGTGAGTTTTAAATTTAAAACACGAAAATTCACTTTCAGTCGCACAATATCAAACACCATAAAAAGTTCCTGCATGTACAGTAATCACTGCAGGCAAACATAAGAGGTTGTAGCTGTAAACAGGTTGGTGCCATTAATTTTTTAGCAACGATTTAAAGTTGAATTTCAGAAGCTGGCAACATTAGCAATATGATGCACAAGATTCGTTTACCAAAAAACAGGAGCGCAAAAATAAAACTTTGAATCGGATTTGGGTTTAAATTTAAGTCAGAATTGGGGTCAGTGCCTGTTGTAAGCTGTTATGAGCCCATCAAGCCTAATCACTGGGCAACGCTCGTATTCACAAAATCTTCCTCTCAGCACTTACCACTGCAAGTACTGCTCTCTTGCTCAAACCTGCGTTATTTTTTAAAATAGTTTTAACAAAATAAACGAATTAAGTAAGACCAACTAGTGGGCGTGCTGACAATATCGCTGTTGGCGTGGAAGGTCTGGGGTTCAATTCCGGGCCACTTTAATGGGACACAGTGTAGCAAACGGTTCGCCACCATGCGATGTTTTTTTATGGATTTCGAACTGTGTAGTGCAGGAAGGGCAAAGCTGCGAAGATGAGTTTCGCCACTCGTTTCATGCTTCGGCCTAATACCGGAGTATAACGGAGATTCGATTACAATAATTTAAAATACCGAATATTTTTAGTTCTGAAGTTTGTTGAATTGATGCACACACAGAAAACCGAAACGTCTTACCAACACGGTGCCTTTTTTCTACTCCACGGATAAC
This sequence comes from Trididemnum miniatum, assembly GCA_964006365.1. Taxonomy (NCBI): domain Eukaryota; kingdom Metazoa; phylum Chordata; class Ascidiacea; order Aplousobranchia; family Didemnidae; genus Trididemnum; species Trididemnum miniatum. The sequence goes on from OZ023233.1 coordinate 24,576,860, forward strand.
TTTTCCTGGACCGTATCTCTTCCCATCTTCCTCCCATGGAGCAAGAACCTATATGAGGAAAAGTTACAAGACTCAAATACAAAAGCAATAACGGCATTTTTTACCGATGTGGGTATGGCTTAAAGATAGAGTGAAAATAGCCATTCAAACTTCTCTCCCAAGGGTCTTGGTCACTGGTCCACAATTACCCTGTCCACATGTCCAATTTTGGTGGGTTTTAGGCTCGCGGTTCTTTAGTTAGTTAGTTAGTTAGTGTCTTTCATTTCCGTATCGTCAACACAAGAATAATATACACTATGCAGTGTGATTAGACAGCAGGAGAAAAGAGAAGAAGCAACAAAACGATAAACGTTGTAACATGCAAGGTAGAATGGAAGATCAAGAAAAGTAACATGAGAAGCATGGTTGTAGCACCCAACGATAGAGAATTATCAAAAAAAGAAAAAGAGCACACACACACATACAGTACAGAAATAAAAAAAAAAACGACGCTCAGATAAAAAAAGACAGCAAAGAGAGTCACAGATTCTACACTGCCATGCTATGGTGCAATGGTAGTTTTTTGGTCGTTGTTTTTGTATCGTAATCAATTTCTTGGTGTCATAGATAAAAAAAAAAGGAACTATGACATCAAGAAATTGATTATGATGTAGAAACTATAAAACTAAGCACCGCAGGCCTAAAGTCCACTAAAATTGAATATGTGGACAGAGTAAATGTGTTTTGTAATCATAGTATTAGGATGCCAAATGCCAACACTTACGATACAACTCTAACGATACCTAATTTAGACTCAAAGCTTTTCAATTACTTTAAATCATTTATCATTTATTCTAACCGAGGAATTTTTCCACTATTTGAATAGAAAAATTAGATACAAGTACTGTGACCACCTTGTCGTCAGCAACCACATTATGTCTCAGAGCATCATTCAACGCAATCATGTCATGCAGAGCTGTTTCCTGCATTCGCAAGTCTCTTCCTTTCTTGGTGCGATCAAATTCAATCAGAAATCTGTTCCGACTTCCCTGAAAAAAATTAATGCATAACTTCACACACGCTCGAATTAATCATCACTGCAAGTTCTGATACAGACATTTGTTAGTTATGTGGCGCGAGCATCAATAAAATGACCATCAACTGCTTCAGTTTAAGATCTTTTTCCTAGCCATAATTGGAAATTAAATTAGAAACCTAAAAAATTTGAGAATGCATAAAACCCGGATGCGTGATGTGGATTATGTCAAACACTGCGTGCGGTATCTCCTATTGATCGTTAGATTTTTTCGTACAATTGAGTTTCAAGAATCTTGACTTGTGTCTGAGACAGACGCATTCGTTAAGAAGAGTTGCTTGACAGCCGAAAAACTACAAGGTTATTCGCAGCAGTAAAACCAAAACATTTACAATAGTATTCGCAGCTTTCCGGCCAGGCGCTCGTCAGCAATATAGCCTACCGGTACCGTGCACAGGTGACAGATCCTACGTGACGGGTTTGATTCGCGACTCCCTCAATTACTGTTGAATTTTCAGTTCTACAGTATATAGTTTGAAAATAACTTCAGTTATTTATTATTTATTTATTTTCAAACGGAAACTGCGAAGGCTAGGAGTATGTGTGTTGTTTGTCTTGTGTAATATGACCCACAACAGCGTTCAATCATTCATGATTGACATTGTGATAGGCCGACGTGTCTGCTTCAAGCGGCCGCTGTCTTATGCTTTTACCTCACATTCTCGAAATCCCTAAACTTAAAACTAGCTTGAAGTGTTCAAAGGTTAAGTTCGGGCACTGAATATGGAGTGAGCTGCTTACGACTACTACGCTTTTTACAGCTTTAAATAGTACATTAATATCATGGAACAAACCGTTGCTTACTGAAACATCTTGTGCGATGTGAGCAATGTAATAGTAACCATCTTCATCTCGTCGTGCCAAAACCCTCGTACCACGGGCAACTACACTCGCCACTGGGTTGCGCTCCAGAGCTTCTTTAAAAACTTCAGTATATGAATAAGGGGAGTATCTGAAACATGCAGCAAAGCATTAGATCAGCAAAGCCTAACAACAAACTAAAATTTTCGCTACGATAAGTCCTAAAATATCTGGCAGCCATCAAAGCAGGCTATAGGCTGTCTTGCCATAGCTTCGATTCTAGTTTTTGCCAAACATGATGCGGTGTTTTATGTCGTGCAACAGTAAGTTGGTAAATTATGCATAGTTAGTGACAACCAGTATGTTTTAAAAAAGTATGAAAAATCCTGCTAGATTATTTCACTGCAAACAATTTAAATGTTGGAACATGCTGAAAACATGTAACATTGCAGTAATTCTGAATCCAATGACATAATAAACAACTAACAATATATTAGCGCAAAAAAATCAAAAATCACTAACTCTTTCCAGAATAGATTTGCCAATGTATTACTAATCCTAATATCTTAAATAAATAATATTGATACTTTAACTTTATTGAGACCAAAATGCAACAAACAGCTTTCACCTGTAATATGGTATATGAGGAGGCAGAGATGAAGGAATAGTAGATAGAGCATTCAAATATGGATTATGAGTCAAAGATGCTTCAACACTGCATGTCTTCTTCCCTTCTACAGGTGTGTATGTAGCGTTGTACATTTCGTTCACCTAAACAATAAATTAACATGACAGCAACTTAAACTATTTCTTAACAATAGCAAGCCATAAAATCTGTGAAGGAACTCTTTGCCTTGTGAATATTTTGTTACGTATTGTCAATGAAATTTCGCATAAAAAGTGTATGCAATGCTGTCAAAATTTTGAGTAGTTACAAAACAAAATCAAATCTTCATTATATTCGCGGTATTACACCAAAGTGAGTAACGAATAGCGAGGTCCATCTCTGCGGCTTCACGTCTAGGCAACGCAGCTCCAAAGAAACGTCGCAGCGGTGGCGAGCAGCCGTTGGCGACACTGTGCCGATTTGACCGGCCCGGATTCAAATCCCTCAAGCTAACCGGTCGGTTTAGTAGTTACGTTACATGCGAAATAAAATAAGCAATTGGGAGGTGACAACGAGAAACATACAAATTATAGCTCAGAAAATGTATTTGTACAAACCTAATTTTTTTAATGTATAAATAATTTGTTTGAAATTAGTACATTTCGCGAATTGACCAATAAGGATGTATTGTACGCCTATATTACTAAATAATTTTGCTTTTTCAAGCATTTCTTCATTTTCAATTTGCTTTTTAAGCATTGCTTGATTTCTTAACTTTAATAAAGTTTGAAGTGAAATGAATAAAATAAAATCAATCAGGTTTGTGCACTGCAAGCCTATCTTTCCGGTCTGATGTGAGAGAGCATCAAGCATTACAGAAGTTTCCAGAGGTTGAAACTCTATTTATTATAACTTTTTCCTTATGTCAGATCGACCCAAGTTTTTTCGAACTGCAAAGTTGATGTATAGCAGTAAATTTGTTAAAAGTGTAATCTCTTGCTGAGTTCGCAAATGATACGTTCAGCCAGAGATGTTCTGTTAGTATTACTACATAAATCTATCTCAGCATTACTCTAAGCTAAGAAGCATATAGCTGCCTAATCAACTTTAAACTGCTTTCTCAAACATACCTTTTTTACATCGCCCAATCGTGAAACTTGTACAATATGAAAACTGCCTCTGGTGTTGAGCGAAAGATCTTCAAGAAAGGTTCGAGAAATCACAGGAACTTCAGCTGAACCATCAGTGACTGTTATGCAATGCAAAGGGCGACCTCGGCTGATTTTTCTGATTTTATAAACAATTTCACTTGGTTCTTGATCAGGCATTCCGTCAGTAATCTATTAAAAAGTAATTGCATTACATACTCAACAGCCATGATGAGTCCAACATCCCAAAACATATCAATTAAAGGGTCTGGCAAGAAGAATTGCGGTATAATGTAAAAAGTAGGCTATGATATATGTTATATTGTTCGACATTACATTTAAAGTTATTGTGACTAATATTGCTTCACTCCTAATTCGATTTGATGTAGCTTCATGTGTTTTATTCAGCTTAAGAAAAACATCAAATACCACCATTCATTGAAAGGCCAAATAAATAGCTGGGATTACCAGTGACAGCGCTTTTCTCAGTTTTAGAAAGCTCAGATGATATAAGTCAACTAATTAACACATGAGACTTCAAAAGTCGAAGCATTGCCCGCTAGAATTAAATCAAATCTTCATTATATTCGCAGTATTACGCCGAAGCATGTAACGAGTACACGACCAAGCACCTAGGCAAAACAGAAACGTTGCAGCGGTGGCGAGCAGGTGGCGACATTGTGTCCAACTTAACTATCCCGGGAGTCGAACTCAAGGCCTAGAGCATTAATAGCCATGAGTTTAACCACGATGCCAGCAGCCGATTTCAATATTAATTACGTTTTAACATCATCGTTCGATTTTACAAAATTCATCTTTAAAACTTTTTCATGAGAAGTGAAGGGTTGAACGAAGCAATGTGACAAAATATTACCAAATAAACTGCTTCACATCTTGGTTCATCGAATGCCATTTCCAACGCTTGCAACATGTCACTTCCTGTCTGACTTTCTATCCCACGAAGCCATCTTGTGGCAGCGTTCACTGTGATTGGTGTGCATTCAACCATGCGATCAGCCCATTGCGTAATCTGTTATCAAAAACAATCTTAATAAAAAATTTTTTTTTTTTTTTTCGGTAAAAAAATATCGTTATTTCATGAGCAGACCAACAAACTAAAAATAAAAAATATCTTTATAAAAACAACTTTTAAAAAAATTAAAGATTTAGTTTTTTCAAAGTCGTTTTTATGTTTTAATAGAATAGTTTTAATACAAATACAGAAATACATAAATTGAAACAATAAATTATTATACATCAAAAAATCTTCATTATACTCGTGTTATTACGCCAAAGTGTACAACGGGTGGCAGAGCCCATCCTCGCACCTTAACGTTTGGGCAACACAGCTCCGAAGAAATGTCACAAAGGTGGCGAGCGGTTGGCAACACTGGGTCCGACTGCATCGACTCGGGAATTGAACTCCAGGTCTACCGCACCGATAACAATGTGATTAACAACCGAGCTAAATCATATCGCAGATAGAAAAATGAATTCTTCATTACATTATATCAATTCATTTTCTAATAATTGTTTAGATCATTTCATTATAACATTATAAGTTAAAACAATCATTGTATCATTTGGTAAAACAATGAGTCATAACTAAACATTACACACATGCAATAGCATAACACTCACATGTGCTACTACCATTGCTTATACTTGAAATACCTCTGAACTGAATTCAATTATGTTGAAAGTGGTTCCTGGTCTATTGTAAGCTCGATCAATCAACGTCTCTGCAATATGATCTTTAACAGCAGCAAGCATATCATACATGGACCCTGAAGTGTCGATGACAAACACGACACTTTTTTCAGGGATTTCACCAAAAATATTATTGATAAACATATTTCTATGGCTTGCACTTGAAACAGCAAGAAATCCTAAAATGGAAATTGAGATACTTGACGTGAAAGCTCCTGGACGTAAACCACACAAACACGATCACAAACAGCTGCACTCCAAACTTGCTGAAGAATCGGGATCAACTAGGCATGATTTGTGGAGTGATGATGATGATTTCTTCATTTTTATCCTTCTGTCAGGAGAAAGCGATAGAGGCGCTATATAGGACGAATCCAGACTCTCTTATAAGTTGCCTTTGTTTGAGAGTTTTCGTGTTGAGTTTTGCTTCTGACTTCTTTAATTTGCAGCTTGTTATTAGATTCCACCAAGCAGGGATTAATATCATGAAGCATCTTATCCAAAGACGAAACTATGAGGCTTCGGTGGGAGTTGAACCATCAACCTTGCGATCATGGCCGTCGTAAAAACGACGCTTCAAACCACTTGGCCATGATTAGGCGCATACTGTGTACTAGTTAGGTACACTGAATCGGCACAAATTTTGCAGGTATAATTATCAGCTTTTTTGGCCCAAAAATTACGGTACCGGTACTGAAAATAATTTGCAACCCCAAGATATTAAACACTAAAATTATTTGGCAAACCATAACAAAAAATTCTCATGCCAAAATAAGTTGTTTCGTATCCTTGCACCGAAAATGGTGCTCTTATTTGCTCTGCCATTCTTACTTGTAAATGTGGAGTTTTTTACCAAAAGAAATGCATCAATTGTTTTTATACTTTTATTGGCATAAATGAATTGAACTATGAATTGAACGAAAACATCGGCATTGTTTTACTTTTCAGAACAAAAAATGCAACTTTGCAATAACATAACTTGGATGAGATCGTTTATTTACGTTAAAACAAGACTGAAAGTCGCAGAGGTTCTGACTTGGGTGATTGAGCCATCATTGCTGGAAACAAATTTCTTTTTACATCAGTACACTGATAGCCGAAGAATTAATGAGTACTGCAGAAACTGGGAAATAATATCCTTTTTTTTTTAGAAATAATCTTGAAGTACATTGTTTGTACCCTGATTTGCAAGCCTCATTTAAACTCAATCTTGAGTTAATTGTATCAATGCCTGGGTTTCAAACTTATGCTACTAGTGGCAAGATCCTAAAAGTTTTTAAACTGCGTCTAAAACAGTGAAATTAACACAAAATGAATTAAAAACGAGATAACAAGATTTTATTGTGGAATTAGTAAGCGCAGTAAATTGTCAAATAGGTTTTTAACAAGTGAACAAAGTAACCATAAAGATGAAGAGACTTTGTTCATATACTGAAAGCGGTTAAAGTGAACAAGCAAACCTACGTGACTTTTCTCGTTTCATGTTCTTCTGAAGGTTAGGATTAACCCTCGCACTAAGTCACTCGATGACACCTGACGTCAGAGAAGAATGTGAAACAAGAAAAGTTGCGGACAGTTGATTATACACTGACAGCTGATTGTTCACATCCTGATGGCCACAAGTAATGCGCACATACCAGCAGATGAAAAAACAAACAACATTTGATTGGATTGGTGAGACCTCAAGTGTTATGTTTGAGCAGATTTGGGGAGTTAATTAGTTGTACTTTTAAAACTGTGAAACAAAATCTATCCATATTGAACAAACGTAAGTCACCTTTAAGAACAAATAACATAAACGCATGCTAATTTTTTCAGCGCTACCATTATAACTGCATACGGTAGCAGTTATGACATTGAATAATTATAAAAATTGACATGCCTAGTGGGTAAATGCTGTGCTACACTGCAAATCTATCACTTTGTCTCACTGCTCTTTCTGTTCAGTTGTTGTTGGTTACAGTATAAGATACCGCTGGTAGATTCTGGTAACTCTGTAGCCCACCAGCAGACAAACTTAGTCAACAGCTCAATAATTTACTCCAGTTATACTATATTAGCCATACACTATTTCCATTAATGGATCATAGACTGCGGAGCTATAGTCATAGAGAATCTATAGTACCGCTATCAATCATAATACTGTAATAGCCTGGTATATACAATACATCACTGATTGTTTCAAGTGCCTGCTGTTGCTAAGCCATGGTACTTCATAGGAAAGCCAGAGAAAGGTTGAAAGAAGTGAGAAATCTGCACAACAATGAAAAGTAAAATAACTATATTTTGCAAAAAACTTTGGGTGCAGTGAAAATAAATTTAAAAAAAATTTATATATCTGTAATCGGAATTTTAGTTATTAAATGTAACAGAAAACCCCAAAGCATAGCCGAACATGATAAATTAATAGGCCTATTGTAAACTATATCAATAGGCCATATGCTGCAGGGATCAGACAATTTCTTGAAAATAACCATTCTATGGTTACTATAAAATGGTCATAATTTGTAATCATTTCCTGGCTAGGTTACAGACTAGGCTTATTAATAGACTACCGGTGCTCTAAGGACTTTTAAATTGGGTTTAAACTACCTATCAATACTTTTTCAGCGAAGTTAAGGTTTAACTATAATTACATGATTTTCACTATCTTATCACGTTATACGACAGTACAAATCACAAAGTGAAAAACATTTGACATAATGCTAGGCTATGTAGGTCTACGTACCATAATCTTGGTAAATAATCCTACCTTTTGAGAACTTTTGTTACAGCTTATACAAAGCTATCTCACCAATAGATACCAATGAACTTTTGTGAATGGTACCAAGTCCAATTTAAATAAAGTCAAATATGGAGTTCCAAAAGGTTCTTCTTTGGGCCCTTTACTGTTTCTCATCTATGTGAATGATCTGCCAAATGTATCTAATTTTGCTACCTAACTATTTGCTAACGACACGGTGTTAACCATGAGCAACTCCTGCGTGAGGACCTTGTAACATGATGTGAATAAGGAACTGACCAAAATCGATGAGTGGATGAGATTAAATAAGTTGTCATTAAACTATAGCAAAACCAAATACATACACTGTATCAGCGATCTGTAGTATGAAACGCAAAACCAAATACATATTGATAACAAACAAAACCACTTCAGAAGATCTGATTGACTGTAAAATTACCATAGACAAGCACAAGATAGAACAAGTGACTCAAATCAAGTATTTAGGAATAACTATCAATGATAAATTAACCTGGAAACCTCATACTCAAGAAACTTGTTTAAAACTTCTCCTGGGTCATGGGCAATACGAAAAGTAAGACAATATGTTGACAGGTTGACCTTCAAACACTCAAAACTGTTTATTTGTCCTTAATATATTCACACTTGCAATATTGCATTTCCACTTGGGGACTCGCGCATGCAAATGCACTCAGTTCTCTTGAAAAATTACACAAACAAATCATCAGAAACATGACTAACACTCCTCATCTTGAACACACCACTCCACTCTTTTTCAAATTAAATTTACTAAAAATGCATGATATAAGTAATTTGGAAGTTGCAAAATACATGTTTCAAATAAAGAACAAAACAACACTGCATGATAGTCAAATCTTCTGACTGGCAACCCACATGCACAACCATCACACAAGATTTTCATCTTAGAGTTATTACTTATTCCTCAAAAATGGACAGAATTAGGTAAAGAATCCCTTTCTTTCATGGGACCAAAGATACGGCAAACTGTACCCAAAGAACTCAAATTATTAACATTCCATCAGTTTAAAAAGAAACTGAAACTTTATTTCATCAGTAAATATTCTTTCGTTCAGCATAAAACTGTAAAATGAGTTTGACATTATTAGATTCATGAAAATCATCGATCAGTGGATTGTTGCTATTCCTTCGTTTTGTTTTGGGTTATATTATGTATCTTTGTACTAGTTTTTTTTTCTTTTTGTTAAGCTATGTGTCTGTGTACTTTCTTTTACTTATGTAAATACCATTTTAGACATACTTCGTACTCCCACGACTTGTGACAGGTGGTCAGGTGGTGGCAGACTTTGAAGACCGCATGGTCATTTCTGCTATCTCATGGTGCTGTATTTCCTGTGTTTCTTTGTGAAATGTGATTGTTTAAGCACAAACAAACGTAATTGATTGATTACTGTAACAATATAATGCTCTACACTTGAATTGCTATTTCTAGTTGAAAAAGTTGTAAAATAGAGCAACTTATCTCACTTGTTTCACGTCGTATCTAATTGTTTAAACCGTAACAGATGCCCCGTTTTTTTTCCACCTACATTCCACCAAAACCAAACGTGGGAGTTGGACTAGACTAGCAGGGTAGAAAGTCGTATCGGTAGTCCGTACCAGTCAAATGCTCCAAAAGCATCAAGAATTACAAAATAGTATGATCATGGTAGAAGTCCAAAAGAAGTAGCTGGGCGATTGTGAGTACAGTACATCCTTGTTTATCCGGCCCTCGATTATCCGGCTCCTCGATTAACCGGTCGTGTGAGTTTGCAGCTGAAAGGCGAGAAAGCACTATCAAACAAACCTCCATCCTTTCGTTTTTCAGCAATAGTACTGATGAAAGTTAAACTGTTTAATAACTTATTTTGTTGAACTATGTGATTTTAAACTTTACCCAAATGTCTCTTTCGTTTAGCATTTAAATTGTTTTGTGGCTAAGCTTGTTCTCATACTAACTTCGTTTTTTTCGTTCTTTTGGTCTATTGGTTTAAGTCTGGTTGCCCTAACGAACCTGGTAACTATCGTCCAATCTCTCTTCTTTCATGTATAGCAAAAATTTTTGAACGTGTGATTTTTAACAGAATGGTTTCTTTTCTGGAAAGAAATAATTTAATTATCTCAACGCAATTTGGATTTCGTCATAAACACTCTACAATTCACCCCATTCTTGACCTAATAACCGAATCATATCAAAATATTGAAGAAAAGCGTTTTTCCACTCTCCTATTACTTGATATCAGAAAAGCATTTGATTCTGTGCCTCATCCAATTCTTTTGAAAAAACTTGAATTTTACGGTATCCGGGGAGTTCCCCATAAATTAGTGGATTCTTATCTAAGTGAAAGAAAGCAGTTTGTTTCCATTGATAATATCTACTCGAACTTCATGATATTACCTACGGAGTCCCCCAAAGCTCTATTTTAGGACCTCTATTATTTCTATTATATATTAACGACCTTCCCACAGCCTTACAAACGACGCCAAGACTTTTTGCTGATGACACTGCCCTGTTAATCAGTAATTCGTCGTTTTCAAAAATGGAAAGTCTAGCTGCGTCTGAGCTTTCTAGTGTATCTAGATGGATGGCCTCCAATGGTTTAACTCTTCACCCAAATAAAACTTTCGCTCTAAATATCTCCTCATATTCTAGAAAACCGTGTCCCTTTGATCTTTCTCTCACGCTGAATAATGTTAAAATTGAAACGCCTAAAGTTACTAAATATCTAGGAATATTAATTGACGATAAACTCACTTTTAAGTCACACATCCATCATCTTGAATCTAAGTTATCTCAATCTGTTGGCATAATTGCAAGACTGAAATACTTTTTACCATCGAGCGCATTAATTAATTTGTATTTCGCTCTGATTCACTCTCATCTACTGTATGGCTTGCCTGTTTGGGCTTCAACGTGCAAAACGTACTTGAGTAAAATTAGAGTACTACAAAACAAAGCGATAAGCATTATTTTTGAGATTCCCCATAAAGAAAGAGTTGGCCTTACTATTATAAACTACAAATACTAAAACTTGATGATTTATATCAATTTGAACTGGCTAAAATTATGCACCAATACACCCATAATAAACTACCCATACGTTTTTGCAATTACTTTACTTACTCATGCAATTCCTATTCTTACTCTACACGAAACTCCTCCAAAGATCACTTGCTTCTTCCGCGTTTTACTACAACCAGAACTCAAAAGTCCATAAAATACAAAGGCGCAAAACTATGGAATTCACTTCCTGAAACTCTTAGGCATATGTCATATAGGAGGTTCAAAAGTACTTACAAAAGCTTACTCTTGGAGAAATACGTTCAATCCTAGTGTCTATAAATTTTAAAGCTTCTAGTCCGCTGCTTTTCCCTGTTACATTAAACATTTAAATACTCTTAGTTTTTGTTTTCCTTGTAAACTTATTTATGTAAGGCTGCTGTTCGACTCGAAGACCACTGGTCCCTTCACAGCTGCCTGTTGCAAATTTACTCTTCTGTGATAAACTAAGAATATTTCTTGGGTCGTTTGTTATGAGCAACGAAATAAACTTCTGTTCTGTTCTGTTCTTTTTTCTTAAGGTCTTTTCTTATCCAGCCAAATGCTTATCCGGTCAAGATTTTGGAAAAAGGTTGCCCAACATGACCAGATAATTGAGGATGTACTGTACTACATAGTTGTACGAAATAAACTAACTTAATGCACAGATTCAGCCCTAATCACAGTCTTTATGAAGAGTTACCGGTATGTCATACTCATTTCGCTCGAAGTAAAACCACAAAGTTTACTTTAGCGTCGCAGGTTGCCACCAGTGACTTGACGTAACTACTCAAGCATAACAACAAAAAATTAATTTATTTCTTTACTAGGGATCGAATCTAAAACTGCCTACATCCAGCAGCATAGCTGGGAGGGGGCTCCAGACCCCATTCATTGGAATGCCAAATATCTACGGTAAACTTGAATAATGCTTGCAAACAGCTGCACCATTGTTTTTGCCAGTAGCACAGCTGGGGGGGAGGGGGGGCTGAATTCTCTACACCCAATATATTGGTATGCCAAACTATCTCATTCCTTCATTCATTCATTCATTCATTCTTTCTTTTATTTCTGGTCGGACAATGTAAAGTTACGTTGAAGATAATGTACAGAAAAAGGAAACAACGACAAAACGATTACGTTATAACATGCTTGAATATACAAGAAATAGCCCACTGTTTTTAATATGAGTATTGCATGGTCGTCGCACCTTGTTACAAACATCATTATGACGATTTAAAAACTAAAATAAAAAACTGAAGAAACTAAAGAGTATATGTACAAAACTTGAGCAAAAGAGTGTAAATGTTGCTTGAATAAAACTGATGATGATAGATTTATGCAGGCCTACTAAATTGTCAAAGGTACATACAATTACTGATTATTACTTATTTTCATTATTACACTTGTGCATCCAGGATAGAGAAACTTAAGATTATCGCTCAATGTCAGTTCAAGCAGGTTCAAGTTTAAAAAATACACCAACAATTTTGATTTGAAAGAGCTTAAAGTTTTACATTTTCTAATAGATGGAGGCACTTCGTTCCAGATTTTGGGACCTACATATCGTATGGACTGTTGGCTTAACGATATTCTGTACGCCATAGGTATTATACTGCTATTGTTTCTGTAGTCGATTGAGTATTTCTTCATTAAAACAATATCAGAAAAGGCTGAAGGGAGTTGTTTCATGTGAAATTTGAACATAAAGAGAGCTATTTCATATCTGTATAATTTATCAATAGTAAGAAGAGAGTTTTTTGCCATAACAGCTCAGATGGCCGAGTGGTATAACAGCTCAGATGGCCGAGTGGTATGGAGCGTCTGTCTCTTGAGCTGTAGACTCGGGTTTGATTCCGAGTCGGGTCAAACCAATGACTTTAAAATTGGTATTCACAGCTTCCCTGCTTGACGCTCAGCATTAAAGGGACAGTGTGGAGGACAAGCCGGCAAGTTTACTTGTTGTGCCGTTGGGAAAGGCACTTAGCGGAATTCCCCCATCTTGGTGTGGTAGACAGATGGCCGGCAACTCCTAAGCGAGCTCGTATAGCGCATTGATCGCTTTCTCGTGATAGGAGGATAAATATGCAACTAAATAAAAAAAAAAAAAAATTACAGACTGAGTAGATTCCAACCGCGGTAAACTAAATATCATTCATATAAATTTATTACAAATACATTGCAGCTGCTTGATAACCGTCTTGTTTCCAAAACACCAATTTGTTATACAAAATCTAATATTACGCATCAACAGACTGTGGTACAAAGTTAGCATGGTGTCTTTGTTGAGGTATGGCTTTACTCTTAAAACCGCTCCCAAAACAGACCTAAGTTTAGTTTTTAAAACATTCATATGATCTTTCCAAGATAAAAACTCGTTTATTGTCTGGCCTAGTGCCCTCACAGAAGAAACTTTTTCTAGTACAGTACTCTGGATGGTCAATTAAAGATCAGTGGGGGGTGGTTTAGCATTGGCTGTTCTAAACAATACATGTTTTATTTTATTTTCATTTATTGACAGTTTGTTTGCAATTAGCCAATTGTTTATATGGATAAGTTCTTTATTCCCTCTAGCATACAAAGTTCTAAGACTGTTTTCAGATAGGAGAACACTTATGTCATCTGCAAGAACACTTGTGTCATCATTTGCTCCGGATGGCAGATGCTTTCCCGTAGCCCGGAGCGTTACTCTGTCTATGCTATTTAATCTGGCTGATAGAAACCGAATCTGCCTTAACGGCGGGACACCTAACGATGTTCAAGCTGGGCAGTGGCAAACGTCCTTTTCAGGACGGGGCGATGCGCATCTTCGGCGCACCGTCAACAAGTTCCAAAGGCCCAGCATTCTCCAACTGAACATCGAAGGCCTCACTGCAAGCAAGATGAGCGTGTTGCACCATCTTGCGTTACAGTGTGAGGCACTCGTCATCCTCTTACAGGAAACCCATTGCACCTCGGTAGAAAGGCCAGATCTTCCGAGCTACCATCTAGCTGGGTTTTCCTTGAGCAGGAAACATGGTCTTGCTACGTTTGTCCATGAGCGTCTGAAGTGGATCCTAATCGACCAGTCCCCACCAACATCGGAGATCGAGTGGGTGTGCGTGGATGTTGATAACTATAAAATAGTCAACGTCTACAAACCCCCTCCAACACGGATGCAAGCATCTGATCTTCCAGCATTCCCTCATCCCTGCCTCTACGCTGGCAACTTCAACTGCCACCAGGTTGACTGGGGCTATGATAATAGCAATCCAGATGGTGAATGCCTGGCTGGCTGGGTTAGTGCCAACAACTTCACCTTGCTATATAGCCCCAAGGAGGCCGCCAGTTTCCACTCTGGCCGCTGGAAAACAGACACCAACCCAGATCTTGCATTTGCCAGTGTCGATTTGGACAGTCGCTTACCTGACAGATGTATCTTAGGAAAGTTCTCAAGGTCACAACACCGACCCTCGCTTATAAGCCCACCCAAACTTGCCCATCCAAAACCGAGCAAGCCTGTAAAGCGATGGAACTTCCGCAATGCCAACTGGGACCACTATTCTAACCTAACCAACAAACTGGCCAAGAGTATACCGCCACCTGAATCTCAGAATATCGATCAGGTTTACCAGTGCTTTTGCAAGGTAATAAGCACTGCGGCGAAGAAATGCATCCCTCGTGATCGACGATCAAATCACATACTTTGCTGGGATGCGGAGTGTGAAGACCTCTATCAGCATTTCCTGCAGTCACCTGGGGGCCCTGATTCGGATAGGGCTGCCACAGCCCTACTCACAAGGCTCGACGGGAAGCGGAGGAATTGCTGGTCAGAGACGGTCCGCAACATTGACTTTTCGCACTCCAGCCTGCTGGTATGGAATACTATAAACAACTTGACTGGTAGGTCACGACAATCCCCTCGTGAATGTCCCGTTTCAGCTGATGCTATTGCTTCTCAGCTGGTTAAAAACGGGAAATACAAAGGTGTGAATCGGCGCTCATCTCGGCTCGTTTTACAGGAAGTGTCTGACCTTTGGAGGGCTGATCCATCACATCCTGCGAATGTCTCCGGGAGTTTCTACCATCGGGAGTTCGCTGCTGCCCTCCAACATTTAAAACCAGGCAAAGCTCCTGGACCTGATTCCATTTGCCCGGAACTAATAATCCATGCTGGAGCCGGCTTAAAATCTTGGCTACGTGACTTCCTATCTTCCTGCCTGCACCACCTCAAAATTCCTAAGATCTGGAGAAGAGCGCTAGTAGTAGCGGTCCCAAAGCCTTCGAAACCTGTAGAGGACCCAAGGAGCTATCGTCCGATCTCCTTGCTCTGTGTTCCCTACAAGATTCTCGAGCGACTTATGTACGCCCGCGTCGAACCTCTCATTGACCCTCTGCTCCCTCGGGAACAGGCGGGTTTTCGACGCGGAAGATCCACTGTGGATCAAGCCACTTTGCTCACGCAAAGCATTGAGAATGCATTCGAAGCGAAAAAGAAAGCCGGTGCCGTCTTTATCGACCTGACAGCTGCCTATGACACTGTCTGGCACCGTGGCCTCACCTGCAAGCTGTTGCGGCTTCTGCCGGACAAGCACATGGTTCGAATGATTATGGAGCTTATCCGCAACAGAAGCTTCACCCTTACAACTGGCGACAGCAAGCCTAGCAGGTTACGACGTCTGAGAAATGGCGTCCCCCAGGGATCGGTCCTGGCCCCCCTCCTTTTCAACATCTATATATATGATATCCCCTCCATAACCTCCAAGAAGTTTGCCTATGCCGACGACCTGGCGATACTTCATACATCTGGAGAATGGAAGGAGTTGGAAAGGACTCTAAGCCAGGATATGACTACACTCTCGGAATATCTCCAGACCTGGCGACTGAAGCTTAGCCACACTAAAACGGTGACGGCGGCCTTTCACCTCCACAATCGAGAGGCTAAGCGTGAGCTTAAGGTCTGTAACATCGGTAAGACCTTACCTTTCTGCCCAGTTCTCACTTATCTTGGGGTCAAACTGGACAGATCGCTCACATATCGTCCTTACCTGGAAGCATTGCGCAAGAAGTTATGTGCTCGCGTCTCACTGTTGAGGCGACTTGTGCGAATAGGTTGGGGTGCTAGCGCCAAAACATTACGCACAGCTGCCCTGTCTCTGGTCTACTCGACTGCCGAGTACTGCGCACCAGTGTGGTGCCGCAGCGTGCGCATACGGCTTATCGACAGTGTAATAAATGACGCCTTGCGTATTGTCACTGGGTGCCTGCGTCCCACTCCATCTGTCTACCTTCCGGTTCTTTCAGGCATCCAGCCAGCTGAGCTTCGCCGCCAAAGAGCGACACTCTCCCTAGCCAACCGTGGCTCCCTGGCCCTGACCACATTTTACATGGCCAGTTTCATGAGTCACAGGACGTATGTAGGGAGAGATTGAAATCTAGACGCTCATTTGTACCTGCTGCTCGGAAATTACTACACAGTCTTTCTGAGATGGACGTCCGTTCAGCCCTGTGGACAAACACGAAATGGGACATGGAGTACTCTGCCAACGCATTGTCACTCCACGCTTTCATTCCCAAGGCTAGCTCCAGACTCTTGGGTATGGGTCTGCCGAGGGCAGCCTGGGTCAAGCTCAACCGTCTGCGTTCTGGTGTTGGACGTTTCTGTTCGTCCATGTACAAATGGGGTCTCGCTCCTCTAGCGAATTGTGAGTGTGGTGCCAGTGAACAAACCGCAGATCACATCATCTCACAGTGACCCATACATCGGGCACCCCGAGGTATGTTTGGTCTAATGGTTTTGGATGACGAAACAAGATGCTGGCTGAAGTCCCTTGCAGTCAGCATCTGACCCAAGCAGTTTGGTGGCCAGGGTGGTATAAGGATAAACCCTCGGCCTTGGTCCTTCCATATGTCTTGGAAGAGATGTCCCGCCAAACGACGACGATCTGCAAATGACACACTAGAACTGTAGTGCAAACAACTACTAAAGTCATTTACATATATTATAAAAAGCAAAGGTCCCAAGATTGAACCTTGTGGAATTGAATAGTTGAGAAAATTGATAACTGACTAAACTCTATCTGATATTTCAACCTGTTGACTTCGACCAGATAAATAACTTTTGAACCATTCAAAAGCTGTTCCTCTGATGCCATAATGGTGAAGTTTGTGTAACATAATAGTATGATCAATGGTGTCGAAGGCTTTGGTGAGGTCTAAAAATATACCTAAGCTTGACTGTTTATTCTCAAAAGCTTCAATAATTTTATGAATAAGGTAAGTGGTGGCGTGAGAGGTTGAATGACCTCGTCTGAAGCCGAATTGTGTATTTGAAAAAATGTTACATTTAACTAAAAAAGAGTGTAAGCGATTGTAGACAATTTTTTCCAAAATTTTTGAAAAGCTTGACAGCAGACTTATTGGTCTGTAATTAGAGACAAGCTTAGGGTCGCCTCTCTTGTAAAGTGGGATAATTTTTGCACGCTTAAAAAAAGAGATAAATTTACCTTGGCTTTAAGACAAGTTAAAGATGTAGCATAAACATGGTACTGCAATTTCAGGTAGGTAGTTTAGACACACAGAATTATTTGCTGTCAACTTTGATGGCGCTTACAAGCTGCTGCATGTCAACTTGAATGGTGCTTACAAGCTGCTGCACCATTGTTTTCGTCAGTAGCGTAGCTTGGGGAGAGAGGGGGCTAAATTCTCTCCACCCATTATATTGGTATGCCAAACTATCTGCTGTCAACTTAGATGGTGCTCAGTGGCGTAATGCAACCAAAAAATTTGGGGGGGGCCGAGTTGAAACTAGGAATAACTAAAAAAGCAAAGTCCTTCCTGGCCTACTAGCGGGAAGTCATGACGACTTCCTCTTGTTGGGTCGGATGCTAATATCAGCTCTCCATCGCCAACAGTGCAAAGCACTCCAGTCAAACGTACCGTAGAGCGGGACAGCGCTGTTTCGGGCTATTAGCCCTCATCAGTATTTATGTGGCCAGAGTGAAGAGCAATAACTAAAAAAGCAATGTCCTTCCTGGCCTACTGGCGGGAAATCATGATGACTTCCTCTTGTTGGGATGAGTGATCCTGGTAAGATCATTCGTTCTGAAAGATGAATGTATCTTACCAGCTGAGGGCGGCTGATGAGGGCTAATAGCAGAGCTGGGCACTTTTGCAAATCATTCCGCAAAACCGCAAATCCGAAAATTGCGAACTATAATTTATTTTTGCGGATTTGCGAAATTGATTTTCTACCGCAAACGCTTGCGGAATTGCGGTAAAAAACTGAAATTTGCCGCAAATCCCCAAAGCTAAATGGTCTGAAGTAAAAACTCCCTTTGGATATTTTAAAAACTCCAGTTTTCAATATTTTTTCTGCTGCTTCTTGAAAGTTTAAGTATCTTTGAATTAATCCATGATCTTCGTAAGCTTTTTGGTTTGACCTGAGGTGGCGTATGAGGTTGGTTGTCACTTGTAAAAGTCTAATAAACTTCGATCAACAAGTTTTGTGGCAAAAACAACCATCATTCAAGGTTTGTTTATCCTAGAATGTTTGTCCTTGAAGGATGATTGTCTCGCTTAAAGTCAAATTATTTGAAAGGATGAATAAACCTTTCCTCAAGAGTGGTTGATGACGGCTAACAGCCAGTAAAAGCGTTGTCCTACTTTGTGGTACCATAATCATAGCTGGAGCTGTCATGCATCTGTCAGTGAAGAGGATGTTTATCTCCGATTCGGCCCAGGGGCAGATTGAGAGACCGCGGGGCCTGGGGCAGGTAAGAGTGGGAAGGGGTATCATATTTTTTCCGCCCAAAATTTAGTGAAGAGCAAAAAAAAGTCATCACGTCCGCAGATGTCCAATTTTCCGCGCAAAATCAAGTGTAGAGAAAGAAAAAAAAAGGTCAACACGTTCGCAGGCCGTAGTTTCAGCAGAAACTTCCCAAAATTTTCATGTGAGCATGATTTGACATGTTTTCACTGTTCAAAATGCTGAAATGCGCGGGGCCCCCCAAAGTGCGGGGTACGGGGCAACTGCCCAGTTTGCCCATTGCTTAATTTGGCTCTGATCCGGCCGTCGCGTGAAAGTCGGGTGGTATTTGATTCTATAGTCTAGGAAGGACGTCTGTTTTTGGCTCTGTTTGACCTTGACCGTAAAGGGAATTCAACTGGAGTGTGACGTAGCTATACGTACCACAAAAGTTCAATAACCTCTCACCTCTGTACATAAACCTTGAGGAATAATTGTCCTATTTAAGTCAATCAGATCAAACGATGAGTGTACCTTCGCCTGAACGTACGAAATAGTGCTGTCCCACTTTACGACAACATTTTTCAGTTTGACCAAAATTTCTCAGCTTGTTGATGGTAGAGAAGTAATGGAATGTTGATAAGTCGAATAAGTTTAATTTTTGAAGGAACTGGAGCTCTTGTGACCAGAGGTGTACATCGGAGCCGGATCCGGATTTTAAACACCGAATAATCCGGCTGTTGCTTCGGATTCGGATTGTGATTTTTGCTTTGTCAGGATCAGGATCCGGATTTAACTTTGGATAATAACCAATGATTTTAGTAAGCTACTAGTGGCCTATCGGGTGTATATGTAATTTGTATATAATGCCAATAAAGGATTTGGATTCGGATTCTATTTCCTGAATTTTGTAAGATTCGGAATGGGATTCTGATTTTAACGCTTCGGATTAGGATTCAGATTGAAATTTTTAGACTCCGGACACCTCTGCTTGTGACTTCTAGTCTCGGCCTTCTCATAGCCTAATACCATGCATTTTTTCTTATTTTCTTGTTTTAATTTTCTTAGTTGTTTCTTTCCTCTCACTGTACTATACAGTATATCCCATTGTTAGGGTGCTTGTAAACTGTGAACAAGTAAAATTGTAATACCTGATTGTTTTAAAAAACATTTTAGAAAGCATAAGCATATGAGCACACCGGCCGTTAGCTCAGTTGCTTAGCGCACGCTTTCGGTGCGGGAGGTCTGGGGTCCGATTCCTGGACCGGTCAAATCGGCACAGTGTCGCCAACGGCTCGCCACCGCTGCGATGTTTCTTCGAAGCTGTGTAGCCCAGGCGCAACGCCGCGGAGATGGGCCCCGCCACTCGTTATATTCTTTGGCGTAATACCGCGAGTATAATGAAGATTTGATTTGAAGCATATGAGCACTCCTTAATTCAAAACCTACTTTCATAAAGCTGACGATTATGTGCATAAAAGCAACGCCGATCACGCTTTTCTTATAATCGACTTTCATAAGCAGAAATGGGCACTCAGTACTTTAAAAGTACCTACCGTAACGACAATATCGATACGGATACTTTGCAAAAAAAGTAAGGACGGTACCGATAGCGGTACTTTTTTTAAAAAAAATAACAACGATAACGATACTCGGTGCTGATTTTTGATACTTCTGAAACGAAAAAAAATTGTTTTCTTTTTTTTTCGACAAAATTACGGTAGTGAATACATTCTATCTGAATGAGTGCTGTGGTTTTGCATTGATTTAGCATGAAACGCGTAGAAAAAATGTGTTCTAGTAGCTCATTTCGTTTGATGAAAAAGTTTGTCCGAAATCCTTATGATTGCCTTGCTGCGTTGGTCTACCGTATTATCGTAGCTGAAGTGGTGTATCAAAATTATTCAACCTTCGCTGGCCAATAAATGTTTTGGCAAATTTTTAACAGTTTGCTTGCGAAGAAGCGCGTAACCAAAACTTTTTTTAGGAGGGGCTGACTCAACCAAAGAAAGTAAAAACCATTTTTTTCAGAAACCAATGTTTTGGAGCATTTACAAATGTACGCTATATATATATATGCATATAAGCTATATTTATTTTTTGTGTGGGGTTTTGACAAGAATATGTGCCGCGGTACTGCCCAATACTGTTAATAAGTTTGTTTCGTTCCGATTCATGCACGCTTAGATAATCCAGCTTTTCTAGGACATTGTTATATACGGTAGTTGAGCCAACAAGATGGTGCACTGCTTGATTCTCTGCTTCGTAAGGTTTTGACATCCCTAAGAACGCCTTGCGAAGATCTTCTGATTTTTTTCACGCTAGGCTTTGTATGCTAAGCGTCCAGCTGGGAATAATTACTGTAGGAAAAAACTAACGAAAAATAAATAATGCGGTTTAAGTTTGCAGAACTGTAATGTGCATTTTGCGGTTGCCGAAGTTGAAAAAATGTCACAAATGTATCGCAAACTTGCGGAATTGCGGTTGCGGACCACCTCTTGCAATTTTTCGTTATTAGCGGTTGCGGATTTGAGTGTAAATTTGCGGTGCCCAGCTCTGGCTAATAGTCCGAAACAGCGCTGTCCCGCTCTACGGTGCGTTTGACTGGAGTGCTTTGCACTGTTGGCGATGGAAAGCTGATATTAGCCTCCGACCCAACTAGACGAAGAAGTCGTCATGATTTTCCGCTAGTAGGCCAGGAAGGACATGGCTTTTTTAGTCATTACTTTTCACCCTGGCCACGTAAAGGATTTGACCAGCGCGGTGACGTAACCACACGAGTGGATACGTACGACAAAGGTTAAATTCTTTAAGATATATTTATCGGAAGGGATAAATGATCCTGGTAAGATCATTCGTTCTGGAAGATAAATGTATCTTACCTGAGGGCGGCTGGTGTGGGGTGAAAAGGAATAAAGAACTAAACAGATCAAAATCTTACGTATCGTGTGTTTGGTAGTGGCTGATCAAAATATAAGTGACATTTCGAATTTTTTGTAGCCTGGTAAGTCATGTACCGGTGTTTTTTCAATGTTTTTGTACATGCCTAATCAGCAAGTACAGTACTAAAAAGGAAAGACAGCAATGTGCATTGTGGTAGCATTGGTAGGCGTAATAATGGTATTATTAGAAGCAACGGCAGCCAGTGCTTGATAAACTGGCTTTAATGCTTCATTCGTTGATGGCTGTGGAGTTTGGAGCGGGAGACCTTGGTTGAGTGTGGACTGGTTCTATAGGCAACACAGTGCTGCCTTGTTTTATCATCGCTTTTGAAATTACAAAACCATTCAGTTATAAAGCAGTCGACCTTCCTTGCCTGACCATTATACAGCCTGCGGTTGTTAGGCGACTGATTAAAAAGAGAAAATTGCAATATGTTTATCATGAAGCATGATGGCCGAGTGAGCTAAGACGCCACTGAAATCTTATCGAGTGCCAATGCTAGCCCATTGTTGCCCCTCATCCTCCCTCCTGGAACTCAACGCGAGGTCCCACCGGCAAAAGTTTTTATGCCCAAAAGAATAGGCTACTTTTCACCTCCACGCAGAATTGAAGACCAAACAAAAGGGCTTCAGGTAAAGAAAGTGGGCTCCCAAGCACCGGAGTGGGATCGCAAAAACGCGTGCCCCCCCCCTCCAGTCGGAGGGCACGGGGGACGGTTGCGCCGGCCCTAGTCTTAACCCTGCCATCAACCGAGTGGGGTTCAAGCTTTTTACGGAGAACCTATTTTCTCTGACGAAAACATATTTTTACTACGGAGAACATATTTTTACGAGAGGTAGAATGTAGGGATTCATTAACGGTTTGCACTTAAAGATGTAGGAATTACATTAAGTGTCTTTTTTAGGGGTGTTATTACTAGCGAACTTGCCGGCTTGTGGTCGATACTATTCCTTTAATTTCGAAGTCGAACGTATAGCAGGAAAACTGTAAATACCGGTACTAATTTTAAGGCTAGGCAATCAGTTTGACTCGTCCCGGAGTCAGACCTTGAATCTACCGCTCCGGAAACAAACGCTCTGACCATTTTGCCATGTCATGTTGCAGTGAATGTCAATGATGAATGTATATAGTATGTCATAATGCCATATGCTTACTTTTTAAGTTCAGTTGCAAATCTTTTTGAACTTACTCTTTTTTTCTCAAACACAGTTTTCAGTGGCCCCATCCAAATCTATTTTGGCCCCAAAATTGCCCCCCCACTTTTTGGGTGCTAGAATCGCCACTGGGGATGACGTCTGTTGGTTTGCTCTAAAAGCTATAATCTTTAACGAAGCATGCACAATATATTTTCTCAATTTTAACTACAGATCAAGAAATTAACTTCACTCTTGACTCTCTTGAGTCGAAGCAATTGATTGAAGCAAAAATTTAAAAACAAAAGAATTGAATTTATGGAATAAGAAGGGGGGGGGGGGGGGGGGTATAGGGTTAGTTTGAAGGATGAAAACGAAATGGCACTAACCAAAATTTCTATATTTAAAATTTTTAATTTTTAAAATTATAAAAAGTAACACATCTTAGAAAATTTGAAGAGGGCTTGCCCCCCCCGGGCCTCAATGACACGTTGCCATTGATGGTGCTTACGAACTGCTGCAGCTGCGTTTTCGTCAGTACCATAGCTGATGGGGGGGAGGTTGAATTTTCTCCACCCATTACTGTTGTAAACTTGGATGGTGCTTACATACTGCTGTACCATTGTTTTCGTCAGTAAGCCGATTTACATGCACAATTTAAGCGGGTTAACCCGCTAAACCCAACACGCTAACGTCAGACGCAAACTTACTTCGCTTTGCTTCAGTAAGCTTTGCGGGTTGGAAATTACTCGCTTGCAACAGGTAGGCTCAACCCGCTAAAAAGCGCGTTGAAAGAACAGCCGGTTAAACTAAAAAATTTCCTTAAAAATAATAATACTGTAATGATAATAAAAAACTTGTATACCCTTTAAGATTCACCAAAAAAAAAATCAGTTTATCTGTCTAAGGGGTCTTACTACAAAATCATGTACAGGAGAAGTTCCATAAAAAGTACTGCCTATAAAAGTAACCTATACGGCAATATAAATCCTTATCACCTAGTTGGGGGAGGGGGGGGCTGAATTTCCGCACCATCTTTTTTGTCAGTAGCATAGCTGGGGGGGGAATGGGCTGAATTTTCTCCACTCATTAGGCTATATTGGTATGCCCAACTATCTGCTGTGAACTTGGATGGTGCTTACATACTGCTGCACCATCGTAATCGTCAGCAGCGCAGCTAGCGGAGGGTAAGCTTCAGCTCCCCCACACCCACTGGTATGCTTCTTTAACTTTAAAAAGTATTATTTCTCTAATTTTGTCGTTACATTACATTTTGGCCATCAGTATTTATAAGCCTACAATTACTCGTCGTCGTTCGTTTGAAGTCTTTAAAACGAAGGAAGTCTTAAAAACAATTACTGCATATCTTTTACATGTGAGCTGAGAAAAGTATTTTAAAGCAAGCAACCATTGATACATCAAATTGGGGAGGCATGAGGTTACTTGTCTGCTTTTCGCCATAGAGCAGCGCTTCCCGATCAGCGGGTAGGAGAGCTCTTAACAGAGGACCGCAAACCATTTTAAAGTTAGAATATTAGAATTTAAGGATTGGGTTGGCCTAATGCAGAAGTTGATATAATTCATATTGATGAAGGACTTTTCAGATCTGATGGAGGGCTCCAATAAAATTTTTTGTAAAAATAGAGCGTGGGCAGAAAATGATGGGGAAGCACTGCATAAGAGTTTTATCCAAAATATTTAAACAACCTGTGATAGACTTTTTTGAGGTTAGAGGCTCGTTATCTTTTTACGGTTCACACTTCACACTGTGGTCTGCAAATTACTTTTCAACCTCCTTCCAAAATAAGACTGGGTCTATTCAATCGACAGATTAAAAAGAATGAGCAGTCTAGTTTTTGTTTTGTCGTATTACCGATATTTTGACTCTAATATGCAGCAAGCAAATAAGTAAGCTATAGTGAAAACAGGTTAAACAGCCATTATGAGTGAAGAGTGAGAGAAGCATTCTCAAAAAAGATAAAAAAATCACGTGATAGACCTATCAGAAATTTTTTTCAAAAACAAGTAAGTTATTACGACAAAGACATAATTAGTCTTTAAGTAATGTATTATCGTTCTGCTTAAAAATTGAGTATGGGTAATTAATTGCCCAATTCACATGGTTAATTTATTAATTGTTTGTTTTGACCGATCAGATGGCCCAATGGGATAAAGCATCTGCTTCTGGATCGGTAGACTTGGGGTTCGATTCCGAGTCGGGTCAAACCAATGACTTTAAAATTGGTATTCACAGCTTCCCTGCATGACGTTCAGCATTAAAGGAACAGTGTGGAGAAAGCCGGCAAGTTTACTTGGTGTGCCGTTGGGAAAGGCACTTAACGGGATTTCCTCCATCTTAATGTGGTAGACAGATGGCCGGCAACTCCGAAGCGAGCTCGTACAGCGCATTGATCGCTTGCTCGTGATAAGAGGATAAGTATGTAAATAATAAAAAAATTAAAAAAAAGTTTCGAACCTCTTTGCTGCGCTAATTGTTCGTTTAGTTTTGTTGTTTTTGCATATAACTTTGATAATGTTTTTTTTTTCATTGTTTTGATGTTTTCACCGCTGCGAGGACATGCCTGTCTCTCCATCCGAGCTGCAAATCAATAAGGATGCATCCAATATTGCAACTATACTCTGCTCTGAAGTATAACATACTTTAACAGCTGTATGTTCAATATCGTGTATAAATCATACGATGTCAGAGTATTTTGTGTTTATATAATAGGCCTACATTATTATATAAGACATTGTTCGAGCATGTTATACAGTTAAAATTGACTTTTTTTGGGTAAAAAATACAAAAATTTTCAGCGGCTGGGGGCTCCGCCCACACACCCCCTTGCCTCCGGCGGCTGGGGGCTTCGCTCCCAGACCCCCGACACAGCCCCTCATCGCAAAATTCTGGCTACGCGCGTGCCTATATCAATAATTAATGGTCACTCTTAGCCAAAGGCTTACCGCGTACCCTACTTAAGAGAGTTTAGGGGGTTCCATTCAACCCCATCGGTGCAGCATTTTTATATAAATATTAGATAAGCTTATTGTGCTACAAATTCCTTTTAGTTCTGTGTTCCACAATATCTTCCAGCTGGAAGCTACATTAATGTTTGCTTTTTGTTTTCTGAAGCGATGTAAAAGCTTATCGAACTTCTAGCAATGGAATTTTTTAAAAAATTCCTTAATTTTATTTCTTTTGCTTGTTGCAATCCTGATAGGTAGTAGGGATTTAATATGTACCTATATATAGCGCTGATGGTAAGAAGCAGGAATTCGTGATATCAGGCTTATCAGCATTCAGCATTATCCTAAGCGAATTATTTGCGTGTAACAATAATCGTAGGCCGTGGCCTCATAAATGTTGGAAAGTTAAGATAAGAAGAAGAATGCTTTTATTTTTTCCAAGACTGCGTAAGCTATATGGTAAAATCACTCTTGAACATACTAGAACATACACAAAAAAAGAACGCGATCTTGGAGTGGAAGTAGCGAAAGACCATGAGGTCATCGAGCCAAGCTGCTCCCAACTCATTCATGTGAAGTAATTCAGTGGATAGAAATAAACACAATCCAAAAAAACAAGTGAAAGAAAGTTGTGAAAAATGAAACACACACGCATATGCAAAAAGCTTATGAGCAATATGTACAAACAGTTTGTAACAATCACTGTTCTTGTGATAGGATTTGGGATTTACTGTTCCAAAACGATAAATCAAAGCCAAATAGAATTTCCAAAAAGTTATGGGGAATTGTAATGATAACACAGACTAGGAGAAATCAGTGAATTTGGTCAATAGATGCTGTTTTGACAATTAAATTCAAATATTTTGCCACTCGACATCGCACCGATATTTTTATTCTGTACGGAGTGTACCGGTACCTACACCATTATTTTAAGAGCAAAGAGTTACTGTTGACGCATTATGCTGTGCCAGCACGTGGTTTAGTATCAGCTGTACCGGAAAAAGCTGTAGCCTACTGGACTGTATTATAAAGAGGCTATGACCCCGGGCCTACCGATAACCACGTCCTCTAAATACGTAAAGTTTGCTGCTTAAACTCAGGCCTGCTAAAAGCATGGAGGCCCCCGAAACATTAGTCCTGGCCACCGAGCCCCGCCGAAGTCTTAACATGGCGGTGGGGAGAACTCCAATAAATATAGGCTATGATTTGAGCGTAATAGTAGATCTGAGTATATTTTTTCACCTTCCAATCAATAATACTTTTATGAGTATGATCTGACCGCGTTGTTTTACTTTGGTTGAGCGTTTGTGACCTTTTGAAAGACTTGCTGATAACAATTTTAGGAAGGGCCGGGTTTTAAGGTACAGGCATGGTTATAACATTCCACTTTTTTCTTTACACAATAAGCGCACAGACCAAGTGACTATGTTGTTACTTTTATTTTTGCAATATTCTTATCTGCTTTCTAAAACAATTGGCGATTAAGTAAAATATTGCAAAAAAAACTAAGTTATTTTTCCGGAAAGAACGTGCCTTTTTAAAATTTTGTAATTACATTGTATTTGCGCTTTCTGCAACTTCAATTATTTTATTGTTTTTTGCTTTTAATTAATATTATAATATTATTTGATCAATTATGCTTTGATGCGAAGCTCGGGAATCAACAACTCAGATGGCCGAGTGGTATGGACTAAATTAACAGCTCAGATGGCCGAGTGGTATGGAGCGTCTGTCTCTTGAGCTGTAGACTCGGGTTTAATTCCGAGTCGGGTCAAACCAATGACTGTAAAATTGGTATTCACAGCTTCCCTGCTTGACGCTCAGCATTGAAGGGACAGTGTGGAGAACAAGCCGGCAAGTTTACTTGTTGTGCCGTTGGGAAAGGCACTTTGCGGGATTCCCCCATCTTGATGTGGTAGACAGATGGCCGGCAACTCCGAAGCGAGCTCGTATAGCGCATTGATCGCTTTCTCGTGATAGGAGGATAAACATGCAACTAAATAAACAAGATTAAAATCTAATAAATTTATTGTTTTGTCATCTGAGCAAAATCGTGTGGGTTTGGGCCAGTTGCTCACGCAGGCTCGATCGTGGGGCTCCATCAGAGCGTTCTTCTTTTAAATTGTCGTTTTCGTTTTCATGAATTATGCAGCTGATGAGTAAGTTATAGGCCCTATAATCAGAAAATTATTTGCCAAACCTTTATTTTTTTTTAAAACTAAACTGAACATGAATAATGTGCTATAATCATTAAAATAATCACCTTCACAGCACCACAGCACCGTTATAAAAGGCGCAGTGTTGGCCCGAACATCTAGCTGGTAGCGTTAGGCGGCAGCGTTTTTTGTGTTTTCAAGTAATCTCATTTTCATTTTACTGAAACACAAGAATCCAGGGGCGTCTTTGGGGGATGGCATGGTGCCATGTCCTTGCTTGATGCGTGCTGAATGATGCCAGTCTCTTCTGATGTTTTTTGTAATTCATGACTCCTCTTTTAAAAGTTCTCGCTTCGCCACCGCAAGCATTAGAGAAGATGACCTAGAAGGTCTTAAGATGTGTTTGCCGATACGCGATACGCGACAAAAATTTTTCGCACCATGTTTGTTTTATTTTATTGTTCACCGATCACGCAAAAACGTGCGAAATCCTTTTATATTTACTTACATTGTAATCTTTGTCGCGTGTCGTGTAGCGGTAAACGCACTTTTAGTCTAGATCAGGGGTGGGCAAGCTTTTCACACGAAGAGCCAGATTTAAAAAAAACTGTTGACGCCGCGGGCCGCACGCTGATTGGAAAACTAGGTGAAGACCTTTTTTCTTTATTTTTTGGGAGATCGCGGCCCACGTACGAATGTGATCTCCAAAGCAAAAGGTTTTCACCTCGTTTTTTATTCCAATTTTGCACCGTTGACGCTTATTTTCTTGAAAATCACTGATATCCATGATCTCTAAAGGAAAAATAAGGTCTTCCTCTCAATTCACGGTGGGAGTTTAAGTTTGTGTAAGCGCCGGCGGACCAGAACAAAAGGACCGGCTGGTCGGATTTGGCCTGCAGGCCATAGTTTGCCCATGTCTGGTCAAGATCCTTAGTCTAACAACGAATCAGCAAAGCCAGCACCAGAGCCCAATGTGCCAACCACTTTGGCCAAGTCCATTTGCATTGTCTGAAATCACAACTTAAAATTCGAGCGAGTAACTCGCATAAATCACCCCAATGGATAAAATGAAAGCGACAGCTCAAAGTGAAAGTGGTTTTCAACCAAACAGAAAACAGGATTGTTTAGGCCAAGTCGTCGTGGTTCCAGTTCTGTACTCTCGTTACATTCAGGGCTCGCTTTAGCTGCAGAGCTTCCATTGCTTTGTCAATATGGAACTATTTTCTCCCATAATACGGTTCACTGATCGTGAATACTAACTAGCTTACTGGCTCGTTTATGTACTGAGTACATTGGCTGCGCAAGGTAGTTTAACGTAATACTGGCTGAAAGTATAGTTGAGGTTTAATGAAACAGTTTCCGCTGCTATTATTGAGTAACGACTGATATAGTTTAGCACCATCGTTAGTTAAGGGATATGACGATTGATTCTGATTCTAACGACTGCAAAACTCGAGGTTGAATGCAACGCCACTGAAAATACAGTAGTCTATCTTAAAAATATAACCTGATTTTAGGGACGAATGGGAAGGTAACGTAGAAGTCTACAATAGTGCCTCCGACAGCGTGTCTTACTAGCTTGGTGGCGACTGCTTACTGCTGAAAACGATAGTGCTAATGCTATGAGGAGTAGTTATAATAATGCAATTTGTATTGCCCTCACCTCCCTAGAAATGCAGTGTTACGCCAAGACTGCGCAAATTGAAATCGTAAATTGAAAGCTTAAATCTATTGCTGTTGTTTCCCTTTGTGACAGCATTCATAACCACCAGCCGCTTAGGCAGAAATTTTCAATGGGGGGTGGTGGAAATAGTAAGCTGGATTTTAACTTTAATGCTTTCACTTATGACGCGGTTGCGCAGTACGCAAAGCAGAGATTTATGCTTGGGAGCAGCTTGACTCGATTTTATAGATGAAGAGCGGAAGCAATATTAATAAATACTGTGGTATGTCGCTAATCGTAAAGTCACCGACATCAGAAAATGTATCGTATTCGTTGATTAATGACAATTACTTCAGCGATGTGGAATTGGACGAATATTGATTATAGAAATTTCTGGCCTAGTCTATAGTTTAGTTCTCCGTCACTTTAAAACCTCGAGTCGTGTACAGTTGTAGTTTCAATTAATATTTGCTTGCTAAATTAGGAGAACGATGTATAAACTAACCAATTTTGAGGGGGCCAAAAACCATATCCCTTTTGCGTTTTGAAGACGCTTGTCTTAACACAACCAGCACGCTTGTTAAACCCGCAAACAGTTAAGTTGATCATTGTGAATTTGCTTCAGCCAACGTGCTCACTTCATTGTAATGCCGTTTATGCTAACCTCCTAGCACAATGGTTCTCAAACTTTTTTAAAATTTCGACTTTACGATCCCCAAAGATTTTTTTCTATTACTCACGGCCCTTTATTTTTAAGCATAAATTGTGGTTCAGCAGCGAAAAGAAGTAGTAGTGTAGGCCTAGCTTAGGGTTACCATATTTTTCTCTGGTTCTTTGAAGGTCATCACGTCCGCAGATGTCTAATTCTCCACGCAAAATCAAGTGAAGAGCAAAAAAAAAAGTCTTGAAGTTCGCACATGTCCAATTTTCCCCGCAAAATCAAGGGAGGAGTATAAAAAAGTCATCACATCCGCAGGCCGTGGTTAAATCTAAAACTTCCAAAATTTGTATTTCGAGCGAGAAAATGAAGCAAGTAACATTTACTGAATTTACAAGCACAATTCAATGGGATGATTAATCAAAAATCTGCGACCTCTTCGCGATCCCCTTCAAACTGCTTCGCGGGCCCCAAAGGGACCGCGGTCCCCAGTTTGAGAACCATTGTCCCAGCACAATGTAACCGTCGTAAGGTGAAGTCTTTTGCTATCGTTAGCCATGCCTAATACTAACTAGATACTAACTAGAGTTTTCAATTAGGTCATAAATACAAAACCTGAAGCAGGAGTGTCCAACTCAAACTCACTTGCATGCCAATTTTTGTTTTATAATTTCTTCACGTGCCAACGCTTGGTTAACTAAAAATTAAAATCGAATCCTCGTTATACTCGCGGTATTACGCCGAAGCATGTGAAGAGTGACGGGGGACATTTCCGCGGCTGGGCACCGATTTTGAAAAATTGTCGGGCTTGAACCGAGCCAGAGACCGGAGCGAAATCGAAATATTCAGTGAGTGAGAGGGTTTTCACGATTGCTGACTGTATAAATATTGCTGTTCGTAACTGATGTGAGTGTAAATGGGTAAACCTCATTTTCTTTTATTAAAATTTCAAAATTAGAAGTGATGTTTTTTGCTCGGACTGGCTAATAAATTAGAATTTGGGTCGGGTTTGGGCTTGAAAAATAGGGTTCGGGTAGGGCTCAACATCTTCAGCTTGTTGACAACTCTGCCGCGGCTTAGCGCCTGGACAACACAGCTTCGAAAAAACGTCGCAGCGGTGGCGAGCCGTTGGTGGACACAGTGCCGAATGCCAATTCAACCGGCACGGGATGCGAACCCTTCCCGCATCGATACTGTGTGCTGAACAACTGAGCTAACCGGCCAGACTATCACTAATTAAAGATTTTTTCTCTTTTCAAAACCATGTTGCTTACAAAGAACTAAACTGCTTAACATTTACAAAAACACGAAAAAAAAACGGTCATTTTAACATTATCAATAACACAATTATAATGCTACAGTAAAATAACTTTTTTTTTGTATTTTTGTGAATATTATTGATAAAAAGTGTCCGTCGGTTAGCAGACTGCGCAATTCAAATTTATGGAGTTTAATGACTGAAAACCCTGCTCACGCCGGTATGTACTTCCAAATTGAGCTATCCAGAAACGAGCGTTTTTCAAAAAAACTGGATAATTGTGTTTCTTCCTGCAACTGAGAATAAAACTGAAGCAGCGGTTGTTCCTGGTAACCGTCTCCCAGGCCTTCGTTCGACCGGCAAATGCACCTAAACTCTTGTCATTTACGAAATCAAACTAACGCATTTTGAGCGTGAAACTTTTAAAGTATGCTTGGTAGCTGACGCAAAACTACTCTGTGCTCTCGCTTGCATCTCCGCTTCACACCTCACTCGTTTTGGATCAGAATGGAGGTGCAAAAACTACAGAACCATAGGCTATTTTTACTAGTACTATACTGCAGTAATAAAATATGAGGCGATGTTTAAAATTGCATTCTAGCACGTTTACAAAATATGGCAAGAGCTCTCGCGCCACTTTCGATATTTCGCGTAACACGTTTGGCACGCGTACTACTTTTTGGACACTCTTAAAAGAGTCCGGGTAACGCTATCTCGGATAAATTTTGGAAATTAAGTCCTGTAATTGCAATATTAGTGCTTTTGAACAATTTCTAAGGAAAACTTTTTTTGATTTTTTTGCCACTAATTCTGAGTCCTTAACTAAATACGAAGCATTTTTGTTGACACAGTTTCGATTTGTGAGAGCTTTTAAGCTTACGTCTATCATTACAAACGTGGTTCGAAAGTTTTGAAAATTGCGATGATCATTATACCAATCAAAAATTTTTAAGAACAAGCTTTCTGAAAAGCCAGACGTAGCCTACTTCGACTGCAGAACGGGTTATTTCGACTGTTGTGCTACAACAGGTGGTCGCATTGTGGTACGTTAAAAGTACAGCAGTACGTTTGAGTTCAATAATTATACGGAGTGTAACGCAGGAGCACAATTCAGTTGTTCAACTCTGTCGACGAGTGTCCGGATAAAAACAAAATCAACCAATTTGATGACTCTTCGTAAGGGCTCAAGAAAACCCATTCATTTATACTGCTACAAGCTAAACACACTTGGCAATTTGTTATGATCTGAATTAGACCGACGTTGTTTGTCTTTGCAGGAAAGTGTTTAAGTTTCGTTTAGTCTTTTCAGGCAATTAAGCAGTCAAAAACTGAAGTATCGCAGTGTATTGATGATATGTCGCCGCAAGTGACTGTTGTCAATACCCATTTCTCAACTGCTTTGTTGAATTTAAACAGGTAAGCTGCTAAATGTTGATCCTAGCTGTGATTCAATGTTGGTAAAAAAGTGCTGTCAGTGCCGGAACATGATCAGTGAGTAACTGGGGCGGGTCCAGAAAATATTTTGCGAAGAAGACGACGAAAATCAAAAGATTCCTATTTTGCGCATTTGTACATTTGAAAATATTGAAATACTACCGTATTAGTATGTACTGTAGAACTGAGTATGAAGTATGAAGGATCTCAAGTAAAAATTTAGAGGGGGAGGCTCGAGCCCCTTAGCTCCCCTGGATCCACCAATGAATAGGCTGGACTGCGCACCAGATGTAATGCCCACCGGTGCTACTTGTCAGCCCCAGTGACATTAGAAGGTTTGTATGTGGAGTTTTGGCGGGGCATTCGCTTCGGATTAAATCCAAACAGCTGATGGAGCTTCCTGTTAGAACATTACGGTGTAAGAGGACTGCCACTATAATTATTTCAGTCACATCTTACGCACAGAATGCAGTTTGTGCAAGGGGAAAATTGCTGTTCCAGCAAGTTATGCATCGATATAGGTGTACCACAAGGCAGTGTCTTAGGACCAATCTTATTTTTAGCTTATATATAATGATATCAATATGTGCTCAAGCTTCCACAGTACCCTATATGCAGACGATAGTGTGTTAACGATGGTCAATCATGATATCAGATAGCTTAAACATTCTGTTAATGAAGAATTCCTCAGAATTCGTGATTGGTTAAAAAACAACAGATTATCATTAAACAGTTGTAAAACCAGTTACATTTTATTCAATAGAAAAGCTCACAAAGAACCCTTTACTATTAGCTTTGATGGTAAACCATTAGCGCAAGTTGACAGCGTGAGATATTTAGGAGTAATCCTAGACAATAGGTTAGATTGGAACAAACATACAATATATCTTTTTTAACTGGCAAATTGTCTTCCTCTGCTGGGATATAAGCAAATTAAAACACTTCATTCCTCTGAAATCACTTGTCATGCTTTATTACAGTATAGTTTAATAGTTTACCACAACTTAACATGCGCAGCAAAAATTAAACACAGGAATATTAATACATAAGTACGTAGCCTCCTTTACAAGTTTCATGAAGTTGCCACACACAAAAGTTACTCATGCCAAGTTGTAGCGAGGATACAGTGATACGACCATACGGTCTACAAGTCTACTGTCCTCATTTCTCTAAAACAACTTGAAATTTCAGCATTTTTTCATTAACTACCAGTACTATGAAAACAAAAACCGTAAAACAAAAAAAAAAATAATAATAATAATAAAAAAATTAAATGAACAGAAACAAAATAAAAAATACAAGAAGCACACAAGTATGTAATAAGCAATCAGAGTACAAGTTAGGTTATTTATCAGACAATAATACACAACATTGTAGAAATTGGTTGGTTATTCTTCGTATTTGTAAGCTAAATACTCCTTAAACTTTTTGACAAACGTGGGGAAAGGTAGACTTTTGATATTCAAGGGCACCTCAGACCATACTCTTGCCCCTATAACTTGCTTACACTTTTAAACTTAGTTCAGAGGGTTAACTAAACTTGCTTCAAATCAAAAATATTTATAAGCTTGAAGTTAGTATATTTATGTATAAATTTCACTGTGAAAAACTTCCATACCACTTCCAAAACTACTTTTGTAAATCTCTTAATGTCTATTTTCACTATTCTCGCTCTTCTAATAGCTCATGTTTCTTGCTGAGATCAAATCTCCAAAAAATAGAATCATCTTTAAGAATAACTGGACCCAAAATATGAAACTCATTACCACCAACAACACAAAATAATCTTAATAAAGGTCTGAATTCATTTAGAAACTCCCTCAAAGCATTCCTATTGGATCAACAGAATAAATAACTAAATCTTAAGCAAAACAACAAATGTGATAGACCTTTTTACACGAATGATCGAAAGTTATGCTAGTGTGTACGAGCTCATTAGCTAACATACTTTATTAACAAAACTTTATTTCAAGTTAAACACATAAACATTAAAGTTAGAAATACAATAACATTGATTGCTGTAATACTACTGTCACAAATTTTATTTTATATGAACATGTCTGGGTGTTATGCATCACAATATGAACAAGCGTCTGTCATGATGTCAGTATTTGTGTACTGTACAATGACTTTTAAGCTTTTACACAACGTGCTATATTGCTTTATAGACGTATTACTACTAGTAGGCAATGCTTTGCATAATTTGTTTATTATCAATTGCATAATATGATCAGTAAGACTGGTGACTCGAATGATCAGTGGTATTTTATTAACATCCTATGGTTTAGCAACCAAAATAAACACGAGCGGACGTAGATTCGATGACCGCTGGGTTTATACCAGCACATGGTCCTTCACACCGCTCTTTGGACTGCTTGTGATGACTGCTGATGGGTTGCGCTTTTTGCATTGTTACGTTGAATTTTTTTTGTTTGCTACTTTGCATGTGTTGACAACAGATATGCCGCATTTGCATGTTCAGTGAACAATAAATGAATGAATGAAATGGTACCAACGTAGGTTATTGTACAGATCGGATTATAAGCTAGTAGTGGTATTGTTAAGCTAGCTCAGGGCAGGGCAAACTAAGGCCCGCGAGACTAATCTATGCGGCCCGCCGGCACTTGCAGAATGTGTGGATTACGTTGCGCTTTATCACCGAGTTTTAAACAATTTTTTTATAGCACTAAGCATGACCAACGCGTTAGCACCCACTCATACTCGTTCTTGCGGTCAACGAATCAGCCGCAAAAAAGAAAGTGTGCCGCATGTTTTCAACTGACTACCTACTCTTGTTCGTTGCTCTTTACGACTATGTTTTTCTTTTCACGGTCAATGCGTCGCGCATAAATTGCAACGTACGCTTTTCTCACGCGTTGTTTCATCCATTATTTGATCATACACGACACGAGGGAAATGCGCTGAGTTTTTACACCTTGTAGTCCATGGAGCCTTATGAAAATACACGCGTGAGAACACGGTTATTGCTACTGCACCAGTGTGGCCACTTTTAGTTGTTTTTCACGAAATTTAGTGATTCTTAAAGTCTGTTAGTGATTTAGTAATTTTTGAGCGAATTTTAGTGATTTTTAGTGGTTTTATGTTTTTCTCAATAAAGAAGGTTTTTTTTTGGATTACTACACGTTTTTCTGTTTTAAACCAAGGAGTCAAACCGTTTAAAATATCGCTCCGGTTCAGGTTCAAAAAATTTTATTTTTAACGGTTCAGTACAGGTTCAAGACTTCAAAAATTTGGGTTCAGGTTTGGTTCGGGTTCAGTTGCACCAAAATTTAAAGGTTCGGTTCGGGTTTATCGAAACCAAATGTTTAAGGTCCAGGTTCACTAAATCCAAATTTTAAAGGTTCAAGTTCGGTTCGGGTTCACCGAAAAAAATTGGTTTTTACCGGTTCGCGGTTCAGGTTCGGGTTCACTCCAAAATCTTTAATTTGGCCAAAAATTAAATTAAGGGTTTTATATCATTAAAATAACGAAATATAAATTGCATGCCCGAATCAATTAAGGTTAAATAAAAATGTAAAAATTCATTAAATTTTGAAAAGCAGAAAGAATGTAGCAAAGGTTGGAATAGGTCAGTGCTTTATCATTCTGATGACGTTGGTCGTCAGTACCAACGAAACGTCAACAAATAAAAAACCTGACTAGATTTAGTTAAGGTTATTGCAAAATTACCGGAAGAACAAGAAAAAACTCCAAGTAAGCAGAAAGAACGTTACGCATCGCAGCACATGTCTAAAGATTTTTATTAGTATCTTTTAAGAATCAGATCAGATTCAAACATTGTTACTAAACGATTTCTGTTCAGGTTTATGTCCACAAAATATTATAGGTTCGGGTTCGGTTCAGGTTCACAGATTTGAAATATTAAAGGTTCGGGTTCGGTTCAGGTTCAATGATCTCAAATTTAAACGGTTCAGGTTCGGTTCGGGTTCACTGAAAAAAAGCAATTTTTACCGGTTCGCGGTTCAGGTTCGGTTTGACTCCCTGTTTTAACCATTTTCACAAGACCAATAAATTGTTGACTCAATGACAAGATTGTATAAAGCATGGGATTGGCTAGATATGAGCATGAACTACGGTTAGGAAACGACGAAACGGAATGATCGGTTATGCAGCGCTCTAATAATAACTTGAGCGGCTGACACAGTCATGCAGCATGCCCGTTTAAGTGAGACAATTTATTCAGGTATATGGGTATTGTTGGCCTGCGGAGAATTCGGTTGCAAGCTGACCTGCTGATAGTTAGCAGGTTAGTTGTTACAGATCATAGACCTAGACAATTAGTAATTAATGAATATAATAGTAAAAACAATGATTACCGATTTAATTCAAATTGGAAAAGAGAAACTTTGGTAGCAGTAGAACATCGATTAGTTTCAATACATAAAAGTTTCAATACTTACTGTAGTCAGAGATGGCCATTTTTCGAGATAGTTTATCGGCGATAATTTATTATCGTTATCGCTGAAAACGGTTTTGATTTATCAATTACCGATATCGCTTTTGTAATATTTTGTTATCGCCGACAAATTATCGCGATAAACGATTCTTTGTGCACACAAGTTAGTGAGTTTGCGCTAAGGAAAAAACACACTGTGTTCCTAAAGTGCTGTTGCAATTTAAAAACATCTCTTTTTGTTTAATTTAATGCCACAGCAGAGTCCATGAACTGCTCTCTTTTCTTGAAAAATCTAGAAATGCATTTTTGCAATGTGAGTCTTGCAAAAAAACTTCGTCAAAATCATTGAAAAATTACCGCAACATTTATCGGAAAAATTTATCGGCGATAATTTATCGATTACCAATATCGCTTTAAAAAATTAAGATTTATCGGTATCGCCCGGGCTTTTTTGAAATTATCGATTATCGTTATCGCTTTAATACAAAAAGGTTTATCGTGGCCATCTCTGACTGTAGCTGTGTAGGCTACAATAACGGTACAGCTCATGCTGCTGTTCCGTTCCTGACTAGAAAAATGGCTATGCTCAGTGATTGGCTTAGACCTGTAGACTGTTCAGTGTTGAAGCTGCTTGTAAAAAAAACAGGCCGTCCAATTAACATAATCTCACTTTAAAATCTTGAACTGTTCAAGGAAGAAAAGAAAATATTTCAGATAAAAATGTTCAATTATGGTACTGCATGCTATATTAATGTAGAAAGAGTCTATTTCACCGGAAATTTTGGTTACTGAACTTTGAAAATCGTAGTTGCGTAACCGTTTTTTGGTTTCGGTAATGCCACACTCTCAGTAGGAAAACCGTAGGCGAAGTTAACGATTACGTAACCTCGATTTTCGAAGTTCGATAACCTGAAATGTCTGGAAGTTTCCGGTAAAATAGAAGCTTCCATTTATATGCGGTAAAACTTTATCTGAATTTTTATCCGAAAACAAACCGGTACCAAGTAGATCCTGAACCTTAATCCTAACCCAAACTGTAGCCAGAAGGAAACACTACGGTGATATACAGCCTAACTGGAGTTCACTGCCGCTTAAATTAAATGTAGCGCCGAACTGTTTAGGCCTAGCAGCACCAGTTGTTTTGATAGAAGTAGAAAATATTGTCATTTTACTTGAAACTGCGACTTAGTGAATTTTCCCCATTATTAGTGATTTTTTTGCTCAATTTAGTGATTTTTTACTTTTTAGAGTGGCCGCTCCGTACTGCACCTTATAGTCATTGTAAAATTATATTAAGTCTTATCTGCCAAGTAATGTTCGAATGTTTAATTTTATGAGTAAAGTTCGACCGATTGCACTCTGTTCCAAATTATTTGCTGTACCGATGGTAACGAACGATGATTTCAACTGACTTGCATTCTCTGGTAACAGGAAACACGCAGAACTGGTTTTGGTTGCAAGTAATATTAGCAGCTTTAACACAGGTAACGTAATTTCAGACTTCGCAGAAAGCACAGATCCAAAATGCACTCCAACAAATGTATGAAGCGCAGGGACGCACTTGAAGAACGCAGTTTTTCTGTGTACAATAACAAAAATTTAAACATTTGTCAGGCAAATAAATTATTATCTCGAAGAAGCACACTTAGTATCACTCACCGTTCGTTGGCAAATTCGCACAGTTGCACGACGAAGAACACAAAAGATTGTTTACACATCCGCTTGCAATAAAACTTAAACTCAAAAACAAGTCACGTTCGGCTCGCTCGTCTTTTTACACTGATTAAGCAACGTGACTAAAGTTGCAAAAAAAAATATAAATCAGCTAGGGTAGGAAATAAGTTCCAATCGGATACGAAGTGAAAAACAAAAAAGGAGCATCCAATGTGCTTAGAAGCACATTAACGTCGCGCCATGAGGGAAGTAAAGCCAGGGAAGGACGTAAGAACAATTTAATTTAAAAGTGCTGAAATTCTTACAGTCATGTTATACTCTATGGTCCGAACAATACGGTAAATCGGTAATTGGAAACAGCTAGAAATCAAAATAG
Source organism: Trididemnum miniatum (assembly GCA_964006365.1). NCBI lineage: Eukaryota > Metazoa > Chordata > Ascidiacea > Aplousobranchia > Didemnidae > Trididemnum > Trididemnum miniatum. The sequence continues at coordinate 24,616,407 of OZ023233.1, forward strand.
CGTTAAACGTAGGCTACCTGCTGAGTGTGAAATACAAAAATTGTGTTTGATATGAATATGTACTTACTCCACGCCCAGTAACTTCTTTTTTTGCAATGAGCGTGTGCGGCCCGCGGCTGCAACATTTTTTTTCAACTGCGGCCCTCCGCACAAAAAGTTTGCCCACCCCTGAGCTAGCTTCTAGTATCGCCTTTTGTAAGCAACCGATCATGTACTTCTCTTTATATTACATTTTTACAAAATCTAAGATCGTTGAAAGCAGATTCCAAATAAATGCTTAAGAGCAGTTACCCTTATCCATTCTGAACTACTATAGTAATTAACGAGTGTAAATAGAAGTTAGAGCTATCGACTACGATTGATAATTTCAAATTGTACCGCACGCCACTACTGCTCTGCTCTACTGCTTTACGTTGCAGGCAAAGACAAGAAAACGAATTCTGTGATGTAATTTTGGAAGTGGAAGGGAAACAATTTCCTGCTCACAGATGCGTTTTGGCTGCTTGCAGCGAATATTTCAAAAAAATGTTTACAGTCAATGTGAGTTTTTACTAAAAAAGTAACGTCTTTTTTTTGCGATTGTAAACAACTGAACATACAAGGCCACAACGTGCGAAGCAACAAGATTGACAAACTACTTACGTTGATTGCAAGAAAAAAAAGATTCTTCACATGCTACCACGTTTCGTCACGTCACTATATGAGAAGGGATTTTTAACTTGGGGTTCATGAACCCCTAAGGGTGCGGGTGGTGCTGCAAGGCTGAAGTGCACGCACACCCACGTACAAATACGGTAGTATGAACATCTATTTGTACGAATATTTTATATTGGGTGTTCCGTTTTTTCTAAAGGAATTCATAAGTGTTTTTTAAATGTTTTTGGGATCAGCACTCATTGGGATTGTGAAATAATGTTACCTTCCAAGCGTTGCAAACAAATATCCTTGCTTATTACATAGAGATCACTAAAATTGTGTTGCGTGTTCGGCATAGTGGAAGAGAAGGTTTAATTTGCTTCAGTTTTAAGATTAGACTGTGTAGACCTCCCATGAAATTATAGCCTGGTACGTGTAACCTTCAAAAAATGACAAATTATGTCATATGGAGTAAATTGTAACCTCTATTGATGTCATTCACTACACTAGTTGAGAAAAGATCGAGCCACTATTGTGCCTTTGCGTTTATTTCTACGGTATTTCTAATGCGTCGATTCAGTTGCAAACTTACATACTTGTTCGACATTACCAGCATCATCGTATCTGCTTCAAAAAATCGAGTTTGTATTTCGTTCCTCGTCAGTAATTTTCCACTTCTTTTTGTTGCTAATTAATGTATTCAGAAGTCTTTTTAAAGAATTAGAGAATGCTTAATGCTTCAAATTTAGTGCTTTTCAACCGGGTCTGTAGTACGCCTTAGGACGTACTCAAATTTTTTAAGGGCGTACCAACGTGATGGGGCATATCAGAAACACTGTTGGGCAGAGCACTTTGACTTGGGCTTCCTGACCAATAAACCTATTGAACTGCGTCTACGATCTGATTTTATGAAAAAAGCGGAATTTAAATCTTCAACAAACTACGCTGAGTTTTGAATATCGCTTCTCAGCAATCTCGATTACAAGCCCTTGCTCTAAAAGCGATTTCCATTCTCGCTCGCATACCTTCAAATTACCTTTGCGAGCAAGCAGTGGCGTAACTACTTCTACATTTTTTCAAGCGTTTTTTTTGGCAGAGCTAATTTGATGCAGATTGAAAAACAGAAAAGGCTCTAGGTGGGTTCGGGGGCATGCTCCTTCAGGAAATTTTTGAAATATTACATGCTGTAATAGCTATTTTAGTGCTTTTAGAAGTTATTTCGGGTAAATTTTGTTTAAAATTCTTAACCCTAATTATGTAGTCTTACTTCACCTAATATGTTGCAATTTGTTCGCACATTTTCAATTATGCGTGCTTAAGGCTTATTGTTATGGAAGAGGTCCGAAATTATGGAAAATGGTTTTATCGAAAACATAGTTGATGATCCGCCCCTGGCCATAAGCTACAAAAACCATTAAAATAGTCTGGTATATTTCAGTCACCTAGCACCATTTGTTCTTTTTTACTAAAAGGCAAAATCAAAAAGGGGCCATGGCACAATGCTCCCCCCCCCTAAATACGCTCCTGCAAGCTAGGGTTTTCTTCTCTTGTTGAAAAAAAGAGAAATTCGATCAACTATGTTGATCGACGGTGTTGATCAAATTCCCCTTGACCGACGTTGATCCCATTAAGAGAGGAGCGTTAGAAACACGGTTAAGACCACGTTTTTCCAATTGGCTGATAAAATTCAGCAGCTACAATCACATTAAATGTACTGTTATTTGCTTTTGTTTTTATACTGACATACCGGTAGTGTATGATTTTGTCATCATAACGTAATTGTTGAAGAGTCTTGACTTGCTTTGTCACGGTACAGGACTTCAATGCATGACGTAGTGTTAATAAAGGGCGTACTGGTTTTCAAACTAAGTTAAAACGGTGTACCGTTGTGAGAAAGGTTCACAATCACTGTTCTAATCCGTCACTGTTTTATGATTATCCTGTTCACATATCCGCTTTTCGTACGGTTTCTACATCGCAACCAAATTTTTAATGGCTTCGTAACATCATAAACTGAAAACAGTTAATGTAATAACATAATAATGTAACTGTTACAGAAATAGTCCATGGGCCTGTAATCCACTAAAAATGGACATGTGAAAAGCATCCACAAAATTGAAGGATTTGATTGAGCAACAGTACAGTTATACGCATTCACGATCAGAGCATGTTATTGAGAGAATTGCGCAAGCTTATTTCGTCATTAATTCAAATTTAAAAAATGGTACTGGTAATCTTTCTACAGGAATTTCTGCTCTAGAAATCCCTGTCTTTCTATAGTGTTCACGGTTTGCATCTTATAGCCAGCGTCCGTTACGAACCGGTGATGTTAGAATATTTTATGTGGTTTAGATGAGAGAAAAATATGAGAAAAAAATCAAGATAGAAGGAACAACTTCGACGACAATGACGCAGGTTCTTGATTTTGTTTATTCATCACAAATTGCTCTTACTGATGAAAATGTCCTTCAATTGCTTGATGCTTTCTCGCTGATGCAAATAAAAGGTAAAGCTAACAACAACTTTTTTTTAACGTGCGGAAATAAAAGTTAAATTGAATTGAACATTCTTATGTACAAGGAAAAACGGCTTGTACTCAAAACCGTGCAAAAATTTTCAATCATACGACTGAAGCTTCGGCTCCACCAGTGATTGTTTCGAATTATCACCGTAATAAGGCTATCACTGAAACTTAGTAAAAATTTCAAAGTTTGTTGAAATGAGGCGGAGACGTGAGAATTTTATCATTAAGAATTTTGAAATTATCACCGGAAGTGATAAAATTATTGCTAGGAAAGACTTCTCAATGAGTGAAAATTACAAATTGTCAGAGGTTGTCGAAACAGTCAAAGATATTTTCATACTCGGATTGCAGAGAGAATTATGATGACAATTTTAGTGATAATTTATCAAAAAGTTTTGATATTTTCTCGCTGTTATTGTCACTCTAATTATCACTGGATAAAAGTCCGGTATGATGTCATACACTGCTATATTACGTTATACTATAAATATAATAATATATTTATACGTTATAAATATATTATTATACGTTATACTGTTATACTGCTATATTGATGTCTAAATACTGCTATATATACGTTATACTGCTATATTACGTTATAAATCCTATAAGAACTAAGAACCATTGGTCCAAGTTCGTCTTTCGGACCTTCTGTAAGCTATGGTTTGGTTGTGTCGAGATAGGCTTTGGCTCCATTTTTTTGGTCTATTCACGCTCTAGAATCTCATCAGAAAATAGTTGAACTTAAAGGAAGAAGGGTTAGCAAGAAGTAGGATATCGCGTAACGGTATGCGTTCATATCAGTGATGCTATTGTCGCTGTTTTTAATCTTTTTTGAGTTTTTAAGTTTCATATTCAGTATTGCTGTTTGGTAAATCTAACTTGAACTCCTGCTTTCCCATACCCGCCAAGAAGTCGCGCCCGAAGAGTTAGAGATTATTTTATTAAAGGATGTCCTAACTGTGGCGCGTGCGCCGAAACTGGTGCATTGAATGCTGTTTACCATTGGTGCAATACAACCTTAGTTAAAAACTAAGTCACTTTTACTCATTCATTTCAGAGATTTTATATTACTTGCACGTTTTTATGGAAATCAATGTAACTTTACAGTAAGTGTTGCTAGCCTACATTTTGATAACTACGGTTCAATTTTACTCAAAACTTTAAATTGTGCTCATATGTTACTATTACTACTGTACTTTCTCAAGTAATTAGTTAAAGCGATCAATGAAGATTAAAAACTATTGCATGAAATGTTTTTCTCTACAAATGTTACATCTAGGGGCGCAGTCAAAGAGGACAAACCGGACAACTGCCCACGCCTCCGAAATTTTTTCAAAAACTTGAAGCCAGTAGGACAAAAGAATGTCACCCAACCAAAATATTTTTACTACCACAATAAATCTAGCGCAAGAATTTGCGAATCGTGACATTAAATTTAAAAATAGAATACTAAGCCTTGTTTTAACAAATCACAATTTCAGTATCATTGAACTGTGAAAAACGCACCACGAGGGGTCTGAGGACGGAGTACCCCAGCTGCTGAAACAGGTACCGGTATGCAAAAAATAGGTGGCCCCCCTTTCTCCCGAAATGCCACAGGCTACATCTGTCATCATTGTTCAATCAATTGGGCAATGCTTGTTCGTATGTGTGATAATACGAAACCGCAGTAGGCTAGTAGTGTATTTCATCTAACGACCAAACTATTAAACAAAGACAAGAAACAAAAAAGAAACGGTCGAAGAATAGGTAGCAGCGACAAAACGATATGCGTTGGAACGTTCGTAAAACGATGCTTAAATTAAAAGCAACAGATCCATGGTCGCTGTACGTTGAAACGTGGTTATAGAAGATAATTCTATGACTTTAAATCATGTCCAACGTTATTACACGTTAAAAGACTACAAGGAGATAAATGTTTGTGTAGCGCATCTGAATTAATCATAAAAAATATTGGTGCATGCAGTGAAAAGGTGGCCATTCCTCAAATCAGTTCTAAGCAAGTTCTAAGAATTTTTTATCAGGTACCGCTATGGGGCGCCGTTTGCAAACACTGATTTGTACGACGATTTTTTGTTTATTTAAATGAATAATCACTTTAAACAAATGATCAAAGATAAATAAACAAAAATAAATATACAAAAATAAATAATCAAACTTTTTTGTTTATTTATTAAATAGTCACTTTATAATAAATAGTCAAAAAAGTTTGTCTATTTGTTTTTGACTGTTTATATTTGTCTTTTTATTTTTGTGCAATCATTTTCTATCTATGTTATAAATTTTCAAAAATAAACAGTCAAAAAAAATTACGCACAAAACAGTGAAAAATAAATAAACAACAAATGTTGACTATTCATTTCACGTCCATAAAATGAAGCATGGTGGATGCTGATTGGATAAAAAATTGTTTAGTCATTTTCTTTGCCCGGGAATGCTGGTAGTGTGGAATGGAGTCTGTATTTGGTAAAAAGGTAGGCAAGCCGGGCTGTTCTTCAGCTGTTAGTGGGTTTAGTTGCGCGTCTCATCATTAACAATAGGAAATAGGGGAGTCAGTATCGTCATTGACAATTGTAAGACAGTTCAAGAAAGAAAGAGGAGCAACCGAGGTAAAAACGTTTCAGAGTTTTCTCATGAAGCAAAGTAGTATAACTGCACTGCTGCATAAGACTGGAGTTGTTTAACCAGTTAACAGCTTATGCAGCAGTGCAGTTATACTACTTTGCTTCATGAGAAAACTCTGAAACGTTTTTACCTCGGTTGCTCCTCTTTCTTTCTTGAACTGTCTTACAATTGTCAATGACGATACTGACTCCCCTATTTCCTATTGTTAATGATGAGACGCGCAACTAAACCCACTAACAGCTGAAGAACAGCCCGGCTTGCCTACCTTTTTACCAAATACAGACTCCATTCCACACTACCAGCATTCCCGGGCAAAGAAAATGACTAAACAATTTTTTATCCAATCAGCATCCACCATGCTTCATTTTATGGACGTGAAATGAATAGTCAACATTTGTTGTTTATTTATTTTTCACTGTTTTGTGCGTAATTTTTTTTGACTGTTTATTTTTGAAAATTTATAACATAGATAGAAAATGATTGCACAAAAATAAAAAGACAAATATAAACAGTCAAAAACAAATAGACAAACTTTTTTGACTATTTATTATAAAGTGACTATTTAATAAATAAACAAAAAAGTTTGATTATTTATTTTTGTATATTTATTTTTGTTTATTTATCTTTGATCATTTGTTTAAAGTGATTATTCATTTAAATAAACAAAAAATCGTCGTACAAATCAGTGTTTGCAAACGGCGCCCCATATATCGCGCAATAAAATGTAGATGAGATTTTGTTGCAAAATGCTGTTAACGCACTTGTGCGAACATGCAGTAAGTTGTTTCTGTAGAACTGCAACTGCAGACAACACAGCAGCTCTGTGCGCAGTGGCGTAATTAGGCCTTTTTGGGGAGGCAAATGCCCAGGGTCTTTTTCAAAATGCGTAGAGTCTTTTTACAGGTGTTGCGGCTTTTTTTTGTTCTTCACTTGACTTTGGGCAGAAAAGTGAACATCAGCGGACGTGATGACCTTTTTTTTTAACTCTTCACTTGATTTTGGGCGGAAAACGGTTCCTGTTAGGCAATACCAAGAGTCTCAGCTAATCCTAGTTACGCCCCTGTCTGTGCATTCAGTGTATTTAATTTAAATCTAGATTGAAAGAGTATGCGAGGGCAAAAGAAGCTGACTTTCTTGGCGATGAAGTTTTACCGCACCAACCCTAGTTGGTTGCAAGAAGTGTGCAGAGTTGTGTTTCAACAGTGCGTTTTTACTTTACAGATGCGTTGGATCAAGTAGTGAAGTACATGAACACAAACTTATCTGTAGAAAATTGTCTGTTCTTTCGGGTTCTGGGACGACGACATTTGCTAGAAAATTTGGTAAACGATGCCGACGCATACATCTTAAACAAATTTGAGAAAATCATTGTTCAAAGTGCTTTCTACGAGTTGAATTGTCATGATTTGGAACGTCTTCTGCAATCCGATGATTTAAATGTACGTGTCATCTAAAAGTGCGTTGTTGGTATATCCAGCACGCATTTACAGTATTGCACGACCTATTCAGAGTCTTTATGTTTTTTATGAAGAAATTAATTGGCCACTTTTGCTACAGTACTTTTAAAAAAGCATGGAGCATAGATCCATAAAATCTCGTCCGTAAATCATGTATGCTTTTATCTATATTATAGACCGCTGGTCCATTTACTAGTGGGCAGGGGTGGATCCAGAAAATTTTGGTGGGGGGGATGAAATTTGGAATTAGGTTGAATGTTAACTAAGTACAAAAAAGTTAGACCCAAAAAAGGCGTAAATATGCCCTTTGAAAAATGTTTTTAGGTCTGGGGGCGTATTCAGGTATTTTTTCAGGGAGGAGGCACCCAAATTCGAAATATTTTCAAGGGCAGTTTTTCCGCAGAATTATTTTGAAGCATATTGAATAAAAAAGTCTCTAAGGGGGTCCGTGGGCATGCTCCCCCGGAAAATTTTTGAAAATTTACATACTGTAGTGGCTATTTTAGTACTTTTTGAACAAAATTTAGGCAAATTTTGTTTAAAATTTTTGCCCCTAATTTTGAGTGTTGCACCAAATATGATGCATTTTGTTCGTATGTTTTCGATTATGCGTGCTTAAGGTGTAAGGCTTATTGTTATCGAAAAGGTTCGAAATTACGGAAAAGTTGAATTCATCAAAAACATTTTTGAAAAAGGCTGGTGGGGGGGATGCATCCCCAATATCCCCCTGGATCCGCCCCTGCTTGTGGACAGTCCACATGTACTGCACCTTTTTAGTTTGTTTTTTAACGGGCCAGGCTACTTTTCCTACATAAATATATGCTTGGAAATATTTTTTCGATGATGAATAGTCGGAAAAACCGGGGATGAAGTTTTCCGATTGTAATGAAGAATGCTTTGGCAAATCGTTTGCTTTTTATAAGGTCATATTAACGTGGTGAGGTGTTGCTTTGCGTATCAGGTACGAAATGAACAAACTGTGTTCGAAGTTCTGACAAAATGGATTGATCGTGATCAGGAAAACAGAAAGCAACAATTTCCTTGGCTTTTTAAACATGTTCGTCTTCACTTTGTTTCTCAGCAGTATCTAAGAAATACAGTCAGAAAACATGTAAGTAGGCTTTTGCGCTAACAAAAGTTTTTGCTATTCCATTACAACTTGCTTAATGTTGAAAAGTATGAGCTACTGCTAGCTTAACTGTTCCACTCTTTACCAGTTATTTGTTTATGCTTATGTGCGTTCCACCAATAATTTTTGCTTAAGATAAAATATTGTGCCACATAAAAAAAGAAACTTTTTGCGCAGAAAGTAAAGAAAAAATATTTGTGCAGAATCTTGTTCGCAATTTTAATGACTGTCGTGATTTGGTTGAAGATGCCATGCTATATCACATGAATCCAGCAGATGATCATATCACGCAAACCAGACGAAAACATGTCCAAAAAGGTATGTGAGTTGTTTTGTGAAAATGGAATCTTGAAATTAGATGCGCTTAATTTTCTCCTACTGTCGATATTTTGTTTCTAATTACTGCACCAATGATTTTTTCTCTCTTACCGGTCATACTGTTTTGTAAGATTGACATTTCACATTTAAAAAAAAATAGCGGGAGAGCACATTTGGAATATATCTCTTCTTGGGGTAAGTTATAAAAGCTTTTTATGGCATTTCTAAAATGTTTGGGGGGTAAGGCTTAACAGAAGTGCTTCACCTTTGCTCTCTTACTCTTAGTTCTGATCTAGCTCCACTCTATTAATTGTCATTTCTAGGGTTATAGCAACAATTTCGACGCTACGTTTGCGACGTTATAGCTACGTTTGCGACGTGCAGCTTGCCATTTTTAAATGTTTGCAATGTATTCGAGGTTAGCTGTACTTATATGATGGTAAAGTTACCAATGGCGAGTATAACATCATCAAAGAAAGAGACGTATAATTCCGATCACTGCTGCACATTCCTAAACGCGCCTTCCTGCAAAAAAATTGTCATCATAAACGATGCATTACAAAACAATAAAAACATACACTTAATTTGATATATTAATGCAACCAATCTTGACGAACCATTTTATGATATTGTAATCATCGGGGAATGTTATGTAGTTGCGTAAAACATGCATGTTAAGATGACGCTGAAATGATCAGTAGTTTCAGCGAAGCAATGTGAAGGGGTTGTAATCATTTACACTTTGTTTCTTCAACCAGCTTTTCAGTTCAAAATTGGAACAAAAACAGCTTTACCTAAACTAGGTCCAAAGCAAAGTTAATTAAGCAGCTGTGTGGATCAGTCGTAGGCTAGAACTTACTAACCAGCATAACAGTGGCGTACGCAGGATTTTTCAATAGCGGGGGGTCAGTGACGTCACATCGTGATGATGTAAAGATACTACAATTAAAGCAGTTTAGAGGTATTAAAGTGCATCGGATTGTAATGTTTCTAGTCTATAAATCGTTGCGCAATTGCTGCTATAGCCATGATTAAGCTACATAATGCCATAACGAAGGAAACAATTCAGATATTTCATGCACACTTTTGTTTGATTCTTTGCGCTCCATTAAGGAGCGAAAAGGTTTTGCAGTAACTCAGACTGTCAATCTGTGATTAAAAAATTACTGAAAAAATTTTAGTTGACCTTATTTTGGGGTCATAAGAAGGTTAACTGACTAAAGTAGGCTAGCTTTCGCAACGTCACAAACAGGTTGTAGCCGAAGGGCGAAACAGGCAGTTGCTTCCCTCCAGAAAAATATTTTTTCAAGAACCAACATGGATATAAACAACGCATATAACCCTCGATAAAAAACATTGATATAAACAACGCACTCATTGTGAAAGGGGCAGTTTCCCCTGTCTTGAAAAGTGAAGACAGTGAAGCATGAGAACAAACTGCCCTCCCTACCGAAACATTTCTAAACTACAATAAACCAGCCTCGAGAGGAATCTCTAATCATGCGATTAAGATCAAAAACAGCGTCGATATCTAAGCATTTTCCACCCAATCACAGCGTCGATGTCATGAAATAGAAAACTCTCAGGTACATAATCGGCGAGTCTAGAAAACAGAGCACTCCAGCTCCTGAGACAGTTACGGTGCGTAAAAGCAATTTTTCCAACCCCCTCCCCACCGTTCCGCCCCTGGGTCTCTTTAAATCTTTCGTTGGTCTGGTCTTCCTTGGCAGTACACTTATTTTATGTTTAGCACTTATAGGGCGGTGTTAATTTAAATTTTTATATTTTAATAATTTTTCTACAAACCGACCGGTTGTAGCGCAGTGTTAAAGATGTCGCTATCGACGCGGAAGGTCTGAGGTTCAATTACCAGGTTGGTCAAATCAGAAACGGTGTAGCCAACGGCTCGCCAAAGTCACCGCCGCTGCGACGTTTCTTCGGAGCTGCGTTGTCCAGGCGTTAAGCCGCGGGGTCGGGACCCGCCACTCGCTACCACGCTTCAGTACTGCAGCGAGTTTAATGAAACGAGTAGCCTACAGTGAAGATTTGGTTTGATTAAAAAAAATTTTTTGTGCAGCCATAGCTATTGCAGATACACCGTATTTAAGGAAACTCCTACTTACTAATTGCTTCACTACAGCATCAATGTCAAAAATGCAGTACAAGCAAAACACAACAGAAAAGTTGGAATACTGGTATTGTTGCATCGCATCGTAATTATAGTTTTTCGAAATTAAATTAGAAAGTTGGACAGAACAGAAAAAAACATGACAGCTATTTCGGCAAGCTCCGCCCGCACGAAGAAAAGTCGGTTCGTCTCACGAAAGCAAGGTTTCACTCTTTTTGCAATGGTCAATCATCAACGTCAAGCGCAACGCACCAGAAAAGTTTGGCTACCGGTATTATTGCATCACAATGAAAGCTTTAGATTATGTAAGCAAGTTGGATAGCACAGAAAAACATGATAATTGATAGCAATTTCGGCAATCTCTGTATGAAAAAAGGCTGATCGTTCCAAATAGAAAGGTTTTCATTTCTTTTTCAATCGTCAGTGGGGGTTTTTGACCCCAAAACCGCCCCCGTGCGTTCGCCACTGCAGCAAAGCATTAACTAAATGTCGCATCCGGTATCGACTATGCCAGAAATAACTATTGCAGCGTTACAGCATTAATCACTACGTTCATTGCCAATGATTAGTATTAATATTTTATAGAAGCAAATGCGATACTGTTGCTGGCATCCAGGCAAGCAAATCAGAAGTTATACAATATATTTACTAAAGAATGGATTCCGAAAATGGTGGATAATGCAGTGAGTTACAACAGCAACAAACGATAGCATAGAATGCCTAAATCTGTTCTTAAAAAAAGCCTTTGACGCAGTTGTCTCTGCAATGTTCGCGATAGCCTGGAATTCGCTTATTAATTCATTTTTACAATAATATTAAAGTCAAAAATACTTACTTATTGATGTTTCAAAATTTTAGCTTGGCTGTGTTTGTTGGCAGAGGTGGTCTGTAAGACGTCCGTTCTATGATTTTCATTAGTATCTGGTTGTACTAGAAATTAAAACACAGTTAAACCGACATACAGTGAAGTGCAGCATACCCAGCAAATATTCAAAATCGAGTTTAATTCATTGTGGTTATTTGATTGTTTTATCACCAAGTCATGTCGTTTACTGGACAAGCTCATGGCGAAGATACTAAAGTATGGTAAAATCTACAGCAATACAGGCTGCTAACGCGAATGCATGGCTCCCAGTAATGAGCAACGAGACGGCCTAATCAAATGCACATTTTTCGAGAAAAAAGCTATGATTGTTAATGCATTTAAACATGAGCAGACTTTATAAAATCTTGGTTTCAATATTGTGGTAATGAAGTAGTTATAACTAACGTTATTATTTCAGATTTGTCAATTTTTTTTGTTGTAGCGGTAACTTATCTGATTAAATACTAAACGGAACGCAATCATCCACCAACTAGAAATGCTATCGTTGTTTTCCTTTGGCCTAGAAATGAGAGCACACAGAAATCCCATAATAATAAAAATAAGACGGTCGAAGGGAAAATGCATTACAAGCAACTTAAACTTCACTCTGAATTATTTTCCTATCAATTTTGGTTATTCTTTAAACCAATAGACCTTCTTATTAATTTCATTGTATGGTTTGGATAACTTAGACCTAATTACTTTGACAGAGCGCTGTGAAGACCGGAAGTGCAGTAGCTGCCTCACAAACCAATATTGTGGTTTGTGGAGGATTAAACCCCAACAACACTGCCTCAAATGATTGCTTTCGGCTCAATGGGGATAAATGGGAGAAATTATCAACAATGAAAAATGCTCGGACCGGATCTGCTGCTGTGATTGTTCAAGGTTAGAAAATAACAAAGCAAATTTATGAAATCAAACGTTCTTATTGGGCACCTTCACAATGACATGAAAGAATAGCGTGATACTGAGAGATGTCATTCTGTTGAAATTCTACCAGTGTTGAAGTTCTACCAATCTCAGATAAAAAATTGATTGAAAAATAAATGCGCGACTAGATTACCTAATCTTATTAAGTTTTGCTTTTAATAAAGTTATGGTAACCGTATTAGAACATTAGGGCTGACATTAATATTGTTTAGCGTATTGGCCTAAAGTTTGTGATGGGGAATTTCCTGTTTTGTGTGTACTCGGCGGTGAAAGTTGTACGTCATCTTTTCCTTATCATCATCGCAACCAGCACGTGCGAAAGTTTGTCGCGATCGCAGAAATATATTTTCCCCGTGAAAACAAATGGGAAGTGTTTGAGAAAAATCCTTCAAATCTGCGATCATTTGCTGCTGCACAGTTCGTTGAAGGTTAGTTTCGTTAGCACTGAAACTTCTTGAGTGGAAAAACTATAAGATGCGACGCTGATTTTAAGTTTTTGATGTGTTCTGTGTGTGGTAATTAGTAGCGGGTATGCCAATTCCAAGGCTTTGAAGGTATAGGGTAAGCTGAAACAAAAACAAATCTTTAAATTACGTTGGGATTGAAACTGCGTTTGAGACAATTTGAAAGAATCATTAAGTGGTAAAACCAAGTACAGCGTATGAGGGTAAATTTTAAGGATGTGATTCAACATAAATCCTTGGAAGTAAGTGAGCATCAACCACAAGAAAAACTAATTTGACTAAAAATGCCAGTTGGTATAACCGGCCGATAGCTCAGTTGCTAAGCGTACACGCTATCGGTGCGGGAGGTCTGTGGTTCAAATCTCGGGCCGGTCAAATCGGCGCAGTGTCGTCAAGAGCTCGCCATCGCTGCGACTTTTCTTCGGAGCTGTGTAGTCCAAGCGCTAAGGTATGAAGATGAGCCCCGCCAGTCGTTACACGCTTCGGCGTAGTACCTCGAGTATAACGAAGATTTGATTTGATTTTATGCCAGTTCGTGTAAAGAAGGTAAATGCACTAAAAATGGTAGTAGGTGGTGCTTTGATACCAGATAGATTTTGTTTCTGTAGAAGTTTCTTACTTGGATGTATAGATAGATCCTTAAAAGTAGGTTGCCAGAGTTATAATCTGGCCGAGTAGTTTAGGCCCGTAACCGATTTTAATTTAAGACTCTAGACAATCCCAATTTAGGCCAAAAAATGTTCTCAAATAAGCTCGAACTCGACCCGAAAAGACCGGTACGAACTAAAGCTCTACTAGAAATCTTTCAATACAATAAGATTCTATAAAGTAGCACGACAATCAAGAACTGCAAGATCAGCTTCACGCAGTGCACGAAAAATGGTTACCGGCAGAGTTGGGAAAAATCGATTATGATTGATATTTGATTGCGATATTCTTTACTTTTTGTTCATCGAATGCATTGGAGCATTTACTTTTTTGAATGAGAATCGAATATGGGCTTGGGGCGGCATACTGTTCAAAATTGCGTAGACAGCCAAAAGTGCTCTTTGCGCACTTTGCGTTGATGCAGTGCGTACGCAATCGAGCGATTTCAGACACAGTTCGTATACACGTCAAATTGCGTAGAGCAGTTCTCAGCGATATTTTAAATTCGCGAGAAAGCGACGAAAAAAGTATGTCTGACTCAGCGTTTTTGTCAAAGCGAAGAGTTTATAGCTTTCTGAAATCCATTACAGCCTACTATTGAAAAGTAATAAGCAAATAGTGATTCGATAGGCAATCGCAATGTGAAAGCGAAAGCGGTACGAAATTAAATTGGGTGGATTTGCTGCGCATGCTCACCTAAACTTTTTAAAAACTCTACAACAGGCTTTAGTTTGTGAAATGTTGATGTAATCGTCGGAAACATTTCGAAAACTTCTGGAAGCCAAAAGTTTTAAACAAATTAAAGCTTGTAGCTAAACCGCTGGTGTTGTAAAGATATCTCGCTGCTTTTTGAGATCGCCGTGAAGCATTGTGGATTACCATTCTATATTCGGCTATTAAGCGATTGTCCAATTCCAAAGTTAAAGCATTTCGTTTCCCGCAATGTCTGTCCGCGCTACCTCTCACAAGATCACCCTCTTATAGGTGCAGCGGCCATGCTAATTCTTAAACTTTTTTTTACTTGTACTGTAGTAATATGCACGTTTTAACGTATATCGTTTTGTCGCTGTTTCCTGATTTTTCGCCTCTCTGTGGTTTGCCTTATCGATATTTATTATTTTATGGCCGAAAACATAAATTTACTACTGTTGCTACTACTCCCGTGTACGGTTGGATCTATTCATAATTTTGAATTGCTAAATTTAAATCCTCATTACTTGACTTAAAAAAAACATTAATTCAAATTTATTGACTTCGCGAAACTGATTTCAAATTTCACCGTTTCAAAATTCACAAAACTTAACAAATCAAACTTCTGAGCAGTTGATAAACAATGCATCAGATTGGCTTGAAAAAATAACAGGTATTTTTGAATAGTTGTAGCGAGTTGTTTTAAATATTTTCACTCTAGACTAGAGAATCCGTAAAATTAAGCAGGCTAAAGCGGGCTTCACACCGAAGCCGTTACCGTCAACGTCGGCGTTTCATAGCCGTCTACGTTTTCGTGCCGTTTAACGTCAAACCATGGCGCTCTCAATAACACATCTTTATGGGACGCCGTGTGTAAAGCTACGCAATATAAAATTTTGCATCATTTTTTTGGTTAATTTTGGTTAAATTACATGCATAATCATATATTGTTGCAATTTATCTATATTGCTGCAATATGTGTTAAATTGTTGCGATTTATCTATATTGCTGCAATTTGTGTTAAATTGTTGCAATTTATCTATATTGCAAAAAAACACTTAAATCGCCTTTTGATTGCCATGGTGATATGCTAACTAAAACAGTCAGTGTTGCCCTTTCCCTTTTTCCATGAGCTCATGTAGTGTACTGGCCTGAGGCGCTGTTGTACTGACTGTGCAGCGTGCGCTTATTGGTTTGGCTGAAACATTATGAAATAAAGTGGCTTGGAGTTAGATTGATAAAATACTGTTATGATTGGTAGATACAATTGCGGACATATGCAAAAATATTGACGTATACGGTAGGCAAGTTGTGAGCAAGCTACCAGTACCCATGCAGGTATCGGTACCAGCCATGTAGCAGTTGCAGGGTATGGAAAGTTGTCAGACTAGATAGCTAGACTCCTACGTGGTTTTGTGCTTATTATTCTTTGAGGCAACTTAATAAAATGAGTAATTTTGGTTTACCCAACCCATTCATCAGCAACTTGTTTCAGTGGCAGCAAAAAAGTATGGGTACTGTTAAGCTACTGGTACCGGTATCCTTTGGAATACCAGCAGCTAAACTAGACTAGACTGCCGGTATGAGGGTAACAACTAGTATCAGCTCCCAGGTCCAGTTGGGTTAGATTAGGATTAGGTTCAGTTAGGGTTAAATTTAGTTAGGGTTCGTCCAGTTACAAAATATCAGTATCGGTAGACTAGTTTGACATTTTTAATTTTACAGTTTACCGCATGTCACTGGCTCTGGTGCATCAATGTGCTGATCTGCTGATGTCAGGATGTAGCCTACCTGCTTTCTGTGGACAGATCACAGAAGTTACTGTAATCTGACATGTTTCAGCCATACAGCATAAGCCATTCTGCATTAGCAATGAGATAAGAAGTATGTCACAAAAACATAGGTTGAGGTAGCTAGACTAGGCCTAATGTTGGGTCACAGGTACTGTATTTTAAAACAAGATTTTTCAGATACCGATATTTTGTAACTGAATGAACCCTAACTAAATTTAACCCTAACTGAACCTAATCCTAATCTAACCCAACTGGACCTGGGAGCTGATACTAGTTGTTACCCTCATACCGGTAGTCTAGTCTAGTTTAGCTGCTGGTATTCCAAAGGATACCGGTACCAGTAGCTTAACAGTACCCATACTTTTTTGCTGCCACTGAAACAAGTTGCTGATGAATGGGTTGGGTAAACCAAAATTACTTATTTTATTAAGTTGCCTCAAAAAATAATAAGCACAAAACCACGTGGGAGTCTAGCTATCTAGTGTGACAACTTTCCATACCCTGCAACTGCTACATGGCTGGTACCGATACCTGCATGGGTACTGGTAGCTTGCTCACAACTTGCCTACCGTATACGTCAATATTTTTGCATATGTCCGCAATTGTATCTACCAATCATAACAGCATTTTATCAATCAAACTCCAAGCCACTTTATTTCATAATGTTTCAGCCAAACCAATAAGCGCACACTGCGCAGTCAGTACAACAGCGCCTCAGGCCAGTACACTACATGAGCTCATGGAAAAAGGGAAAGGGCAACACTGACTGTTTTAGTTAGCATATTACCATGGCAATTAAAAGGCGATTTAAGTGTTTTTTTGCAATGTAGATAAATTGCAACAATTTAACACAAATTGCAACAATATATGATATTGCATGTAATTTAACCAAAATTAACCAAAAAAATGATGCAAAATTATATATTGTGAAGCTTTACACACGGCGCCCCATAGATCTTGCCATCGCGCGAGCGCTGCACTTTGTGGAGGCTGATGAAAATGTGCGTCGAAGCGTGAAATCGCACACGGCACTCGCTAATCGCATGCATGTGCAAGGCTGTGACTTTACCGAAGAATTTAAGTTTGCAACAAAACGAAGTTGTAAATAGCAGGTGGTGGAGTAATATAGGTTGCTGACAGAAAGCAATAGATTGGACGTTCCGGTATATCAATCATTGGGCTAGCCTAAGTTACTACTATTCAGTAAGCCTGTAACAGTGTAAGTAAGCAGGTAAGTGCTTACAATCAGCACTTGGCAGTGCTTTATTTTGTAGGAAGCCTCTATTTCTCCGAAAGTTTAGATGATATTTTACATTAAGATTACTATTGTTCGTCCATTTTTATCTGTTTGTGTTCTGTACAAACTTAGAGTGCTCTACAAGCTTAATGCAGCAAGGAGCTAAATCAGGGGTCGGCAACCTTTTGATGCTGCCGGGCCAAAATCAAGCTCAAGAATTGGCCGCGGGCCATAAATAGGGTTTCCACTAAATCTGGACAAACAAAATACACAAAAACTGTTGATATTGTGTTTGTTATTAATAGTTAAGGTAAGGTAAGAAGTCAAAATAACTTAACCACTCGTGAACAAACGAAAATGCACAAGAACATTCATTTGCTGTGTTTCTGAAGTAAAGACACAACCCTTTTATGCTTGCCTGCCATTGATGAGGCCCCATTAGTTGTTATTGACACCAATCTTGCTATATTTAAATTCTTGGCTTGAAGGCATTGAAGTATTTCTTTCAGAATGTCAGCCCCTGTTGTTGTATTCTTCATTGGAATCAGTTCTACAAATTCTTCAAGAACAGTAAAATCTTCGTTTACTCCACGCACAAACACTGCCAGTTGGGCTGTTTCTGTAGCATCCGTGCTCTCATCTATAGCTATGGAAAAGAACTGTAGTTTTTTGAAACAATCTTCTTGACTTGCTTTCAAGTTCTCAGACATCTCTTCAATACGCCGGGTTGCGGTTCTCGCGGAAAGACTGACATTTAGAAATGCCTCTTTTTTCTCTGGACATATAGTTTCCACAACAGCCATCATGCATTTTTTTGCGAATTCGCCGTCTGTAAACGCCCTCTTGTCTTCGGCTATTATCTGTGCTACTTTAGAGCTAGCAAGAGTATTATTTTCCTGTTTAGTCCAATTTTTTAGAATGCATAACTTTGCTTTTTCAGACTTTTTTTTTAGTCGATCAAGTTTGTCTTTTCTTGCTTGACCCACTAGCTCAGAAAAACTTTTGTGCTTTGTTTCGTAATGACGCTTGATATCGTACTTTTTATTGACAGCAATAGATGCATTGCAAATCAAACAAGTAGGCCTTTCATGGTGATTTACAGAAAAGAAATTGTTTCCCCACTCTTCTTTAAACGCTCTTAATTCCTCATCAACTTTTCTACGTTTTGATAACATTTTAAGCCTGCTAAGTTATATTACAAGGGCTATGTTTTCTATTTATTAGCTAAAAACAAAACAAAAATTCACTTATTATTAAAGGAAACTGCTCAGTGGCAAAAAAATACGTTATTAGAAGGATTGAAACTAAAACGCTCGCTCTTCGTGTTTTTATAGTCGAGGTGCGAAGTGCTTGATGCGTGACGATGCCCTAATTATTGCGTCATGCAATTGTTTAGAAGCGTGGTGTCAGCTCAATTAAATAGTATTCGCCAAACGTCAGTTTGCGACGCTGAAATAAAAACTACGTAGAGGTCGCGGGCCGAATAAATACACCATTTCGAAAAGAGGGCGCGGGCCGGATAGAATGTGTCGGCGGGCCGCAGGTTGCCGACCCCTGAGCTAAATACACTGTAACGGCGATCTTCATTGAGCTCTCTGCTGTTCGTACTACAGATCGCCGATACAGTTACATTAAGATTATACTGTATAGCCGACCAACAGTCCCCGGATCCTAATGCAAAATGCCATTCAACTTGCGGAGAAATAGCCACTACCTTATACCGGTACGTAGAGCGGTATACAGATATACTACCTATATTTGGGTCTCATCTAGAGTAATCGCAGGCATCCAGCCAGCTGAGCTTCGCCGTCGAGGAGCGACACTCTCCCTGGCTAACCGCGCCACCCTTAACCCTGATCATATTCTACATGAGCAGCTGGTCGGGAAACAAAATGCGCACCAGGGAAGGCTCAAATCAAGACGCCCGTTTGTACCCGCTGCACAGAAACTACTGGATAGTCTGACCGAATCAGACATTCGCGCAGCGCAATGGATGGATTATGTATGGAACATGGAGTACTTGAAAAGTGCAACAAGGCTTCATGCTTTTATTCCCAGGGCCAGTCCTAAGCCTCTTGGAATGGGTTTGCCCAGAACATCTTGGGTAAAACTGAATCGTCTGCGGACTGGCGTAGGGCGATTCCATTCATACATGTACAAATGGGCTGCTGCTCCTTGACCGAATTGTGAGTGTGGTGCCTCTGAGCAAACTGCAGACCACATCATTTCTACATGCCCCCTACATCGTGCACCAAAAGGAATACAAGGTCTGTTGGTCCTGGATGATGACACCCGACGCTGGCTTAAAATCAACGCCGTCAACATCTAAACCGTCGGAAGAGGATGCCCAACCACACGACGACGACGATCTAGAGTAAGCCGTCCGCGTCTTCTGTTGCGTTACGCAGACTGGTTACTCTAGACGCAGACGGCTTACCCTAGACGAGACCCCCTATATATAGCCTAATTTGTTAAGGGCAATATGCAGTACCGGTATATTGCTTATTTACCAGTTAATGTCCATTTGTTACCTGTATGTTGTTTGAAAATTGATAGCGATGACTGGTGTACCATAATACCGTAATATCTGCAATTGGTAGGCCTAGTGCCTAGTTTTCTTTATTCTTAACTTTGTTTTAATCTCAATGTGTTTTAGCCTAGCTGTTTGGTGTTTGGTCTGCTGATTAAAACCATTGGGGTTTTTAGTGCATTTGCTTAAACTGTAAAATGCCTAGAAAGTGTTGCATTTATGCATGCTGTACAAATTATGACAGCCAGGATGAAAATGCAAAAATACCAGTATATTGTTTACCAAAAGATGATGAGGAAAGAGCTAAGTGGATCAAAGCTATCCCAAATGCTAACTTAACAGTTAATGGCGATACTGTTATTTGCGCCTTGCACTGGCCTCAAGATTTCGATAAAATAAAAGTCCGTGGTGGAAAACTTCGACCCAAAGACCCACCATCCATGTGGCTCAACATTCCCAGTTCGCAAGTTCCAACACCTTCAGCATCACGTCGAACCACACTACGCGCATCAAGCAGTGTGAGAAATGTGCAAAAAGATGAGTTGGAACAATTTTTGGCTAAAGATAAAGTGTCATTTTCAACTTTGGAAGAGAGATTGGTCAATAACAAATGGGATCAGTTTTATCAATATTCGATTATTGCGTTTTTAATAGCTAACGTTATCATAATTCAATCCAATCACTATGAAAGTGGAATTTCTATGCATCTAATTAAAATCTTTGAAAATCTCGGCTTCGAAACTTATCATTGTGGTGTTAAATGTCATATTCCCAGTCTTTCCTCAAATCGAATAACCACAGTACAGTCTATGTCAGTTTTGGATGAAATTTTACGATTTTTAAGTTCGATGCCAGCAGACAATAAGAAGCAAATCATTTTGCAACAGGTTACTGCTATGGGACCCAAATGCATTGGCAAGAAGCTGTATTTTCCAGAAATGATTGAGCGTTCTTTTGGTTATTTTGCCACTTCAAGAGCTCTTTACACCAACTTGAGAGATGATTTTAATTACCATCCATAAGGACCCTAACTCGCATTACTTCAAAAGTTTCACAAATTGATGAAAATAAATTTCTTCATTTGGCATTTCAAAATCTGCAAGAGAATCAAAAGGTGTGCATTATTTTTGAAGATGAAGTGTATATCAAAAATATGCTTTTGTACCACGGTGGAACCATTTTCGGACGATCGGAAGATGATCCAACTGCTTTTGCAAAAACCATGCTTGGAGTCATTATTCATTGCCTAAATGGCGGCCCAAAAATTCTCTCCAAAATGATTCCTGTTTCGAAGCTGCAATCTAAATTTTTTTATAAACAAATAGATCTGGTGACTCAGTCCGTAAATACAGCTGGTGCTAAAATCAAGGCAATAATTTGTGATGGAAATCATGTGAATCAAGCTATGTTTCACATGCACCAAACGATTCCTGGAAAACCTTGGCTGACTGTTGATGGTGTATATTTGCTCTTCGATTTTGTGCATATCTTGAAAAATATTTGGAACTTATGGTTGACAGAAAAAACTGGAGAATCATATTTTATGAAGATGAAGTTGCTTAAGTTGCTAAATGGGCCCATCTACAACAGCTTTTTGATTTGGAACGTGGAGGTTTATTAAAACTATCAGACTTGACAGAAGTGTCCATTTATCCCAAGCCAATAGAGCGACAACGTGTTTCTACTTATCTTCAGGTATTTTCGGAGAAGACGTATGCTGCCTTATTGACCCATCCATCACTTAAAACAGATGAGGTCAAAGACAGTGCAGCATTTATTGCTAAAGTTGTAAAGTGGTGGAAAATTTTGAATGTTAAAAGCATTGCATTGGATATCAGAAAAAACGACGATAATCGAGCTCCGGCTAAAGATCCCCAAGACCACCGCTTAATCTTCTTCCTGGAATTCGGTGATATGTGCATAAGAATGGCTGGCAAGCAAGGTCGTAGAATTAAGCAGCTGTCAAGAGACACTGCGGCTTCAATACACCAAACATGCTATGGCTTAGTTGGTCTTTGTCGGCATCTTTTGGCAACTTCCCACCATTATGTACTTTTCGGCCACTTTACTTCTGACCACCTTGAAAAGGATTTTTCCAAGCTGCGGCAAGGATGAGGAAGGGGCTTATTTTTTAACCATCCAGCAAGTGATTGAAAAGGTGCGCACAAAGCAGGCTTCAGTTCTGCTAAAGTCAGGCATAGATTTTGACAAACTCAGTGACGATTCTGGTCATCTGTGCAAAAACTGTGGCTACACCTTGTCTGAAAAAGGGACTGAGGTGTTCGACGGACTAGCAGAACTGGAACACTTTATTCTAGATGATGTAAAAATGTACGTCGCTTGTTCACATTGCTGGATATACAACCAGAAACGACGAGTTTGATCAGAATGATGTTTTAGGCCACACACAATATTACTATAGAAAATATGGCCAATTTACAAAAAGTTTAGATCGTAGTGGTCTGAAAATTCCTACTGATCAAGCTTGCCGGTGGACATTTTTTTCTTTCATTCTGTTTCATGCAGTAAAGCATAATGTTTGCAGAAAGTCGCTCGGTGGAATTTTCCAACTCATATCAGAGTTTTATGATTTTGGCATGGACAAAGCACATTGTAATATTTTAAGCAATGTTTTTTTAAACAAGCTTTGTCGTAAAGGTACACCACGGTCTGGTAAGGAACCTGCCTTAAAAGTCCTGAAATTATCATAAGTTTGGTTCAGCTTTTCATATATAGGCCTACTATTCCTTTTATGTCAGTCAGCAAATGTTGGTCTTTTAGTAGATCGTAGAGAAGTACAAGTGTGGGATATTATTGTCTGTAAATTCTCGGCAGTATTTTTGTCATAGTACCGCAGTGTTAATTAGGATTTTATTCTTGGCGCTAAGAGTGCCATGGTTTTATTGTTAACTTAATAGGGTTCTGCTACTGCAATATAGGGTACTTGATTATGCTTGTACCAAGTCACGGTGTTAAGTTACCAGTAATGCTGTGCTTGACTGTTTTCATTGCTAACTGGTAGGAAACTGCAATATACTATGATTATGCTGGTACTAAGTCATTGTGTTTTTGAAGTTACCAGTAATATTGTATTTGGACTGTGTCTTTTGCTAAAATTTTAACTGTGGATTTGTGAAGAAGAAACTGCACCGTAAATGGAGACCTTGATTGTGTTAAATGGATTTCAATTTATGTATTTAGCTTTATGATTTTGTGACGATTTTCAATGTGTGTCTATTTTCTTATTTTGTGTTGCATTGTTGAGACAATGCCTACCCTTGGTACCCCTTATTCTACCTTCACTTCTCATTTTTATTAGCGTAAACATAATTCTCTAGAGGCTTTGAAATCGTGATTATAAGAGTCTGCAGCTTTATTAGTAGGAGTAGGCCCTCAAAGTTCTTTCCTTGTTCATTTAACGTTTTTGCAGTTGTTTTTATGTATGGTATGTTACAACAAATTTTTGAATTTTTGTACAGTCACAATACAAAGCTACCAGCAAAACCACAATTTTAGCGATGCTTTTCGAAAGAATGAGAAGACAATGTATATTTCAAGCCAACTGGTGTAAAAACGTCAGTTTTGGTAATATTATCAAATTTTGGTACTCAGCCTCCACAAAAAAACAGCGCCTGCACGATGGCAAGGCCTGTTATTAAGAGCGCCATGCGTCAAACGTAATACGCTTACATGAGCGTTCACACCAATTTCAAACGTTGCGAAGGCTGACTTGCTTATAGTGGTGATAGTAGTAGGACCGGTAGTAGTTTATTTTATTTAACGACCAGAAAAACACCAAACAAAAACAAGAACAATGGCAGAAAAACAGGTTACGTTGAAACGTGCAGGAATTAAAAAAATAAACACAACTAAAAAAACAATAAGCCTACGCCACGTAATCAGTAATGACCAAAAAAATATAACTTGACGTTTAAATAGGTACAAGTAGTGGTTAAAAAATAATAATAATAATCAACTTTCATCAGTAAATTCTTTGCATTGTTCTAGTGACCTAGTCAGCTTAATACACAGCAAAACTGATACAGATTAAAGAGATGTTTGACACAACGTAGAATTGTTGAGCTGGAAAACCAAGAAATTTTAAATGCTCATCGATTGGGAGATGTCTGGAGAAACTAAAATCTGCAACAACAAAACCTAACAGCTGATTACTGTATCTGCCCTTTAATGCAATTAAATGTAGGTACTGTACTTAATATAATTACGGTATGCACTTCTATTACATATCCAATGAATTTATATATTACTACAATGAATTCATAAATGGTAGGCCCAGAGCCCCAGACATGCACGATTCAGAAATGATAGGCCAAATTTTTATTTGAATTGGCTTGTATGTGCAGGGCACAACAAATGAATTGGCCTAACTTCCTAATCGCTGCAGTCAGGTACAAGTATCCTACTGTATCAGTAGAGTTTATCGGTTGATTAGACATGAAGTTTTTTTTTGCTCACAAACTTACCGCTCTCTTTTAATTCAATGCCAATAACAATCCAAGCTTGGTCTTTCATGTTTCTACTTTTGAAATCTTATATTTTTATGATACATTATACAAGCAGGGATGTTGCTTAACTTGCTCAATTAAATCTCATTAAATGCCATGCTTATTGCCTGATCTGTTAATCACAAATACGTAAAATTGTGCAGTGTAGGACGCACACACCAGCACATTACCAGTGAAAAAACATTATGGTACCAGTAGATCACATGGTGAACAGTGTTCCCTGTAAAGTGCAAAAATGAAAAACTTGAGCAGGTTTCGGGAAAATATCATAAAGATAGAAAAACAAAATAAATACTGGGCAAATGATATTGAATGTAGGCTACCTGAAAACTTCTGTCTTCAAACAATTGCTTATTCAGTTTTTTTTTATAAACCAGTTTCAAAGCAAAATTTTGAGCAAAAGTTGTGAAATAGGCTAGTAAAAACGTTTGGGCAAATTACCGGTACTGGTATTGTAAACATTTTGTTTGGGCTAGACTAGAGAACACTGCCAGTGGGTACAATAGATAACAGAATAAGCCTATGAAAATTATAGGGTCAAAGTTAGGGTTAGGCCACCGGTATCCCCTAACCCTTATTTTAATCCATACCGGTAACCACGTATGCGATGATTTCACTGGCAAGTTGGCAACCATTGTAGCCCACTCTACTCACTCAGACACTGCACAGCCATGGAATTGCTCCAATTGACCAGCTAATACGGCCTATGGGCTACTACTGGTACTATGTACCAGTGAAAGAAAACTGTATGCGTAGGCTATCAGCAATAACAGACTGGCAGGTAGACTTTTTAGGCTACCGATATGTGATACTACTCTGGAATGGTAGGACAGACTGGCGGAGGCACATACTAACAGGCCTTTCATTTTACGGCTTATTAACAGCTCAGATGGCCGAGTGGTACAGAGCGTCTGTCTCTAGAGCTGTAGACTCGGGTTTGATTGCGAATCGGGTCAAACCAATGACTTTAAAATTGGTATTCACAGCTTCCCTGCTTGACGCTCAGCATTAAAGGGACAGTGTGGAGAACAAGCCGGCAAGTTTACTTGTTGTGCCGTTGGGAAAGGCACTTAGCGGGATTCCCCCATCTTGGTATGGTAGACAGATGGCTGGCAACTCCTAAGCGAGCTCGTATAGCGCATTGATCGCTTTCTCGTGATAGGAGGATAAATATGCAACTAACTCTAACGGCCAACCCAGCTATAGACTACTGCTTAGTAACCATAGCCTACAGCATCGTAGAGTTACCGGTACTACAATTCACTCATGAAATGTACAGTAGTAACCTACCATATTGTAGTCTACTAGGCTATGGTTACTGAATAACGGTTACTACCGTAGCCTACTAATGCTCTTTTTATTGCTTAGCGCGCATTTTGAGCAAAATTACAATCCTCAAAACCTTAAAAAGTTGCCAATATGAAGCAATTATGCCACAACAAGTACACTGGCACTGCAATTTGCCCACTCACATAGCTCAAAATCAAGTTCTCTTTCCTTCCGTCATTACGTTGAGATATTTTTTATCTCAACGTAATGACGGAAAAACCAAGAAAATCTCTTACGTTCCGTCACCGCCAGCCCACATTTTTTTTGTGTGAACACCCTAACGTATTCGTAACGACCGACGCAACTGTAACGTTGATGGAAACGGCTTCTGTGTGAAGCCCGCTTTAGTCTGTAAGTAACTGCAAAAAGGTCAATACCAGAAGCAAAAATTATAATTATTTGCAAAAAAAACAAGAAGACATGAAAGGGGTGGAAAGTTAACTCTTGCAAAACCAACACCAAAGCATTTAAAAGCGCACATTTGCCGTGACAATTGTTTTGTTTGCTTGATAAACTTTGCGGATCGTTTGCAATGTAGTGACATACACACAATGTAGTGACATACATACAGTAATAAACCGGTGGCAAAACTATACTTTACTTCGTATGTTTTAATAAGAAAAAATCCAATTTCATCAAATCTTTAAGAAAATCAAATTCAATGACTTTAAAGTTGCATTCAAATTCTTAGTTATCGGATTTTGAAAACCCACGTTCAAATTCATCAATAACTTGGGAGTGAATTCAAATTCAACCCAAGCATGCTCCCATGCAAGCGTCCATAATTGCAAACGCCAAACTCAATATCAGGAAGATTGCGTTAGCTGACAAACTTTTTTTCGCTGTCTACGCAATTTTGTAGTTGACGTGTATACCAATTTGTTTGTCTCGACGCACTTTTTCCCTACGATATCGTAGAGCGCGACAAAAAGTGAGCAGTATGCTGCCCTTGTCTTTACTTTGTTTTCGGCGCAATTCATTCCATATTCGATTCTTTTTGTCCAGGTTACTTTATGTTCCTTTAGTAAATTTAAAATAATCATCGGTATGCCAAACCGGCCGTTAGCTCAGTTGCAAAGCGCTCACTATCGATGCGGGAGGTCTGGGGTTCGATTCCCGGGCCGGTCAAATCGACACAGTGTCGCCAACGACTCGCCACCGTTGCGACGTTTTTCGGAGCTGTGTTGCCCAGGCGCTAAGCCGCGGAGATGGGGCTAAGCCGCGGAGATGGGCCCCGCAACTCGTTACACACTTCGGCGTAATGAGGCGAGTGTAATGAAGATTTGATTTGATTTGATCGGTATGCCATTACCTTGTTGTTGCTGATAAATTTTTTTTTGTGCCAAAAAAAAGATTTTTAATAGCAAAGTTGCTTCCCATATACTATGTCCGTCGCTTGTCTGTAAGTTACCGCATGAATGTGAGTACATCACAAAAAATGCTTGGCGTACACCGCTAAATACTCCGTGTAATATTGAATATCGATTACAATATTCTTTATTCTTTACTTTTTTAAACTACCATCGAAATCGATTATTTTTTTACTTTTTGGTGAACTATCGAATATCAATTATTTCTTTACTTTTTTGGGTATCGATTCCCAACCCTGGTTACCGGTACTCAACTTTTTCGTCCTTCCAGACTCATGAGGTGCACAATGCCATAAGATTTTTAGCCTTCCAAGGCTGTCGAAAAACATCACGGATAGCAGATTCAAATAAGATTTTATTTCAATAAGATCACTTTTTACCTATTGAAAAAGGCGGACTATGGCAAAACAAGTTGTAGTGGTTTATGGTTTTGTAGAGATTTTATTTAAATTATTACAATTCAAGCTCTAGCTACTAGCTAGCAATAGTTATCGAGCACCCAGTTGAAAAAGTGAACCTCTCTTTAACTTGGGAATGGCCAGTCTTCCCTTTTTTAAAATTCAGTATATTGTTTGAAGACTGTAAATCGGAAAGCCTCAATTTCCGTGATGCCTTGGAATCTTAGATTATCTTAAATGTACAAGAGTGGTGTGATTTTGTGTTGCCTCATACGTTAAAACAGACTGATTAATTAGGCTACCGTGTTTGCTTGCGTTTTGTGAACCATTTTTTGCGCTGTACGCTATAATAAGTAATCTTTATTCTGTATAATATGTTGGTATAATAACTCAAAATGTAAGTATAATTGCTAAATTGAAACATTATTTACCCAATTCCGCTTTTTTGATGTCTTACTACTCCATAGTTTATCCTCATATTTTATATGGAATTATTCTTTGGGGCTCAACGTATACATCGCACCTCAAAAAGCTGCAATTGCTACAAAACAAAGCTGTGCGTGCGATTTGTTCTTTAAATTGGCGCGAGCATGTGACACCGTGTTTTAATCGTCTAAGCATTCTCGAAGTAAGAGATGTAACCAAAATGGAAATGGCGAAATTTGTCCACAAATCTGTTAGCCACTCTCAACTAAAATAATTTCTAACCTATTTTCGCAAGGTTTTATTGGCACACAAACGTTCTACTAGGTCGTCCTCTAATGATAATTTAGCAATCCCTGTTTTTCGAACAAGCTGTGCGCAAAGGTCTATTAAGTATCAGGGGTCGAAGGTTTGGAATTCGATACCAACTGCTATTCAGGGTTGGGAAAAATCGATTGTAATCGATATCAATATTCTTTACTTTTTGTTCATCGAATGCGTTGAAGCCTTTACTTTTTTCAATGAGTATCGAATATGGCCTTGTCTTTACTTTTTTTCGGCTTAAATCGATAATCGATTCTTTTTGTCTAGATTATTTTCTCTTACGTTAGTAAATCTAAAATGCTTGTCAGTATGTCATTCCTTTTTTTGCTGATATAATTTTTTGTGCCCAAACCCCGACTGAAAATAAAACAGAGTTGCTAGAACGAAGTCATTTCGCTTCTGAGGTCGCACCCGCATGCAATGTCCGGTGCTTGTCTTTAAGCTACTGCGTGACCGTGAGCAAATTGCAGAAAAGGCTTACCGCATACGGCTAAACTAAATGCTCAAGTGGTTAGGCTGTAGGTAGCTAGGCCTTGTATTGCGCCATGGAAGTAAAGTTAGCAGTTTAGTGGTAGTGCAGGTATACAGGTGCCGGTAATTTTACTGCTTTATCGGTGACCTACTGAATTAGTGATTAGCTGGTAGCCTGCTGTATTTTGGTTTCCTGAAAAACAAGCTTAGGCCTACCCAATCCTAACGGTACCAGAAATAACGTAGAGGAAAACTCAAGATTGATATGAGTTGCTACTAGTATAGTGCATAAAGCTCAGCAGTGAGACCGCTTGACTATTGAATTTATCAATAAAATTGCTTAACAAACTCCAGTTTTTGTTCGATCTGTCATTGCACCAGCAGGCCTGCGCTCTATAACTACTTAGTACTTGAAGTTGAGCAAAAAGTAATAGCCGAAGTGGTCTTGCAGTCACGTCCGGAGTGTGGAAGGGGGGCTACAGAAAGTTGTTAAGGGGAGTCCTCCAAAAACGTCAAAAGACATCATCTGAAATAAAGTCACACACACCTGGCGTGTACTGTTAATAATAGACACCTACAGTCAAGTGCTCAATGTATGGAAACAAGTTAGTCTAATAATTTTGGGGAACAAAATATTTTTGGGGCTTGTAGCCCTTGGGGACAGGTATGCGGTGTGCAAGGGTTATGGCATCACTACGAGCTTTGAGCCAGCTTGTAGGGCTCATGACTTTTTCATTTGCAGCAAAGTCCAAAATCGGTGTTAAAAATAATAAAGCAGCATGAAAGTGCAAAATATTCTATAACGTCATATTCTGTACACCTTCATCGTTTGAATAAATGTTTTTTCTCACCTGGTTTCTGCTCGTATAAACACAAGCTTATTTACCCTTCTAAAGATTTTAACGATATCCATATAGCCTTAGAACTTCCAAGTCAATTTTTATAAGCACATCAATCAGCAGATAGATACCCAAACCTATAGTTCCTGTACGTTATGTAGACAATCAAGACTGTGCGAACCATTCCTTAGCTTAAAATGTTTCATCAGCATCATTGCTTTTGTCATTTCAATTATTTGGCGCTAATGTTCACAATAATATATTCATTCCGTAAACCTGTATCAGCAAAATCAGTGGCGTAGCCACGGGGGGTTGGGGGTTACAACCACCCATTAAGCCTCAAATGGCGTCATACTCGCTTCTTTTTCTGATATTTGTTTTGAAGAGCTCGATACTTTGTCATAATTACAAGAATTACGTAGCGTTGTTTCCTGAATCTTGTTCTTTGCCGTTATGATTAGTGAAGCAATGACGCAATTT
The DNA here is from genome assembly GCA_964006365.1 of Trididemnum miniatum. NCBI lineage: Eukaryota > Metazoa > Chordata > Ascidiacea > Aplousobranchia > Didemnidae > Trididemnum > Trididemnum miniatum. The sequence goes on from OZ023233.1 coordinate 24,646,547, forward strand.
TATTAGCAGGGCAGTGCCGCTCCTGTACAATAAACGTAACTGCTCTCGGCCCCTCTGACCTTCCGAAGAGAAAAGGCTAAAGGATAACATCTCTCTTAAAATTTGAGGTCATCTTTTGTTATTATGCAACCAGGGGCGGATCCAGGGAGATGTGGGGTATGCTGCGTATGTATTCTCCCACCGGCCATTTTCAACAATGTTTTATATGAATAAAATATTTCCTTAATTTCGAACTTCTTCATAACAATATGCTTCAGTCGCTTTGAGCACACATAATTGAAACTGTGCAAACAAAATGCATCATATTTGGTGAAGCACTGAAAGTTAGGGGCCAAAAATATGACAAACTTCCCTTAAAAATTTTTCAAAAAGCGCTAAAATGGCCATTGCAGTATGCAAATTTCAAAACTTTTCCGGGGTAGCATGTCCCCGGACCCCCCTAGAGTCGTTTTTGTTACCAAAGTTGCTTAAATTTAAATCTATTGCAAAAAACTACGCATAAAAAGTGACGAAAATTAGTGCTCCCTCCCTGAAAAAAATTCTGAATACGCCCATGACATGAAAACATTTTTAAAAGGCTTGTTTATGCTCATTTCCGGGTTTAAACGTCTTTGCATTTAGTTAACATTCAAACTGATTCAAAATTACATCTACCCACCAAAACTTTCTGGATCTGCTCCTGTATACAAGGTATGATCAAATGTGATGTCATTCTCAACCCCCCCCCCACATCCCAAAATTCAGGCTACGCTAGTAAGCACAACTATCATATTTCTTTTTTAATCATAACTATGGACAAAAGCAAATTGCAAAGCCAAAATAGAAGAGTTGCCAGAGAGTTGAGAAACTAGCATCTGACAAAATTTGTTATTCTGGCGAGAACCAGTAACTTTGCTTGCAAAAGTGCATTTGGTGTCAACACTAGCTGGTTTGCAGTATTTTGAAAAAACTAAAATCACTAAAGTACTAGATGGCAGCTGCAAGCACCCGCTTATGGCTTCCCGATCAAGCTTACTAGGGACCCAAACGTCTAAGGGAACAGCAGAGTGACTTCGCTTTTACAACTTAAAAAACAACAAATCCGTGCAAAGTATAGGTGGGCATTATCACGCATGAAGTAAGTTTAATTTCCTGCAGCCTGTGCTCCAGAAACTTAATAATATTGTAACGACTTCTTGCATTTCTGTAATACAGTGATCGAAATCTCAATAAAACTGTTATCCTTAAATTTCTTCACGTGAACAGTGATAATGCTGCACAAACAGTCAAATCTTCATTATACTCGCCATATTACGCCCAAGCGTGTAACGAGTGGCGGATCCCACCTCCGCGGCGCAGCGCTTGGGCCACACAGCTCCGAACAAACGTCGCAACGGTGGCGAGCCGTTGGCGACACTGTGACGATTTGGCCGACCCGGCAATCGAACCCCACACCTCCCGCACCGATAGGGTGGGCTTAGCAACTGAGCTAATCGGCCGGCACAATGCTACACCAGTCTGCAGCAAAATCATCTTGTTTGTCTGACATTTCAAACAAGCTGGAAAATCTTGCAGTAAATTCAAACAAAAAACGCCATGATTCTTGAAGGAATTGTGCAGCTGCAAGGACGACTGCATTCACACAAAACGAAATCAAATCATCGAGCTTGTGCATGTTTCTAAGGGCAAGAAATCGCGGCATAAAACTCACTTTTAAAGCAGCGATTACAGTGCTTAACAATCTGCGCAAAAATTAAAGGCTGCAATATTTCGCATAAGACTTCGCTCAAGGTATTGCAGATAAATCAAGTGAAGTCACACTTGTTGATAAGTTGAAACTTAGAAGTTACAACTTAGTACTTACTTATGAATGGCAGCTTTTTAGCAACTCAAGAAGTAAAACGACTGATAAACCAACAGTGCTCGCATTAAGTAAAAGTGCTGTGACTGCTTCAACGAAAACTTTGACACTCATCAAGGTACAGCCAAACCGTTTTGATTTTGTCCAGTTACCCAATTGCATAAGGCGTGAATGAAATAAAGCAAACAAGTGCTAATTACAACCAACTTCGCGAAACCACAAGCCTGGTGATCTGATAGCGGACTATGCTAGCTATTACTTTAACAAACTCTTCGCCGCAATGCGAACACAGTTTTAATGCGAAAAATCCGCAAAGCTAAGTCATGAGTCCAATGCACCAACCACTTGGCCAATTCCCATGTGCCTCTTATTGCTGCTTAAAACGTCAGTTTAACCACAAACTCATAGGGCTCACTCACGAATGAAAAAGTTTTAAAGGAAAATAGCTGAAAAACATGTTACCCTACTGCCCTCTAACGGATTACATAAATTTGCTTGACTTTCATGAGGTTTCCTGAAATTTCACGTTTTTTACGTTTGACTCCAAGTCAGGCGCTCTGGAGTAACCCTTGATTGTATTGATATTTTTGTTACCCAGATTGAGATTAATATTCTCTGACAATTTGAAGGTCCTAGCTGTTGCCATTCAACAGTTATGAGCTTGTGAACACTTTCCTATTATTGACTTTTGACCACAAACCACATGACTGCCATCCCCCGCAACTTGTGAGACACAAGTTTGCGTCAAGGTCTATCATCCCTGAACACTTCAAGCCTCTAGCATCAGCGGTTCAAATGTCCTAGACTGCGCAAGATTGGCAACATTTATCGGTTTTTTGACTTTCGATCCTGAGTCACGTGACGTAGAGCGTTCATAGTTGGCACACTGCAAGAACATATCAAGACACACCAACCTTATACATTTCAAGTTCCTATGCGTTTTGACTCAATAGTTATACGCCAAACGACATATTTGCTTATTTGACCTTTGACCCCAAGTGACGTCACACAAAACCAATCATTGCTGGTGCTTTTGTACCCTGGTTGAGATGCATCTGCTCTGTAAAGTTGAAGGTCCTACCAGCTGCCATTGACAAGTTATTAGCGTTTGATCAAGTTTTTGTCAATTTAATTGATTGACGTTTGACCTTTAACCTGACGACCGCCACCCCCAAAAAGTTGTTAGGCACAAGTTCACATGGAGGTCTATCATCCCTGACAATTTCAAGTCTCTAGCATCAGCGGTTCAAAAGCCTTAGGCTGCACAAAGAAACTGCTGAGGTTCGTTCAATTGACCTTTGACCCTAAGTGACGTCACAAACGGATCATTATTGTGCATATAATTGTTCCCCACATTGATATGCATATACTGTGAAAAGGTAAAGCTCCTACCTACAGTCATTCAAAAGTTATTAAGTTTTGGTAAATTTGGTTTTTTGACCTTTAAGCTGACGACCGCCACCCCCCAAAAGTTGTTAGGCACAAGATCCCAATAAGATCTACCATCCCTGAAAATTTCAAGTCTCTAGCATCAGCGGTTCAAAAACCTTAGGCTGCCCAAGATTGACAACACTTTTCGGTTTTTTTGACCTTTGACCCCGAGTCACGTGACATAGAACGTTTATAGTTGGTACACTGCAAGGACATGCCAAGACACACCAACCCTATACATTTCAAGTTCCTATGTGCTTTCAATCAATAGTTATATGCCAAACGACATATTTGCTCATTTGACCTTTGACCCCAAGTGATGTCACGCAAAACTAATCATTGTTGGTGCTTTTGTACCCTGATTAAAATGCATCTGCTCCGCAAATTTGAAGGTCCTACCAGTTGCCATTCACAAGTTATTAGCATTTAATCCAAACTTTTATCATTTTATTTGATTGACGTTTGACCTTTAACCTGTTGACCGCCACCCCCCAAAAGTTGTTAGGCACAAGTTCACATGGAGGTCTATCATCCCTGACAATTTCAAGTCTCTAGCATCAGCGGTTCAAAAGCCTTAGGCTGCACAAAAAAACTGCTGAGGTTCGTTGATTTGACTTTTGACCCTAAGTGACGTCACAACCAGATCATTATTGTGCATATAATTGTTCCTCACATTGATATGCATATACTGTGAAAAGGTAAAGCTCCTACCTGCAGTCATTCAAAAGTTATTAGGTTTTGGTAAATTTGGTTTTTTGGTCTTTGACCTTTAACCTGACGACCGCCAACCCCCAAAAGTTGTTAGGCACAAGTTCCCAATAAGATCTACCATCCCTGAACATTTTAAGCCTTTAGCATCAGCGGTTCAAAAACCTTAGGCTGCGCAAGATTGGCAACACTTTTCGGTTTTTTGACCTTTGACCCCGAGTCACGTGACATAGAACGTATATAGTTGGCACACTGCAAAGACATATCAAGACACACCAACCCTATACATTTCAAGTTCTTATGTGTTTTCCATCAATAGTTATACGCCAAACGACATATTTGCGTATTTGATCTTTGACCCCAAGTGAGGTCACGCAAAACTAATCACTGTTGGTGCTTTTGTACCCTGGTTGAGATGCATCTGCTCCGCAAATTTGAAGGTCCTACCAGTTGCCATTCACAAGTTATTAGCATTTAATCAAAACCTTTATCATTTTATTTGATTGACGTTTGACCTTTGACCTGTTCACCGCCACCCCCAAAAGTTGTTAGGCACAAGTTCACATGGTGGTCTATCATTCCTGATAATTTCAAGTCTCTAGCATCAGCGGTTCAAAAGCCTTAGGCTGCACAAAAATCTGTTGAGATTCGTTGATTTGACCTTTGACCCTAAGTGATGTCACGAACAGATCATTATTGTGCATAGAATTGTTCCCCACATTGATATGCATGTACTGTGAAAATTTGAAGGTCCTACCTGTAATCATTCAAAAGTTATTAGGTTTTGGTAAATTTGGTTTTTTGACCTTTGACCTTTAACCTGACGACCGCCAACCCCCAAAAGTTGTTAGGCACAAGTTCCCAATAAGATCTACCATCCCTGAAAATTTCAAGTCTCTAGCATCAGCGGTTCAAAAGCCTTAAGCTGCACAAAATTTGGTGTTGAAAAAAAAAAAAAAAAAAGAATTTTTCGGAAACAAAATATTTTTTATCTAGAAAGTGGGGGACTGTCGGGGAAAGTTAGGGCGACCAAGGTGTAGACCTAGGTGGGACACACATTTAAACTCTAGGTCACTTTTGAATTGGAACAGTAGTTTAGCAGCTACAGCTGCTGGAAGTGTCAAAAAGTGCACAAATGGCCAAGTAAAAACAAAAAGGGAAGCCATAACTAGATGGCAGCTGCAAGCACCCGCTTATGGCTTCCCGATCAAGCTTACTAGGGACCCAAACGTCTAAGGGAACAGCAGAGTGACTTCGCTTTTACAACTTAAAAAACAACAAATCCGTGCAAAGTATAGGTGGGCATTATCACGCATGAAGTAAGTTTAATTTCCTGCAGCCTGTGCTCCAGAAACTTAATAATATTGTAACGACTTCTTGCATTTCTGTAATACAGTGATCGAAATCTCAATAAAACTGTTATCCTTAAATTTCTTCACGTGAACAGTGATAATGCTGCACAAACAGTCAAATCTTCATTATACTCGCCATATTACGCCCAAGCGTGTAACGAGTGGCGGATCCCACCTCCGCGGCGCAGCGCTTGGGCCACACAGCTCCGAACAAACGTCGCAACGGTGGCGAGCCGTTGGCGACACTGTGACGATTTGGCCGACCCGGCAATCGAACCCCACACCTCCCGCACCGATAGGGTGGGCTTAGCAACTGAGCTAATCGGCCGGCACAATGCTACACCAGTCTGCAGCAAAATCATCTTGTTTGTCTGACATTTCAAACAAGCTGGAAAATCTTGCAGTAAATTCAAACAAAAAACGCCATGATTCTTGAAGGAATTGTGCAGCTGCAAGGACGACTGCATTCACACAAAACGAAATCAAATCATCGAGCTTGTGCATGTTTCTAAGGGCAAGAAATCGCGGCATAAAACTCACTTTTAAAGCAGCGATTACAGTGCTTAACAATCTGCGCAAAAATTAAAGGCTGCAATATTTCGCATAAGACTTCGCTCAAGGTATTGCAGATAAATCAAGTGAAGTCACACTTGTTGATAAGTTGAAACTTAGAAGTTACAACTTAGTACTTACTTATGAATGGCAGCTTTTTAGCAACTCAAGAAGTAAAACGACTGATAAACCAACAGTGCTCGCATTAAGTAAAAGTGCTGTGACTGCTTCAACGAAAACTTTGACACTCATCAAGGTACAGCCAAACCGTTTTGATTTTGTCCAGTTACCCAATTGCATAAGGCGTGAATGAAATAAAGCAAACAAGTGCTAATTACAACCAACTTCGCGAAACCACAAGCCTGGTGATCTGATAGCGGACTATGCTAGCTATTACTTTAACAAACTCTTCGCCGCAATGCGAACACAGTTTTAATGCGAAAAATCCGCAAAGCTAAGTCATGAGTCCAATGCACCAACCACTTGGCCAATTCCCATGTGCCTCTTATTGCTGCTTAAAACGTCAGTTTAACCACAAACTCATAGGGCTCACTCACGAATGAAAAAGTTTTAAAGGAAAATAGCTGAAAAACATGTTACCCTACTGCCCTCTAACGGATTACATAAATTTGCTTGACTTTCATGAGGTTTCCTGAAATTTCACGTTTTTTACGTTTGACTCCAAGTCAGGCGCTCTGGAGTAACCCTTGATTGTATTGATATTTTTGTTACCCAGATTGAGATTAATATTCTCTGACAATTTGAAGGTCCTAGCTGTTGCCATTCAACAGTTATGAGCTTGTGAACACTTTCCTATTATTGACTTTTGACCACAAACCACATGACTGCCATCCCCCGCAACTTGTGAGACACAAGTTTGCGTCAAGGTCTATCATCCCTGAACACTTCAAGCCTCTAGCATCAGCGGTTCAAATGTCCTAGACTGCGCAAGATTGGCAACATTTATCGGTTTTTTGACTTTCGATCCTGAGTCACGTGACGTAGAGCGTTCATAGTTGGCACACTGCAAGAACATATCAAGACACACCAACCTTATACATTTCAAGTTCCTATGCGTTTTGACTCAATAGTTATACGCCAAACGACATATTTGCTTATTTGACCTTTGACCCCAAGTGACGTCACACAAAACCAATCATTGCTGGTGCTTTTGTACCCTGGTTGAGATGCATCTGCTCTGTAAAGTTGAAGGTCCTACCAGCTGCCATTGACAAGTTATTAGCGTTTGATCAAGTTTTTGTCAATTTAATTGATTGACGTTTGACCTTTAACCTGACGACCGCCACCCCCAAAAAGTTGTTAGGCACAAGTTCACATGGAGGTCTATCATCCCTGACAATTTCAAGTCTCTAGCATCAGCGGTTCAAAAGCCTTAGGCTGCACAAAGAAACTGCTGAGGTTCGTTCAATTGACCTTTGACCCTAAGTGACGTCACAAACGGATCATTATTGTGCATATAATTGTTCCCCACATTGATATGCATATACTGTGAAAAGGTAAAGCTCCTACCTACAGTCATTCAAAAGTTATTAAGTTTTGGTAAATTTGGTTTTTTGACCTTTAAGCTGACGACCGCCACCCCCCAAAAGTTGTTAGGCACAAGATCCCAATAAGATCTACCATCCCTGAAAATTTCAAGTCTCTAGCATCAGCGGTTCAAAAACCTTAGGCTGCCCAAGATTGACAACACTTTTCGGTTTTTTTGACCTTTGACCCCGAGTCACGTGACATAGAACGTTTATAGTTGGTACACTGCAAGGACATGCCAAGACACACCAACCCTATACATTTCAAGTTCCTATGTGCTTTCAATCAATAGTTATATGCCAAACGACATATTTGCTCATTTGACCTTTGACCCCAAGTGATGTCACGCAAAACTAATCATTGTTGGTGCTTTTGTACCCTGATTAAAATGCATCTGCTCCGCAAATTTGAAGGTCCTACCAGTTGCCATTCACAAGTTATTAGCATTTAATCCAAACTTTTATCATTTTATTTGATTGACGTTTGACCTTTAACCTGTTGACCGCCACCCCCCAAAAGTTGTTAGGCACAAGTTCACATGGAGGTCTATCATCCCTGACAATTTCAAGTCTCTAGCATCAGCGGTTCAAAAGCCTTAGGCTGCACAAAAAAACTGCTGAGGTTCGTTGATTTGACTTTTGACCCTAAGTGACGTCACAACCAGATCATTATTGTGCATATAATTGTTCCTCACATTGATATGCATATACTGTGAAAAGGTAAAGCTCCTACCTGCAGTCATTCAAAAGTTATTAGGTTTTGGTAAATTTGGTTTTTTGGTCTTTGACCTTTAACCTGACGACCGCCAACCCCCAAAAGTTGTTAGGCACAAGTTCCCAATAAGATCTACCATCCCTGAACATTTTAAGCCTTTAGCATCAGCGGTTCAAAAACCTTAGGCTGCGCAAGATTGGCAACACTTTTCGGTTTTTTGACCTTTGACCCCGAGTCACGTGACATAGAACGTATATAGTTGGCACACTGCAAAGACATATCAAGACACACCAACCCTATACATTTCAAGTTCTTATGTGTTTTCCATCAATAGTTATACGCCAAACGACATATTTGCGTATTTGATCTTTGACCCCAAGTGAGGTCACGCAAAACTAATCACTGTTGGTGCTTTTGTACCCTGGTTGAGATGCATCTGCTCCGCAAATTTGAAGGTCCTACCAGTTGCCATTCACAAGTTATTAGCATTTAATCAAAACCTTTATCATTTTATTTGATTGACGTTTGACCTTTGACCTGTTCACCGCCACCCCCAAAAGTTGTTAGGCACAAGTTCACATGGTGGTCTATCATTCCTGATAATTTCAAGTCTCTAGCATCAGCGGTTCAAAAGCCTTAGGCTGCACAAAAATCTGTTGAGATTCGTTGATTTGACCTTTGACCCTAAGTGATGTCACGAACAGATCATTATTGTGCATAGAATTGTTCCCCACATTGATATGCATGTACTGTGAAAATTTGAAGGTCCTACCTGTAATCATTCAAAAGTTATTAGGTTTTGGTAAATTTGGTTTTTTGACCTTTGACCTTTAACCTGACGACCGCCAACCCCCAAAAGTTGTTAGGCACAAGTTCCCAATAAGATCTACCATCCCTGAAAATTTCAAGTCTCTAGCATCAGCGGTTCAAAAGCCTTAAGCTGCACAAAATTTGGTGTTGAAAAAAAAAAAAAAAAGAATTTTTCGGAAACAAAATATTTTTTATCTAGAAAGTGGGGGACTGTCGGGGAAAGTTAGGGCGACCAAGGTGTAGACCTAGGTGGGACACACATTTAAACTCTAGGTCACTTTTGAATTGGAACAGTAGTTTAGCAGCTACAGCTGCTGGAAGTGTCAAAAAGTGCACAAATGGCCAAGTAAAAACAAAAAGGGAAGCCATAACTAGATGGCAGCTGCAAGCACCCGCTTATGGCTTCCCGATCAAGCTTACTAGGGACCCAAACGTCTAAGGGAACAGCAGAGTGACTTCGCTTTTACAACTTAAAAAACAACAAATCCGTGCAAAGTATAGGTGGGCATTATCACGCATGAAGTAAGTTTAATTTCCTGCAGCCTGTGCTCCAGAAACTTAATAATATTGTAACGACTTCTTGCATTTCTGTAATACAGTGATCGAAATCTCAATAAAACTGTTATCCTTAAATTTCTTCACGTGAACAGTGATAATGCTGCACAAACAGTCAAATCTTCATTATACTCGCCATATTACGCCCAAGCGTGTAACGAGTGGCGGATCCCACCTCCGCGGCGCAGCGCTTGGGCCACACAGCTCCGAACAAACGTCGCAACGGTGGCGAGCCGTTGGCGACACTGTGACGATTTGGCCGACCCGGCAATCGAACCCCACACCTCCCGCACCGATAGGGTGGGCTTAGCAACTGAGCTAATCGGCCGGCACAATGCTACACCAGTCTGCAGCAAAATCATCTTGTTTGTCTGACATTTCAAACAAGCTGGAAAATCTTGCAGTAAATTCAAACAAAAAACGCCATGATTCTTGAAGGAATTGTGCAGCTGCAAGGACGACTGCATTCACACAAAACGAAATCAAATCATCGAGCTTGTGTTCGATTCTAAGGGCAAGAAATCGCGGCATAAAACTCACTTTTAAAGCAGCGATTACAGTGCTTAACAATCTGCGCAAAAATTAAAGGCTGCAATATTTCGCATAAGACTTCGCTCAAGGTATTGCAGATAAATCAAGTGAAGTCACACTTGTTGATAAGTTGAAACTTAGAAGTTACAACTTAGTACTTACTTATGAATGGCAACTTTCTAACAACTTTAAAAGTAAAACGACTGATAAACCAACAGTGCTCGCATTAAGTAAAAGTGCTGTGACTACTCCAACGAAAACTTTGACACTCATCAAGGTACAGCCAAACAGTGTTGAATTTGTCCAGTTACCCAATTGCATAAGGCGTGAATGAAATAAAGCAAACAAGTGCTAATTACAACCAACTTCGCGAAACCACAAGCCTGGTGATCTGATAGCGGACTATGCTAGCTATTACTTTAACAAACTCTTCGCCGCAATGCGAACACAGTTTTAATGCGAAAAATCCGCAAAGCTAAGTCATGAGTCCAATGCACCAACCACTTGGCCAATTCCCATGTGCCTCTTATTGCTGCTTAAAACGTCAGTTTAACCACAAACTCATAGGGCTCACTCACGAATGAAAAAGTTTTAAAGGAAAATAGCTGAAAAACATGTTACCCTACTGCCCTCTAACGGATTAAAAAAATTTGCGTGAATTTCATGAGGTTACCTGAAATTTCACGTTTTTTACGTTTGACTCCAAGTCACGTGCTCTGGAGTAACCCTTAATTATATTGATATTTTTGTTACCCAGATTGAGATTAATATCCTCCGATAATTTGAAGGTCCTAGCTGTTGCCGTTTCACAGTTATGAGCTTGTGAATATTTTCCTATTATTGACTTTTGACCACAAACCACTTGAGTGCCACCCCCCAAAAGTTGTGAGACACAAGTTTACGTCGAGGTCTATCATCCCTGAACACTTCAAGCCTCTAGCATCAGCAGTTCAAATGTCCTAGACTGTGCAATATTGGCAACACTTTTCGGTTTTTTGACCTTTGATCCCGAGTCACGTGACATAGAACGTATATAGTTGGGACACTGCAAGGACATACCAAGACACACCAACTCTACTAATTTCAAGTTCTTATGTGTTTTTAAGCATTGGTTATACGCCAAAGGACATATTTGCTCATTTGACCCCAAGTGACGTCACGCAAAACTAATCACTCTTGATCCTTTTGCACCCTGGTTGAGATGCATCTGCTTCATAAACTTGAAGGTCCTACCAGTTGCCATTGACAAGTTATTAGCGTTTGATCCAAACTTTTATCATTTTATTTGATTGACGTTTGACCTTTGACCTGTTGACCGCCACCCCCCAAAAGTTGTTAGGCACAAGTTCACATGAAGGTCTATCATCGCTTAGAATTTCAAGTCTCTAGCATTAGTGGTTCAAAAGCCTTAGGCTGCACAAAAATCTGTTAAGATTCGTTGATTTGACCTTTGACCCTAAGTGACGTCACAAACAGATCATTGTTGTGCATAGAATTGTTCCCCACATTGATATGCATATACTGTGAAAAGTTGAAGGTCCTACCTGTAGTCATTCAAAAGTTATTAGGTTTTGGTAAATTTGGTTTTTTGACCTTTAAGCTGACGACCGCCACCCCCCAAAAGTTGTTAGGCACAAGATCCCAATAAGATTTACCAACCCTTAAAATGTCAAGTCTCTAGCATCAGCGGTTCAAAAGCCTTAAGCTGCACAAAATTTGGTGTTGAAAAAAAAAAGAAAAAAAACTAGATGGCAGCTGCAAGCACCTGCTTATGGCTTCCCGATCAAGCTTACTAGGGACCCAAACGTCTAATGGAACAGCAGAGCGACTTCGCTTTTTCAACTTAAAAAAACAACAAATCCGTGCAAAGTATAGGTGGGCAATACCACGCATGAAGTAAGTTTAATTTCCTGCAGCCTGTGCTCCATAAACTTAATAATATTGTAACGACTTTTTACATTTCTGTAATACAGTGATCGAAATCTCAGTAAAACTATTATCCTAAATTTCTTCACGTGAACAGTGATAATCCCGCACAAACAGTCAAATCTTCATTATACTCGCCATATTACGCCCAAGCGTGTAACGAGTGGCGGAGCCCACCTACGCGGCGCAGCGCTTGGGCTACACAGCTCCGAACAAACGTCGCAACGGTGGCGAGCCGTTGGCGACACTGTGACGATTTGGCCGACCCGGCATTCGAACCCCACACCTCCTGCACCGATAGGGTGGGCTTAGCAACTGAGCTAATCGGCCGGCACAATGCTTGTCTGCAGCAAAATCATCTTGTTTGTCTGACATTTCAAACAAGCTGGCAAGTCTTGCAGTAAATTCAAACAAAAAACGCCATGATTCTTGAAGGATTTGTGCAGCTGCAAGGACGACTGCATTCACACAAAACGAAATCAAATCATCGAGCTTGTGCATGTTTCTAAGGGCAAGAAATCGCGGCATAAAACTCACTTTTAAAGCAGCGATTACAGTGCTTAACAATCTGCGCAAAAATTAAAGGCTGCAATATTTCGCATATGACTTCGCCCAAAGTATTGCAGATAAATCAATGGAAGTCACACTTGTTGATAAGTTGAAACTTAGAAGTTACAACTTAGTACTTACTTATGAATGGCAGCTTTTTAGCAACTCAAGAAGTAAAACGACTGATAAACCAACAGTGCTCGCATTAAGTAAAAGTGCTGTGACTGCTTCAACGAAAACTTTGACACTCATCAAGGTACAGCCAAACCGTTTTGATTTTGTCCAGTTACCCAATTGCATAAGGCGTGAATGAAATAAAGCAAACAAGTGCTAATTACAACCAACTTCGCGAAACCACAAGCCTGGTGATCTGATAGCGGACTATGCTAGCTATTACTTTAACAAACTCTTCGCCGCAATGCGAACACAGTTTTAATGCGAAAAATCCGCAAAGCTAAGTCATGAGTCCAATGCACCAACCACTTGGCCAATTCCCATGTGCCTCTTATTGCTGCTTAAAACGTCAGTTTAACCACAAACTCATAGGGCTCACTCACGAATGAAAAAGTTTTAAAGGAAAATAGCTGAAAAACATGTTACCCTACTGCCCTCTAACGGATTACATAAATTTGCTTGACTTTCATGAGGTTTCCTGAAATTTCACGTTTTTTACGTTTGACTCCAAGTCAGGCGCTCTGGAGTAACCCTTGATTGTATTGATATTTTTGTTACCCAGATTGAGATTAATATTCTCTGACAATTTGAAGGTCCTAGCTGTTGCCATTCAACAGTTATGAGCTTGTGAACACTTTCCTATTATTGACTTTTGACCACAAACCACATGACTGCCATCCCCCGCAACTTGTGAGACACAAGTTTGCGTCAAGGTCTATCATCCCTGAACACTTCAAGCCTCTAGCATCAGCGGTTCAAATGTCCTAGACTGCGCAAGATTGGCAACATTTATCGGTTTTTTGACTTTCGATCCTGAGTCACGTGACGTAGAGCGTTCATAGTTGGCACACTGCAAGAACATATCAAGACACACCAACCTTATACATTTCAAGTTCCTATGCGTTTTGACTCAATAGTTATACGCCAAACGACATATTTGCTTATTTGACCTTTGACCCCAAGTGACGTCACACAAAACCAATCATTGCTGGTGCTTTTGTACCCTGGTTGAGATGCATCTGCTCTGTAAAGTTGAAGGTCCTACCAGCTGCCATTGACAAGTTATTAGCGTTTGATCAAGTTTTTGTCAATTTAATTGATTGACGTTTGACCTTTAACCTGACGACCGCCACCCCCAAAAAGTTGTTAGGCACAAGTTCACATGGAGGTCTATCATCCCTGACAATTTCAAGTCTCTAGCATCAGCGGTTCAAAAGCCTTAGGCTGCACAAAGAAACTGCTGAGGTTCGTTCAATTGACCTTTGACCCTAAGTGACGTCACAAACGGATCATTATTGTGCATATAATTGTTCCCCACATTGATATGCATATACTGTGAAAAGGTAAAGCTCCTACCTACAGTCATTCAAAAGTTATTAAGTTTTGGTAAATTTGGTTTTTTGACCTTTAAGCTGACGACCGCCACCCCCCAAAAGTTGTTAGGCACAAGATCCCAATAAGATCTACCATCCCTGAAAATTTCAAGTCTCTAGCATCAGCGGTTCAAAAACCTTAGGCTGCCCAAGATTGACAACACTTTTCGTTTTTTTTGACCTTTGACCCCGAGTCACGTGACATAGAACGTTTATAGTTGGTACACTGCAAGGACATGCCAAGACACACCAACCCTATACATTTCAAGTTCCTATGTGCTTTCAATCAATAGTTATATGCCAAACGACATATTTGCTCATTTGACCTTTGACCCCAAGTGATGTCACGCAAAACTAATCATTGTTGGTGCTTTTGTACCCTGATTAAAATGCATCTGCTCCGCAAATTTGAAGGTCCTACCAGTTGCCATTCACAAGTTATTAGCATTTAATCCAAACTTTTATCATTTTATTTGATTGACGTTTGACCTTTAACCTGTTGACCGCCACCCCCCAAAAGTTGTTAGGCACAAGTTCACATGGAGGTCTATCATTCCTGACAATTTCAAGTCTCTAGCATCAGCGGTTCAAAAGCCTTAGGCTGCACAAAAAAACTGCTGAGGTTCGTTGATTTGACTTTTGACCCTAAGTGACGTCACAACCAGATCATTATTGTGCATATAATTGTTCCTCACATTGATATGCATATACTGTGAAAAGGTAAAGCTCCTACCTGCAGTCATTCAAAAGTTATTAGGTTTTGGTAAATTTGGTTTTTTGGTCTTTGACCTTTAACCTGACGACCGCCAACCCCCAAAAGTTGTTAGGCACAAGTTCCCAATAAGATCTACCATCCCTGAACATTTTAAGCCTTTAGCATCAGCGGTTCAAAAACCTTAGGCTGCGCAAGATTGGCAACACTTTTCGGTTTTTTGACCTTTGACCCCGAGTCACGTGACATAGAACGTATATAGTTGGCACACTGCAAAGACATATCAAGACACACCAACCCTATACATTTCAAGTTCCTATGTGTTTTCCATCAATAGTTATACGCCAAACGACATATTTGCGTATTTGATCTTTGACCCCAAGTGAGGTCACGCAAAACTAATCACTGTTGGTGCTTTTGTACCCTGGTTGAGATGCATCTGCTCCGCAAATTTGAAGGTCCTACCAGTTGCCATTCACAAGTTATTAGCATTTAATCAAAACCTTTATCATTTTATTTGATTGACGTTTGACCTTTGACCTGTTCACCGCCACCCCCAAAAGTTGTTAGGCACAAGTTCACATGGTGGTCTATCATTCCTGATAATTTCAAGTCTCTAGCATCAGCGGTTCAAAAGCCTTAGGCTGCACAAAAATCTGTTGAGATTCGTTGATTTGACCTTTGACCCTAAGTGATGTCACGAACAGATCATTATTGTGCATAGA
Organism: Trididemnum miniatum; assembly: GCA_964006365.1. Taxonomy (NCBI): domain Eukaryota; kingdom Metazoa; phylum Chordata; class Ascidiacea; order Aplousobranchia; family Didemnidae; genus Trididemnum; species Trididemnum miniatum. The sequence goes on from OZ023233.1 coordinate 24,662,047, forward strand.
ATTGTTCCCCACATTGATATGCATGTACTGTGAAAAGTTGAAGGTCCTACCTGTAATCATTCAAAAGTTATTAAATTTTGGTAAATTTGGTTTTTTGACCTTTGACCTTTAACCTGACGACCGCCAACCCCCAAAAGTTGTTAGGCACAAGTTCCCAATAAGATCTACCATCCCTGAAAATTTCAAGTCTCTAGCATCAGCGGTTCAAAAGCCTTAAGCTGCACAAAATTTGGTGTTGAAAAAAAAAAAAAAAAGAATTTTTCGGAAACAAAATATTTTTTATCTAGAAAGTGGGGGACTGTCGGGGAAAGTTAGGGCGACCAAGGTGTAGACCTAGGTGGGACACACATTTAAACTCTAGGTCACTTTTGAATTGGAACAGTAGTTTAGCAGCTACAGCTGCTGGAAGTGTCAAAAAGTGCACAAATGGCCAAGTAAAAACAAAAAGGGAAGCCATAACTAGATGGCAGCTGCAAGCACCCGCTTATGGCTTCCCGATCAAGCTTACTAGGGACCCAAACGTCTAAGGGAACAGCAGAGTGACTTCGCTTTTTCAACTTAAAAAAACAACAAATCCGTGCAAAGTATAGGTGGGCGTTATCACATATGAAGTAAGTTTAATTTCCTGCAGCCTGTGCTCCAGAAACTTAATAATATTGTAACGACTTCTTGCATTTCTGTAATACAGTGATCGAAATCTCAATAAAACTGTTATCCTTAAATTTCTTCACGTGTACAGTGATGATGCTGCACAAACAGTCAAATCTTCATTATACTCGCCATATTACGCCCAAGCGTGTAACGAGTGGCGGATCCCACCTACGCGGCGCAGCGCTTGGGCTACACAGCTCCGAACAAACGTCGCAACGGTGGCGAGCCGTTGGCGACACTGTGACGATTTGGCCGACCCGGCATTCGAACCCCACACCTCCCGCACTGATAGGGTGGGCTTAGCAACTGAGCTAATCGGCCGGCACAATGCTACACCAGTCTGCAGCAAAATCATCTTGTTTGTCTGACATTTCAAACAAGCTGGAAAATCTTGCAGTAAATTCAAACAAAAAACGCCATGATTCTTGAAGGATTTGTGCAGCTGCAAGGACGACTGCATTCACACAAAACGAAATCAAATCATCGAGCTTGTGTTCGATTCTAAGTGCAAGAAATCGCGGCATAAAACTCACTTTTAAAGCAGCGATTACACTGTTTCACAATCTGCGCAAAAATTAAAGGCTGCAATATTTCGCATAAGACTTCGCTCAAGGTATTGCAGATAAATCAATTGAAGTCAATAAGGAACCACTTGTTGATAAGTTGAAACTTAGAAGTTACAATTCAATCCATACTTATTAATGGCAACTTTCTAACAACTTAAAAAGTAAAACGACTGATAAACCAACAGTGCTCGCATTAAGTAAAAGTGCTGTGACTACTTCAACGAAAACTTTGACACTCATCAAGGTACAGCCAAACAGTGTTGAGTTTGTCCAGTTACACATATACGTAAGGCGTGAATGAAATAAAGCAAACAAGTGCTGATTACAACGAACTTCGCAAAACCACAAGCTTGATGATCTGATAGCGGACTATGCTAGCAATTATTTTAACAAACTCTTCGCCCTATGTGAACACAGTTTTAATGCGAGGAATCTGCAAAGCTAAGTCATGAGTCCAATGCACCAACCACTTGGCCAATTCCCATGTGCCCCTTATTGCCGCTTAAAATGTCAGTTTCACGAATGAAAAAGTTGTAAGCCGAAATAGCTGAAAAACATGTTACCCTACTGCCCTCTAACGGATTAAAAAAAAAAGCTTGAATTTTATGAGGTTTCCTGAAATTTAAGGCTTTTTACCTTTGACTCCAAGTCAGGTGCTCTGGGGTAACCCTTGATTGTATTGATATTTTTGTTACTTACATTGAGGTTAATATCCTGTGACAATTTGAAGGTCCTAGCTGTTGCCATTCAACAGTTATGAGCTTGTGAATACTTTCCTATTTTTGATTTTTGACCCCAAACCGCATGACTGCTACCCCCCAAAAGTTGTGAGACGCAAGTTTACGTCGAGGTCTATCATCCCTGAACACTTCAAGCCTCTAGCATCAGCGGTTCAAATGCCCTAGACTGCGCAAGATTGGCAACATTTATCGTTTTTTTGACCTTTGATCCTGAGTCACGTGACATAGAACGTTCATAGTTGGTACACTGCAAGGACATGCCAAGACACACCAACCCTATAAATTTCAAGTTCCTATGTGCTTTCAATCAATAGTTATACGCCAAACGACATATTTGCTCATTTGACCTTTGACCCCAAGTGACGTCACACAAAACTAATCATTGCTGGTGCTTTTGTACCCTGGTTGAGATGCATCTGCTCCGTAAACTTGACGGTCCTACCAGTTGCCAATCACAAGTTATTAGCGTTTGATCAAGTTTTTGTCAATTTAATTGATTGACGTTTGACCTTTAACCTGTTGACCGCCATCCCCCAAAAGTTGTTAGGCACAAGATCACATGAAGGTCTATCATCCCTGGGAATTTCAAGTCTCTAGCATCAGCGGTTCAAAAACATTAGGCTGCACAAAAATCTGTTGAGGTTCGTTCAATTGACCTTTGACCCTAAGTGACGTCACAACCAGATCATTGTTGTTTATATATTTGTTCCCCACATTGATATGCATATACTGTGAAAAGGTAAAGCTCCTACCTACAGTCATTCAAAAGTTATTAGGTTTTGGTAAATTTGGTTTTTTGGTCTTTGACCTTTAACCTGACAACCACCAACCCCCAAAAGTTGTTAGGCACAAGTTCCCAATAAGATCTACCATCCCTGAAAATTTCAAGTCTCTAGCATCAGCAGTTCAAAAGCCTTAGGCTGCGCAAGATTGGCAACACTTTTCGGTTTTTTGACCTTTGACCCCGAGTCACGTGACATAGAACGTTTATGGTTGTTACACTGCAAGGACATATCAAGGCACACCAACCCTATACATTTCAAGTTCCTATGTGTTTTCCATCAATAGTTATACGCCAAACGACATATTTGCTTATTTGACCTTTGACCCCAAGTGACGTCACGCAAAACTAATCATTGTTGGTGCTTTTGTACCCTGGTTGAGATGCATCTGCTACATAAACTTGACGGTCCTACCAGTTGTCATTGACAAGTTATTAGCGCTTGATCAAATTTTTTATCATTTTATTTGATTGACGTTTGACCTTTAACCTGTTCACCGCCACCCCCAAAAGTTGTTAGGCACAAGTTCACATGAAGGTCTATCATCCCTGGGAATTTCAAGTCTCTAGCATCAGCGGTTCAAAAACATTAGGCTGCACAAAAATCTGTTGAGGTTCGTTCAATTGACCTTTGACCCTAAGTGACGTCACAACCAGATCATTGTTGTTCATATATTTGTTCCCCACATTGATATGCATATACTGTGAAAATGTAAAGCTCCTACCTGTAGTCATTCAAAAGTTATTAGGTTTTGGTAAATTTGGTTTTTTGGTCTTTGACCTTTAACTTGACGACCGCCACCCCCCAAAAGTTGTTAGGCACAAGTTCCCAATAAGATCTACCATCCCTGAAAATTTCAAGTCTCTAGCATCAGCGGTTCAAAAGCCTTAGGCTGCACAAAATTTGGTGTTGAAAAAAAAAAAAAAGAATTTTTCGGAAACAAAATATTTTTTATCTAGAAAGTGGGGGGCTGTCGGGGAAAGTTAGGGCGACCAAGGTGTAGACCTAGGTGGGACACACATTTGAACTCTAGGTCACTTTTGAATTGGAACAGTAGTTTAGCAGCTACAGCTGCTGGAAGTGTCAAAAAGTGCACAAATGGCCAAGTAAAAACAATATGGCTTCCCTTTTTGGGAAGCCATAATAATATCGAATATCGATTGCAATATTTTTTATTTTTTACTTTTTTAAACTACCATCGAAATCGATTACTTTTTTACTTTTTGGTGAACTATCGAAAATCGATTATTTCTTTACTTTTTTGAGTATCGATTCTTAACCCTGTTGCTATTCAACGTTTAAAAGTTAAAAAGTTAACGCAAAGATATCGCGAGCAAATATTCGTTGCATATAAAAATTAAGTCTCTAGATTTTACTTGCAGTTCTTTCTCTTAATTAGCCACATACTAAAAGATGTGGCTATCTTATTGCTGCCACAAGGAGAATTGAATGTGAGCATCATTCTGCTCATGAAACCAAACAAAAGGTCGTTTGACTCGAATACTTCACGTCCCTTCACGGCTTCCTCATGTTGCAAGTAAATGAGTTTCAGTTGCATGTTTACATTAAACCTACTTTTTTGTTTTTTTAAAGTTTTTTTTGAGTGCTTGTAGTTGTAATACAAACTTGTCTGTCTGTCTGTCACAATCACATGGTTTCAGTGATTTGATTTCGATCTTCAAAATCGCCTTGTTAGAGAATCTTGATTTCCAAGATCACTGAAATCAGTGATTTTGCGCAACTCTGCTACAAAGTTTGGCACATTAACAAACGGAATGCGAGGAAAGAAAAAAATGCGCAGCAAGGTTTGCTGATAAATGTTTTAAAACCTATGACCTCTAAAATGTTGTTCTTACTTTACAGGTCGAATTTATTTTATGGGAGGATATTCGCAAACAATCACGAATTTCAATCAATGTTCAGAAAGTAAAAAAAATAAGCATATGTCGAAATTGTGATATAATAACTGCGAAGTGTCAGCTGATCAAAAAAGTGCTCAATAACAAAGTTAGAGCGTATTACTGTATATTCACTTCAGCACATCAGTTAAAAATTAAAATATAAAATATTAAAACCCGACAGCCTGTTTTACCCGGTAGGGTTCGTCAGGGCCTGACCTTGCTTATGTCAACTTGCTTATGTCAACTTGCTTATGTCAACTTGCTTATGTCTATGACATAAGCAAGTTTCAGCAGATCTGAATTCAAGTTACCAGGGTTGGAAATCGATAACAAAAAAAGTAGAGAATAATTCGATATTCCATACCTCAAAAAAAAGTAAAGAATAGCTTGATTCGATAACAAAAATATAAAGTAGAGAATAATTGATAATCGATAACTTCAAATCGATACTTTTCATTGACGCAAACAATAGCATTAACATATTTTAATATCATGGCTCATTCTTAATATCTGTATGTAACTGACTAGATAACTCCATTGTTTCTACGCACAAACTTTAGATTTGCAACAATCAGACATAGGCAAAATGGCAAAGTCCCAATGCATAAACTTGACCCAAAGTTCTTGAACATAACAATTAGCAGCCCAAAGATACTTCAACAGCACTTATGTCCTGTTTCCTCATGAATAGATTGTACAAAATGCCTAAATTTATAAATTGAAATAGATTGATGCACCATTGAAAAATAATCCTAATGATTATTTAAGTGAACAAAGCAGTTGTTTGGCTGGCATGCTGCATGGCTTGCATAAACAACAGTGACAGAGAAACAGTGCATATATACCCCAGAAAAACTGAAAGAATTAGAATAGAGATGTTGAGGTTATTTTTAAGAGTAAACAGGTTAGACCAGTGGTTCTTAAACTGGGTTCGACCGAACCCCAGGGGTTCGGTGAGGCTGTAGGAGAGGTTCGGCTAAGATCAGAATAAGTTTTTGCAAAAAGGCATACAGTTGTAGTAAATGACTATCTCTGCGTGGAATGATGCATCCCCCCACCATACTCTCTCAACGCTGTTTTTGATGAATACAATTTTTCCATAATTGCAAACCTATTTGATAACAATCATCTTTACGCCTTAAGCACGCATAAATCGAAAATGTGCGAACAAAATGTATCATATTTGTTGAAGGACTTAGAGTTAGAGGCAAAAAAATTAAACAGAATTTGCCATAAAAATTGTTCAAAAAGCTCTAAAATGGCCATTACAGTGTCTAAATTTTTGAAAACTTTCCGGGGAAGCATACCCCCGGACCCCCCTAGAGCCATATTTTTGTTCCTCAATTTGCTTCAAATTAACTTTCCGGAAAAAAATACGCTTAAAAAATGTAAAAATTTTATGCCACCCTCCACCGCCTTAAGAATATTCTAAATACGCCCCTGACGTGAAACATTTTCGAAGAGCTTATGATTTTTTCCGGTTTAGACGTCTAACGTCTTTGCACTCATTTAACGTTCAGCCTAATTCAAAACTGCATCCCCCTCTAAAATTTTCTGGATCCGCTCCTGGTTATAATTAAGGGTTCGATGTATGCTTGCATGACACCTGTTGGGTTCGATACTTCCGACAAGTTTGAGAACCACTGGGTTAGACAATGTCGTCATGCATGTATCAGAAAAACAGAAAATTCTGTTATACAGTTTTAAACATGAATACCACTACTTACTTAAACATGAATACCGCTACTAACATGAATACCGAATACCGCTACTTTTCCCTTTTATCAAGTTTAAAAAGTCATCCACGAGCAATTTTGCTTTGAAAAGTTTCTTTACCTTTGATAGCCTACGTCAAATGCTTCTGACCTGACTATAGACCGTTTTTCTTACAATGTTAAAAACACAACACAACAGTATTAGATAGTCTACAGCCTATTGAACAAAACACAATGGTGAATGAATATTTAAAAAGTATTGTAAAAGCAGTCAATAGTCGAAGTATCTACGAGCAATATCTAAATTCGGTACCGATAATAAGCAAAAAAGAAAACAATTGATAAAAAAATCACAGTCATTATAGCACCACAAAATAATGGGAAAAAAACAGCACATTTTGCCAAGAATATGGTGTAGTTTGCAAAATCATTTGTTGTTGAAATGAATAATAAGCATAATAGTTTTTAAGCAATAAAGGCATAAAAGTTAACAATCATACTGGTAATCACTTGCTTTCTCAGTACTTTTCCGAAGTTTGGACGACCTACTGCTCGCTCTGCATAGTATAGTTACTTCCAGATTACAATAGCTTACAGAAGGCCAGCTACCTTCTTTAATAACCGATTAATTCAGTAAAACTGCGCCGACTTGAGTCCAGCACTAGCCTGTCTCACTCAGAGACAGTCACGCCTGCCATAGAGCGCTCGTTTTTTGTCAGATTTCGGAATGGAGTCAAAAATCGCTGTCGGTGCGAAATTTCACACAAACAACATATTCTTCTATATCTAGGTGAAGGATAATATTAAATGCCAACAAAACAAAAGCGTATAAGTGCAAAAAAACAGCAAATAATTGCTTATAAAAAAGTTTTGTTTAACCTAAAAAAATATCGAATAATTAATATCGATTTACAAGGCAAAAAAGTAGGGGAAAGACGCATTCGATAATGAAAATAAAAAGCAACGAAATTTTGCATTCGATAACGAAAAAGTAGCGAATAACAGTATTGATTATCGATTTCTAATCGATATTTCCAACCCTGCAAGTTACTTTGCATTAAAATTTTTTTAACTTTCAGGTTTATTAGATAATTTTGTACTTACAGTAATGCCTATATACATTAATTTTTAAGTAGCCATAATAGTGCAACTTTCAGTGCATTCATAATGAACATTTTTATTGCAGAACTAAACGTTTTCGGGTTTCATCTGGCCCTCGTCAGAGAAATAAAATAAAAGCATATATCAACTCGAAAATCAGAATGAAATGAAATTTAAAAAAAAAATCAGAGAGCAATTAATGCATCAGCGTAATCATAACACAAATAATGACATGACAATTCAGTATTATAATATGATATTATACAGCACAGTACGATCATAGGTCTACAGTATTTATACATACAGTTTATAAACAATATAACAACATAAATTAATGGTTACGATGACGGATTACATTTAAAACACATTCAACAGAATCGACGAACCTCCTCCATAAAGTTGGGCATTTAGCTTAGGGTTGTGTTTTTTTTATCACTAGAGCTTCTTGAATTTTTGTTTCGTACTTGGTAGTGCATTGCCGGAGTATTTGAAAATTGTTAAGGTCGTATTCTGTTTCCAAGCATGTTTTGCAATCCTTAATATGATCGTGGGTTGCCGATTTTGTGTTTTTTGAGTGTAAGTGTTTTTCCACCCTGGTATCCATATGGCGTGTCGTCATACCAATGTATGAGTTATTCGCATCACACGATTACTACGACAAACTTGAAGAAATAGTAAATGATAAATCAAAATTTGTTGAACTTAAAGAAGGAGCGGGCATAAAGGCAATAATACAGAAAAAAACTCTATAACGTATTATATCAAGACATACATGAAAAAATCGAAGGATATGCAAAATTGATACCCTCAAGAAGCAAGCCAGGAAAACTGTATGGACAAGCAAAAGTTCACAAATCAAACGTCCCTCTAAGACCTGTTGTATCAATGGTAGATACTCCTGAATACAATTTGGCAAAATACTTGGACAATATGATTAAACCTTACATTCCAGACACTCATCTCTTACGCTCAACTGAAGATTGTCTTGAACGACTTAAACATTTTCCGTGTAATGATAAATGTGTATTAGTTTTGATGTTTCTCTGTTTACAAATGTCCCACTTTTGTAGACTATTGATCTAATAACCAACCGTCTATATGTAAATGAAAATGCTAATAATTTTCCGCAAATTAATGTATATGACAACCCAAGGCATATTTATGCATAATGATAAATTTTATAAGCAATTCGATGGAATATCCATGGGCTCACCTCAGGGACCAACTCTAGCTAACTTTCTTTTAGGCAGTTTAGTAAAGAAAATATTTGATGATGAAACTATTGATTTACCCAAACTATATTTACGGTATATTGCTGATGTGTACGCTGTATTTGAAAATGAAAGTATTGGTGAAAAATTTTTTGAAAGTTCTAAATTCAAAGCATGAAAATATTTAATTTACCATGGAAAAATCAAAGGAGGCTAGAACCATTACTTTTTTTGATGTACAAGTTGAATTGAATAAAAGTGGCTACTATACTTGGGTATGGCGCAAACTAACCAACACTGGACTACTGTTCAATTTTAACGCTAATTGTCCACAGACATGGAAATCTAGTCTTATAATGTGCTTACTGCATTGTGCTAAAAAAATCTGCTTTAACGATTTTTTGTATGAGCAAGAAGTAACAAAATTATGTTCGTTGTTTTAAAAAAATGGCTACCCCAACTCATTCATAAACGAGGTAATCGAAAAGTTCAATGGCAATTCCCAACCCGAAAAATACGAAAAAGATTTTTTATTTACTATTGGCTTACCATATTACGGAAAAACTTCTAACCAATTTGCAAAACGCCTAGCAAACTTTATTAGACTTAAATTTAATATCGATATTAACGCATATTTTACTACCATGAAAACTGCCTCGTATTTTCCTCTCAAGTGTGATACTCCTTTTGCTTTATCGTCTAATGTCGTGTATAAATTTACTTGTTCGCGTGATGCGAATAACACATACATTGGTTATGACGACACGCCATATGGATACCAGGGTGGAAAAACACTTACACTCAAAAAACACAAAATCGGCAATCCACGATCATATTAAGGATTGCAAAACATGCTTGGAAACAGAATACGACCTTAACAATTTTCAAATACTCCGGCAATGCACTACCAAGTACGAAACAAAAATTCAAGAAGCTCTAGTGATAAAAAAAACACAACCCTAAGCTAAATGCCCAACTTTATGGAGGAGGTTCGTCGATTCTGTTGAATGTGTTTTAAATGTAATCCGTCATCGTAACCATTAATTTATGTTGTTATATTGTTTATAAACTGTATGTACAAATACTGTAGACCTATGATCGTACTTGTACTAACTTGTTGTTGCTAGTTGTTGCTGCCAGCGTTCTCTAATCTATTGACGTTCGTATCTAAATCTGCTGCAAGCGTTCTCTGATTGATAATTAATTGGTTTATACGCGCAAGAGTCAGACAACAACGTGTTTTGCTTAGTGTGTCGCACCAGTATAAGTCGCTAAACTCTTGCAGCGGTTAGACGTTAGTTTCAATGTAATACTAAGTAATCCAAACCAGATTGTGTAAGTTATTTTATGTGAGACTCGTTTATGTTATTCTTATATTCTTAGGTTGACTAATTAGTTCCTTAGAGCCTTAGTTTAAGGTTAATAAATGTAAACATAAACTGATAATTGTGGTTTACAACAGTACTGTGTTGTATAATATCATATTATAATACCTGAATTGTCATGTCATCATTTGTGTTATGATTACGCTGATGCATTAACTGCTCTCTGATTTTTTTTTAAATTTCATTTCATTCTGATTTTCGATTTAATACATGCTTTTATTTTATTTCTCTGACGAGGGCCAGATGAAAGGCCGAAAACGTTTAGTTCTGCAATAAAAATGTTCATTATGAATGCACTAACAGTTGCACTATTATGGCTACTTAAAGCAAAGTCTCTTCCGAAGCTCTATAGCATTAATTTTTAATTGTAAAAACATTAAGCATCACTTATGTGGAATCGCAAGTTCTATTAGTAAACTACGGACAATGAACAAACCTGGGTTCTAGACTGCAGTGGTTCTCAACCTTCGTTGTTTTAAGGCCCATTTTCAGTGTCAAAAAAATACTCGGCCCACAAAACCTTTTAAGGTGCGTTTACCGATACGCGGCACGCGACAAAAAATTTTCGCACCGTGTTTGTTTGTTTTACTGTTTACCGACCACGCGAAAACCTACGAAATCCTTCTACATTTACTTACATTACAATTTTAGTCGCGTTATCGCGTGTCGCGTATCGGTAAACGCGCCTTAACACAAATTTCGAGTGTCATAAAATGTTTTAACAACGTTACAACTTACAAGTTAGTAAACTTGGCTCGCGGTAGTTCCTTCTTCCTTCTGTTCGTCGTATACTAGTCGCACGTCTTCTTTACTTTCTTTCTTACCCTTGTTTTTTCAAAAAGCAATTTAATTGCTTCTTTAACTACAATGGAACTGCTTCCGTGATAGATCATTTAAATTCTGCTTTTTGGCACTCGCTTACTAGCTGTCATCCCATCTGCTCTACCTACTCTCTAGCCACTAGCCACCGCTCTACTCTCTAGCCACGTGTAAGTACTAATTGCGGAAAAACCAGCGTCTATGACATCATAAAAGTAATATGAGGGTCATAGGGATATTAAGAATTGCGACACTTTAACGTTAACTTAATAATAATATAGAAACTATAAAATTTACATTTATAAAAACACAGTTGCGAAAAAACTAATTATGTTGTGTAAGTGGTTTGTCCCTACTTGAGCCTAAGTTCGTAATATCATAAATTTGCTTTAGCAGATCAATTGTAAATTTCAGCCATGCATTTTTCTTGGGACCTAATGTAGGCCCAATGAAAACTTCAGGCCCATTTTAAAAATCCTCGGGCCCACAAATGGGCCGGAGGGCCCTCGTTGAGAAACACTGTTCTAGAGTATTTGAGTATTAATAATCAAATACCGGTAAATGATTTGTGGAAGCGGCCATTTTTGCATAATGTGTCGTGAAATAGCGGATAATATTATCCACGTAGGACAAATAACTATTTAACGGACAAAGAAGTCACTGGATGTTGGATACACAGACTCTAGGAAAAACCTTGCACTCAGAGCTGACCTCACAAAAGATGAAACAGATAACCAAACGTCAAATCAAATCAAATCTTCATTATACTCGCCGTATTACGCCGAAGCGTGTAACGAGTTTCGGGGCCGATCTCCGCGGCTTAGCGCCTGGGCAACACAGCTCCGAAGAAACGTCGCAACGGTGGCGAGTCGTTGGCAACACTGTGTCGATTTGACCGGCCCGGGAATTGAACCCCAGACCTCCCGCACCGATAGTGAGCGCTTAGCAACTGAGCTAACGGCCGGTACATAACCAAACGTCCTTTGCCCAAAACGAATTCAAATAATCCACCTAAGTTAACTCGACTCAACTGCGGCACATACTGCATAACTTTAGCAAGCCATCCACTCACTTAACACATGTCTTGCCGACACCACGCCACAATACACTGAATAACTAGGGCTAAACTTTCCGATATAATCAATACAGCTGGCAATATTACTTTCACCAACATACATACGGCACACCAACTATCCTCGAACACTAGAATATCTCGAATTATAATAAACAGCACAGCTCGCAATATATACTTACTTACTCTTCTAAACCCGTTTATCCTTGAGGGGTCGCGAAGGCAGCTGCTCGAGTTGGAGCCTCCAAGCAGAATAAATGCTCTGGAGGAATGCCAAGGCGAGACCAGCTAAGATCTTCAACGTAATGTCGCCATCGAGCTCTGGGACGGCCTAGAGGTTTTCGACCAATCGGTGTTGAACAGAGCAGTTTTTTGTCTGTTCTTTCCGGGGACATTCGTGTCACATGTCCATACCAATGCAGTTGCGATCTTCCTGGTCGGAGAAGCAGCGATTCGATGTGTAGAGATTCACAAATATCTGCCTTTTAACCTTGTCCAACACGGTTAAACCGCCAATTCTTCGAAAAAATACCTTTCGGCTGTTTAAACTCGAGACCTCACTTTCTCATTCATAATCCAGCACTCATGGCTTTAAGTCAGAACAGGGACATAGACCGATCTGAAAATCGGTTGCTTTGCCTTGGCGCAAAGCTCCCGTTTCAGTACCACAGATCGGTAAAGCTGGCGCATTACTACACTTGCTTTTTCGATGCGTATATCCAATTCGCTATTTTGTCTGCTTTCACTTGTGAATAAGACGCCGAGATACTTGAATTTCTGTGACTGTTTTAGTGGTACTCTACCAATTTCTAGAAAGAGCGCTACTTTGGTTATCTTCGCTGGCACATGGTCTCTGTTTTCGTTGTTGGCCCTACTGATTTTCATTCCGGCCACAGAGCATGCATCCGAAAACCTGTCAAGAGCTTGCTGGAGACCATTTTGGGAAGAGTCGAGTAGCACAAGATCATCTGCATATAACAGACGTCGCACAGTGCAATCACCGGTCTTTACTCCGCCACGAGACTCACTTTCCTTAACTATTTAATAGGTAAAAGAGAGCAGCCTTTCCGTAGTCCCGCACTTACTCTGAAAGGTTTCGTCTTTGCGCTGTTAACACGAACACAGATATCGGAATGCATGTACAGCGCGACTTAATCGCAGTTAGTAACTGGCCATCAAAATTCAAAGTTTATTTACCAAAAGCACGTAACAAAGCACTAGTGGAAGGACACAGCGCAAGACCGTACGGTCATCTAAGGCTACTGCACCTATAGCCAGGACTTCTTTTGCGCAAAGGTAAAATTATGACATATAAACGATATTAAAAAAGCAGCTATTGCACAAGCAAAGAGTACCAACTCTTGCTGGGGGAAACTTAATAGGCCTATTTAATTTGAGCGAAAAAAGTGAGTAAAACGACACAAAACACATAAAGTCACAAAGGATTATTTACAATCTTTATGGAAAAACCGACGACCCATGCCTAACAATGCATACACGATAAAAAAAAAAAAAACAACAGTGGCCTCATATATACAGCTAGACCAAAAATCACGAGTCCTTACATAGGGTTAAAACCGAAGTTTTGTAACATTGCTTAAAAGTTGAAAACGAGTAGTTTTTATGCTCAACCGATATTGGCTTCCATACTTTTAAGCAAATATGATTTAATCTTTTTCTCCGAAATTCACTATTCATCGGACGATAGGAAAATCCACCTGCAGAATTTTGTCTGGTACTGTAATTACTAGGGTGATTTTTTGTCACAAAAGTTCCATTTTTTTTGCTGGCTTCAATTAACGTGAAAAGCGTGGAAACAAAATTTCGCAGATGTAGGGTCAGTATTTAAGAAGTTAAAAGGTCACAAAAAGTTCCATTTCCCATTTTTAGGTAACATTTTATTTTTTAAGTAACATTCGTTTTTGTGCTACTTTTTGCCTAATTTTATCATTCATTGCTACAATTGGAATAAATTTACGATCTGCTTACTAAATATAAAGCCCACAAAGCGTTTTATCTTCTAACAATGCATATAAACACATTTGTGATGTCATTATTTTGAATCTTCAAAAAATGCTTATTGCTATTGATTAATGTTTGCGTCACAATTATAAAGCAATCAGAACAAAATACCGTAAGGAAAAGGACATCTTGTTGGGTACCGGTAATGAAGAGATCCGGCAGGATATAAAAGCAAATTATAGTACCCTCAAGGTGTGCGTGAAGTGACTGCATTACATGAGTTTCTTGAAAATATAGAGAGGACGATTTTGTAAGACTATAGTTCTATGTACTAATGTAAGGTAACAGCTTAGCCATTGCAGCTAACTAATTTCAGCTATTTTTAGAAAATAATTGTCATATACAGCTACAGTACATTCAGCTCATGCCTAAGATAAAATCTTCAGCTCTAACAAAAATCAACAGCATAATCGCAAAATTCCCCACCGAGTTTATCAAAACGCCAACCCCAGACCTATTCTGTAATATTTGTAGTTGTGTGGTTCAGTGCGACAAGCAATACAAAGTTGATAGATACAGGCAATCTGCAAAACATCAAAAAGGGCTGCCTTCCTCCTCATCCTCAACTTCACAATCGGCTCAGACTTTTATTGACATCCCCTCCAAAGATTTCACTTACAATGTCACCAGAGCTTTTTTGGCAGCTGATATACCGCTAAAAAAGTTACAAAACAATGAGTTACGACAGCTTTTTAAAGATCTGGGAAAGAAATTTCCGTCTGAGACATCATGTCGGCAGAAAGTAGAGGAAATGGGAGAAGCGGAAATTGAGAAAGTGAAGAATTTGATACAAGAGCAGAGAATTTTCTTGGTGGCAGATGAAAGCGACATATGTGGAAGTAAATACTTGAATATTCTTGTTGGTTTACTGGACAAGCCTGAAGAAACCTATTTAGTAGCCTGCAAAGTCCTTTCAGGACCTCCAACTGCGCAGGCCATTTGCCAAGAAATAGATGACGTATTGCACTTCTTAAATGTTTCCAGAATGTATTTTTGCTTACTTTTGACTGATGCAGCCAGATATATGGAAGCTGCAGGACATACGTTGAAGAACCTATATCCGCAACTTTTCCATGTCACATGTGTAGCCCATCTTCTTCATAATTGTGCACTGCGAGTTAGAGCCAAGTATCCAGCTGTAGACAATCTCATTGCTTGTGTCAAAGCAGCAACCGTTAAGAATAAGACTCGACAGGCATTATTCGAAGATATAGGAAAGCCACCACAACCTGTTGTAACAAGGTGGGCGAGTTGGCTGCAAGCAGCTTTTTACTATGCTGAAAACCTTCCTGCTGTACAAAGCATTGTAAGTGGATTTGAAGGGACCGGTCTATTAGTTGAAAGAGCAAAGAACAGTGTATGTGCCGAAGGTTTATCTCGAGATTTAATGAAAGTCAGAACAGAGTACAATTGCTTAGCTGGATTAGTCTCAAAGATGGAGCAAAGAAAATACACTATTCAAGAGGCCCACGATGACATTACTAATCTTGAATTTGGTGACGACAGCTGTGGCATTATGCCCTACATCGAAAAGAGATTGAAAAAAAATGATATGATGGACATAATTAAGATGAGTCGTCAAGAAGTTGCTCCCGCTGTGTATGGCTTGCTCCAAAGATGCCAACCAACAACGGCTGCCGTTGAACGCAGTTTCTCCATGCTTAAGAAACTACTTGCCAAAGACAGAAACTTTTTACCGAAGAATGTCAAGCACTATATGTGCGTGCACTATAATTTGAGCACCAATTGAGACTGTTTTATTGCTTTTTAGTATAAACTGCTCTTATTTTTCGTTTTCTGTTCTTCTTCAAAATAAAGTCACATAAAGTCACATTTTTGTAAAAATAAAGTCACATTTTAAAGTTTTTTAGGTCACAAAAAAATCGCCCTAGTAATTACGTATAGATTCTAATTTGATGAAATAATTGTCAAATGATGATGGTAGAATATGACTTTCGTACTTTATGCATGAGTTTGGCGAACTCCATGTTAATCATGTCCTTTAATTTAAGTGCTTGAAATTTTGAGAATAAAAGGTTGACATGAGTTTTGCGAGGATGAAATAAATAAGCTCTGATAAATTTGTTTTGTAAGAGTTCTATTTTACGCAATAAAGAATTCGAGGCTCTTCCCCAGTTAATTAGAGAGTACAAAATGATTGAGTGAAACATTGAAAAATATATAATGCGACAGGTAGATAAAGGAACGTAATGCCTCAATTCGAAAATTAATCCACATGTTTTTGAAAGTTTTTTTTAGGTTTTCTACATGAAATTTCTAGGAAAGTTTCTCATCTAACCGCACTCCAAAATATCTAATGCTCTCCGAGCGTTTAATTTTTACATTATTTATAGTCAAATCAAATGATGACAAATCTATTAGTTTTCCACAAACAATCATGTATTTACATTTGTCGTAATTTAAAGTTAGCTTGTTCATTTTCATCCAGTTATTGATTATTTTAATTAATACCATGCTGCAACATCAATACCATACTGTAGCAGCACCGCCCAAAGCTTGTTTCTAGGAATGCGATCATATGCTTTTTCAAGATCAATAAAACGTGCATTGACCTCGTTTTCGCATATTCCCACGACTTCTCAACGATTTGCCGCAAGGCAAAGATCTGATCCATTGTGCTTCGGCCATGACGAAAGCCACACTGAGTATCCGTTAGTTTAGGCTCGACTATTTTACGGCATTTCTTTTCAAGTCACTTGACATAGACCTTACCTGGAACACTAATGAGGGATATGCCCCTATAATTGGTGCATTTTCTCTTGTCTCCTTTCTTGTGGATAGGTATTACCACACTGGTTTGCCATTGCTTTGGTGCTTGCCTAGTCTTGCATGCCACCCTGACAAACATGAGTCAACCAATACCAGCCATGTGCATTGCTTTTAACATTTCAGAAATGATATCTTCCTCACCAGGTGCTTTTCCAGTTTTCAATGATTTGATTACTGCATTTACATCTGCTTCGGTTATCTGAACATCTTCCCCCTACATGTTTCTCGTAAATTTGTGTCGGTGTAATATCAACTGGGTTTAAAAGATTACTAAAGTATTCTCATTACCGATTCAAAATAGCATCTTGATCTTTCAGAGTGACACCGTTTGAATCTTCGATGAAGAAAGCCGCTTGAGATATATTTCTGCGCAAACGGGGAATGGTCAGCCAGAATACTTTGTTTGCCATTTTGATGGTCCAACCTTTCTCGTAATTCCTTTCAGGCCCTTTCCTTAGGCCTTACGTGCTTCAGAGTACTGCGAACAAAGTTCAACCGATGACTTATTAGCAAGCCAGGCCATATAGGCCACTTTTTTTCATGCGAATAGCAGCTTCAACTTTCTAGTTTCAGCAGGAAGTTCTTTTCTCGCTACTTTCTCTCCAACACGCTTCCGTCCGCAACAGTTAGTCGCGGACGTAACAAACAAACGTCGAAACAAGCACCACTCATTTTCAATGTTTTCAGCAGAGGTCGGAGTTCTTAGAGCTTAGATGAAATGCTGTCTGCAAGTGCAGTTCGCATCTCTTTGTCAGCCAATGATTCCCACTTGATTCGATAAGTTTATCGTGGTCGAAAAGTCTTTCGTTTTCTCAATGGTTTTAAAGCTTTTAATGTGCAGACAACTAAGTGATGATCAGTTGACAACTCAGCCCCTCTTTTAAACAAACATCAGACACGGTAGAAAACGCGTCTTCCGAAACCATACAAAAATCAATCAGGGAGTGTTGCCCCAAGGCGTCTCTGTAGCAGGTACACTTATGAATTCTAATGCGCTAAAAAAATGTGGTCATTATGCACATTGCACAGTCCATTGGTGGCACAGAACTGCACTAAGCACCTTCCGTTCTTGCTAATATAAGGACCACCACTCACCATGCTGCCCAATAACACCTTTCCAGGTTGCATGGTCGATGCCCACATGTGCATTGAAATCGCCCAAAAAGGACAAGGGATTTTGGTAAAGTTGCTTTTCCCAATGCAACCTCAGCTTCTTCCAAAAACGCTTCGTACTGTGGTTCCATGTTAGGTGCGTACACCTGCAAGAAACACAGAGCCTTAGCTTTAGAAGACAAACCCTTCCTCCCAGTGGTACCCAGCAGTCAACGACACACTCAGCTATGTTGGGGCTCACAAGTAAGCCAATACCAGAGTGGAAAATTTTCCACCCACCGTTCAACTCGACAGTTCCGGAACCCCGCCGCTTTGTTGATAAAATTCTTACAACATCAAGGCGATACTGTTGGGCTTCCCAAACAAGCTCCTGCTTTTTTCCTGTCCGTTACGAAACGTTCCAGTTCCCGATAACTAGATCCCGTCAGTTTGGTCAAAATAGAGTACATTTTCTGTGCGCTGCCCCCATTTGGTTACCCAAATGCTTGTTGACTGTGGTGGTGGTTTTCGGTGACGGTCAGCTTGTGGGTAAGACTGTAGCTTACTTTTCGAACGAATCCCTCGGTGTAAACTTTTATTTTGCGCACCGTACGACGCAGCGTGAATATCGTTGTTGTTGTTACTACTTTCCACTTGCAGTGTAGCTACATTGTTGGATTGCTGAAATATATTCTGTTTTTCTATCCTTCGACTTTGCCGCCATTGGTAACTCTGATGGAAGTGATTAAACATTACCGATAGCATTGCTCTAAGGATCAGTGAAAACTCAAGCCTCCCCACCACGCTCAGGTGGCAATCCATAGGAGAGGGCTCGCAATGTATAAATCAGCAAAATCACAAATTGAAAGATTCTGGTCCTTCTCTAAAATATTTGAAGTAAACACAATGTTTATGGCAAGCCTGCCCATAAAAAAAGTACTACGACGTAATGAGAAAGTAAAGCATCATATGCAGCGAGTAAAATAATAATTACCTGACGACAACAGAAATGTACGCACGGGGATGGGGTTTCCGGGGTCAAGCCCCTTCTTCATTGACGACTGGAAAAGCAATGAAAACCTCTCTTTTTGGAACGATCCGTTTTTTTCCACACAGAGATTGCCAAAATTGCTATCACGTTTTTCTACGCTATCGAAGTTGCTTACATAATCTTGAGAAACTTTTATCCTGATGCAATAATACCGGTAGTCGAACTTTTTTGGTGCGTTGCTCTTGGACCAATGACTGACTCAAAAGGCAAACCCGGCAAGGTCAGTGGACACTGTTAAAGCTGTAGTCGTGTTGTGATGTCATAAAGCGATTCTTCTCAACGACTATGGCTGGACAAGACGATGTTTTAGCACAGAAGACATTCTTGGAAGAGAACGTTTGCAGGCACATAATCGGCTTGCGATGTCATGATTTTGAGTTAACCAAACCGGCGAGTTGGCGTAGTGGTTAAAGACATCGCTATCGGCGCTGGAGGTTTGGGTTCGATTTCTGGGCCGTTACCGGTCATTAGCTCAGTTATTAAGCGCACAGGCCATCGGTGCGAAAGGTCTGGGTTTCGATTCCCGGGCCGGTAAAATCGGCACAGTGTTGCCAACGGCTCGCCACCGCTGCGACGTTTCTGTGTTCCCCTGGCGTTAAGTCGCGGAGATGGGCCCAATGGCGTACGCACGAGGAGAGGGTCAGGAGTCCACCCCACTTGACGATTGCAAAAACAGCGAATCCTTTCTTTTTTGAAACAAACCGACCTTTTTTCGCACGGAACTTGCCGAAATTGCTATCACGTTTTTTCTGTTCTGTCCAACGTTCTAATTTAATCTCGAGAAACTTTTATTACGATGCGATGCAACAATACCGTCGTCCAACTTTTCTGATGTGTTGTGCTTGAACTGCATTTTTGTCATTGATGCTGCTGTGAAGCAATTAATAAGTAGGAGTTTGCCAGTGGCGTAACTAGGCTTTTTTGGGGGGACAAATACCCAGGGTCTTTTTCCAGATGTTCGTAATGCCTTCAAGCTATAAAGTACAGTTATAGTGATGTTGCGGTAATTTGCACACAATTCCTTTGTTTTGATGAACTTCAGTATCGGCCTACGTAAATAATTTTGCCATTGAATGCATGAAAATTGGAAATATTCGTGAAGTTTCGTCATTTTCTTGGCTTTGCAGTTTTATTGGAACTCAATTTAGGAGACTATTGTTTGGACCAGGCGAATAGTTTAGTCTTTTTTTTTTTTTTTTGTTAGTATTAGCGATTAACATAATTAGATATTTAAATAGTACAACAATGTTTCCATTTGTTATCAAACGTCATAGCGTGTCTACGTTCGGTAAGCAATGATACTTTTTCGAAATGATAAAGCAAGAACGCAAGTTACAGTTCAATAGTACAATATGATTTGTTCAAATTCCGGAAAACCATTTTAAAGTCTTAAAAGAAAATAAAAACATGCGTAGCAAAGCAAATATCAACTGCACTGTGTGAATAGTCTTCAGTCTAAATCAGCGTTTATCAAAGTGGGCGATATCGCCTCTTGTGGGCGAAAAAGAAACACCAGGGGGCGAAAAGCGAAAGGGGGCAATAGCACATTCTCCAAACATTAACCCTTTCTCGAAACATTAATAGCACATTCTCGAAACAAATGGCACAAACAAATAATTAGTTATGTTAAGAACTGAGCAACGTATTAAAAACACTTCATGTCATTACCTGTATAATAGCTATTATTATCACCAGAAGAAAAGAGCAATTGTTAAACTAAAATAATTGCAAATATTTCTGTCATTGTGAAAATATTCGGTCATAATCGGTCAAAAAATTCGGTCATTGCCAAAAATATTCTATCAATGACCGACAAATGACTTAAAAAAAAAAAAAAAAGGTTCCAGTACAATGTCAGATCAAGACTTTGAATTTTGCTAGAGGTACCGGTACGAACAATTTTCCGGTGTGCGGTAACCTTTATCACTCCGACTTAGATATGGGTCACGCATCACACTATTATAGTCACTCTTTAGTCCTATTAATATGACATATTATGCTATGCCACAGAAATACGTGTAGTTAGATTGATATCTTTAGTATAGCAAAATATAATGGTTTCATCTCGAAGCTTTTCGTCTGACACTCATCGGGAGAAGATCGTCAGAAATCAGGAAACTAAAATGCAAGTCTTATGCATCAAGAGAGAGAAAGAAAGAGAAAAAGAAAAGAGAAAAGGAAAAAAAGAGGCGGAAAAGCACTGATTGGCCAGTCTGATCAGCTGTTTCGACACGTCAATCAGCGATAGATAATAAGATTGTAAACAAATTCTTTTTGTCTGCAAAGGTCGGGATTTGATGTTTTAATAAAAATAGATTCCAAAACAGAGAGATGGAAGGAAGAGCGACCTCTGGCGAGAATGCGGAATCTGTCTTGATGATAATGTTTAGCACATAAGGCGTTTAAAAGGAGATGGAGCCCAATTGCCGAATCATAAGTCTGGGTGGGGTTAGGGGTGGAGGACTTACAAGCACGTGATGGAAGGCTACGTTTCAAAATGGAATTGGCGTTTCTGATTGACTTTGGAATATGTTGGTTTATTCTGTCCTGCAACCTTTGGGATGTACGACTTACATACCGACTATCACAGTGGCATGAATATTCGTAGATAACATTGCTTTGTTGATGGGCGGGTAGTACATCTTTCTTGGTGGCTGGAACCAGTTCCTTGGTTTTAAAGATGATGCGTGGCTCCACGGCAAAGAAGCAGTTACTTACGGCGGTTTTCACTTGCCTTTCGAATTTCGTAGAAATAGACCCCAACCACTGGAGACGCAAGTATACTGGGCATTTTTCCGAACCAGATGTTATAGGTTTCTGAAATTGCTTCAGTTTCTTGGCTATTGCACTTTTAATGACGTCATCTGGGTAGCCATTTGCTAGAAGAATAGATGTGATTTTATCTAACTCTGGTTGCAACTTGTCAGGGGAGCATTTTGCTTCTCCCGATGAGTGTCAGACGAAAAGCTTCGAGATGAAATCATTATACTTTGCTATACTAAAATTCTGTACCACAAACCAATGGTTTAAATTGATATCTTTCTGGCTCTGATTTTCGCTGCATCTGATAGCGAACGCTTTGGGTCATCAATCTTTTTTTATGAGGCCCACTTAAATGAAGTTACACTCAGCCACTCAATGTGCTCAGTAGAGTTAAGGTAACTTAAGGTTTGCAAAACTTCTTCGTTTCACTTTTTTACGAAACTCGGACGTTAAAAGGTGTCAATCGACGCAATTAAATTGATCACATCATTTTGTTGCTGACTACCAAAATTGCATGTAATCTCCATGCAATATTTCATATTTTACCATAGCTCATTACTGGTGCTTCGCCATTGGGCAAATGGGCAATGCCCAGGGCTTCAACTAACTCTAGTTACGTCTCCTGAGTTTCCTCAAATGCAATGAATCTGCAGTAACTATGGCTGCACACAATTTTTTTTAATTGAATTAAATCTTTATCACACTCGTCGTAGTACCGAAGCATGGTAACGAGTGGCGGGGTCGGACCCCGCCGCTTAGCGCCTGGGCAACACAGCTCCGAAGAAACGTCGCAGCGGTTGCGAGCCGTTGGCTACACTGTGTGCGGTTTGACCGGCCTGGGAATTGATCCCCAAACCTTCTGCATCGATAACGACATCTTTAGAAGCAACTGCACTATAACCGGCCTGTTTGTTGAAAAATCATTAAAATATAAAAATCTTAACTGACACTGCCCCAAGTTTTAAATTAAAATAAAAATACTGCCAAGGAAGACCAGGCCAACGAAAGACTTGAAGAGGCCCAGGGGCGGCACGGGGAGGGGGGGGAGGTAAAATTGTTTTTACGTACCGCAACTGTCAAGGCAGCTTGAGTGCTCCGTTTCCCAGACACCCCGATTAGCCTATGTGTTTGAGAGTATCTGATGATACCGACGCTGTGATTTGGGTGTAAAATACTTATATAATATCGACGCTGTTTTCAACCTTAATCGCATGATTAGGGATTCCTTTCGCGCTTAATTTATGTTAGTTTAAAAATGTTTCGGTGGGAAAAAAAAATTTTTCTCATGCTCCTCTGTCTTCACTTTTCAAGACAGTTATGGGAGAAACTGCCCTCTTCGTAATGATGCATATTAAATGTTTATGTCAAGGGTTATATGCGTTGTTTTCATCAATGTTGGTTCTTGAAAAAAGTTGTTTGAAAGAAAGCAAATTACTGTTTTACCCCCCTGGCTACACCCTGTTTGTGACGTTGCGAAAGCTCGCCTGCTTTAGTCAGTTAACCTTCCTATGGCCCAAAAATGAGGTCAGCTAAAATTTTTTCAGTAAATTTTTTTAACCACGGCTTGACAACTTGAGTATCTATAAAACCTTTTTGCTTCTTAAATGAAGCGCAAAGAATCAAGCAAAAGTATAAATGAAATATCTTGGTTGTTTCCTTAGTCATGGCATTATTGCGGTAGCGTAAAGCTTAATCATAGTTAACTGCAATTGCGTAATAATTTAGACTAGAAACATTACAATCCGACGCACTTTAATGCCTCTGAACTACTCTAATTGTAGTATCTTTACGTCATCAGATGTGACGTCACCGAACCCCAGTTCATGGTACAAGTTTGAGAGCGACCCTGGACGACGACCGCAATTACATAACAATTCCGAACATGCTACAGAAACATCTGGTACTGTAAATGGTTATATCGTTGCAATGTGTTTTTCTGGTTCGTTAACGTCGCTTTGGTACTTGTTAATGGTTGGATTGGTTACCGGTACTGATGTTAATGTTTTCTTTGTTTAGATGAAATTTTATTGAGTTGTTTGTTGATATTTATGTAGAAGCATCAAAGACGGTTGATGTTTATGACCTTCAGGAAAGCAAGTGGTCAGAAGGTCCCCCAATGCATGAGGCTAGATCGTCATTTGGTTCTGCTGCGATTGGATCCAAGATATATGTCGTTGGTAAATGAATAGCCAGCCCTTTGCAGTCTGCATAGTATTGTCATCAGCCTACTTGAGAATAAAAGCATTCCACTTATTGGTTAACTAAAACATCGTAATGCAAGAAGCTGCTGTTAATCATAACATAAAAACTTGAAATTGACTCTTTTAAATTAAACCTATGGGTTGCCGTTTGAAAGAAAAATTATTTGTGACTCATGTTTTTCAGCTGATTTAGTCCAAAATATGTCCGATTTCTATGTTGGAAATTTCCGACGTATATATCGTATAGCCTACAGATTGCTTATAAAGTGGGACCAAAAATGACGTACAAAATAAGTCTTAAATATGGGGAATTTCTGACTTGTTGTGCACACGTTTTTTGGTCCGACTTAGAGCACAATTTGTCTAATTTAACAAGTCGGAATTATTTTGAAAGTATTTTTTGGTCCGATTTAACATGCAATTTGTCCGACATGTAAATCGGATATCTGTGACCTATAGAAATTGGACATATTTTAGACTAATTCAGCTGATAAAACCTGTGTTACAAATTAAATAATTTTTCTTTTTAATGGCGACCCAAAGGTTTAAAAGCGTCAGTTTTAGGTCACCAGAATGTGTTGCAAATTAGATATTTTTTCTCTAACGGCCCCCAATCTCATAGACGGGCTCACTATTTTATCAAATTGTTTTGGGTTGGGCTGCTACGAATCCGTGTTGCTTTGACAAGGTAAAGACAGTGGTCATTTCGGTATGAGAAATTCTTTTTCTTCACTTTAGGTGGCCTTGCCAGTGGCAACGTTCCCAGTACAATGGAAGTTTTAAACACGGAAACTACTGTATGGACTCTTGTCACTTTTAGTATGAATTTGACCATTTTGGAAACTTCGGCATGCGTTGTGCATGATCAGGTTTACGTTGTTGGAAAGTAAGTTGGTGTGAAAGTTATTCCTTCATTTGATGCAGTTAGTAAAGTGACGACTCTAAATTGACCGATTGGTTTCAAAACTTAAATTTTTCGCCTGTTGGAGTTACGAAGCCAGCAGGAAGTTGGATTACTGCGTGTTTACTCGTTGAGATGTTAAAGCAGTTGTGGGTGACAGCTTGTCAAATCTGTACTGCACAACTTGATTGGTTTCGTGTAAATGATAAGGCCATATGAAGTATGTAGGTGCTGCCCGTGCTGGTATTACAAAAAGCACTTCTACAACGTAACCAGCCAGCTGCATCACAAGCACATGGTCGTATAAAAATAATTTTTTTGAACTTTAATGCAGAATGGTTTAGTCACGCTTGTAGTTCACTGACAGAGCTTTTAAGGCGTAATCAGAAAATCTGATTACGAGTTGGTATTGGAACCCAGACCTGCATCAACAAGTAATGTGTCACCACGGTATCAGACTATCATATCCTTTAAACCGCCCTGGTCTCCGGTTAAGACTCGCTGCGACCAATGGGCCGGTGAGCGGTACTGTGACTCGTCGTTGTTCATAGCGAGCGTAAATTCGAATCTCACTCGCGGTCCTACTAAACACCGCAAAGAACTGAAACACCGCAAAGAACGACAAAGGACCTTAAATTGATCTACTAAACACCGCAAAAAAACTACAAAGGATTTGTAATCATACCATAACAAAAAACGATAAAGAACTTTAAACTAGGGTTAGGGTAACGTTAGGGCTTGGGTTAGGGTTACATTAGGGTTAGGGTTTTAGGGTCCTTTGTCGTACTATGCGGTGTTTAGTACATCAAGTTGAGACGCTTTGTCGTCCTTTGCGGTGTTTCAGTCCTTTGCGTTGTTTAGTGGGACCCTCACACTCGTAATAAAGTTTTTCTGGTTACCCTACATTTAAAATAGCATAACATCAAATATTTATCGATGTTACAATCTTAAATCACTCTGTTAGTTAACTGCTTGCTTTCGATCCGGATTTTGCAACAACCCAGCAATGCGGTGCAAAGATAGAGACTCGGCCCCAGAGCTGTTTGCATTGATCCGAAATGGTCATCCCTGCCCAAAACTAAACTGAATAGACATCAGTTAGAGAAATTCACAGCTCGATACTTAACACTTGGTAAAAATTATGACGTTGGTGACAAATTGATTTCCTAAAGTGTTTATCTGCAAATATTTTAACGCAAACTAATCGGTGGTTAGAAAATAGTTTAGTAATAGGAAAGAAAGCAACGTTGATTAGTGTGCGATTATAATATGCTTGAACAGTTATCATGAGTGTGATATTAATTTTTTTTAACACTGAAAACGAGCGTAGCCTACTATTTAAAAAATTTTGACCCGCTCAACAGTGGCGCCGTCCCGGGGGGTGAGAGGGGGCGACCGCGCCCCCCCCTCCCCAATAATTTTTTGATCGTTTTTCCAAATCGCCTAGAACCGCAGAGTTTTTTTTTTCAGGGGATAGGAGGGTGACGTCACATGCTTTCGGCTATGTAATTTTTGTGACGAAATGTCTAGCTCCATCTCGTATTTTTGATATTTTTCAACATTTGTAATTTCACAATTTGCAAACGCTTGTAACTGAAGCAATTACCGCTTACTGTAAAAGACAATAATTACAATTCATATCAATGACCAGCTGTTGTATCGAAAAAAAGCACCAGTAAAAATGAGGTATCTTAATACTTTGTGAAATCATAATTGACTTGACATGCAGTAATTTCACGAAGCCTTGTATTCGTAAACCGTGACTTGTGTAACGTTTTGAGAAATTTAAAGTAGCTGTGGGCAAGTGAGGTAGGTTTACCATACGTCCTCCTTTTGGAGGACATGACCTCGTTTTTACCAAAAAAATTTGTCTTCCGAGTAGGGATGTATCTCAAGGGAAATTACTCGGACTCGCCGAATAACGAGTATTTACGACATTACTCGGCGAGTCCGAGTATCCATGACGTCACGCGCGATGGGAAGTACGCTTTTGCCTTAATGGTTTTCTTGCATTTAGCTGCTTCGGGATCATTAGGTTAATCAGTAACAATGGTGTTTGGTTTACATATACTGAGCTTACAGTCGAATGGCAATATCTGGGCAATACAATGCCATAATGACAATGTACCCCGTAGGTAGGCTTACCTTATCAAGCAAAAGAGTCAGTAATGTTCATGAATTAACAGTCGTGTTTTGTGCTGTGCGGTAAATTACTGCCGTTGTTTAAGTAAAAAAAAACGTTAATTGTTTACAAATTGATACTCGGTCAAGTATCTACTAATACTCGGCCAAGTACTCGGACTCGACTCGGCACATCCCTACCTCCGAGAACGCCAAAAAATGCCAAAACGTCCTCCTTATCGGCATTATGAACAGTGAAAACATGTCAAATCAATCTTCCACGAAAAATATGAAGTTTCAGCGCAAACTACGGCCTGCGGACGTGACGACCTTTTTTTTAGTCTTAACTTGCTTTTGGGCGGTTAATGGACATCTGCGGACGTGATGACCTTTTTGTTTGGTCTTCACTTGTATTTGGGCAGAAAACCGGGACGTCTGCGGACATAAATACCCTCAAAGAACCTGTCCTCCTTTTGCGTAGAGAAAATATGATAACCCTAGTTAAACATAATTACTGTAAAACTTTGCTAGAGCATATAATTGGCTACAAGTAGCCTATATTGAAATGGACGACTTATACGATACAAGTATGCCGCTACCAACAAATATCAATGAAAATGCTGCAATAAATCATGGCAAAATTGTTTAACAAAATCGCGGCATGAATATCCTCGAAGTGCTAAAACTAATCAACGTTTTATTGTCGATTGGTATAAAAATCACTCCTGGCTGGAATATTCCGACGTGTTGGACGCTAGGTTTTGTTTTTATTACCGTGTCTTCAATGCCACAGTAATATGGAGCTAGTTTTAAAAACGTATGTACGTTGTCTCAGAAACACAATTAAGCTGGTCACATTTCATCTAAGAAAACCCGTAGATTCGACTTATTTTGGGTGAAAGACTATGGATCCATTCCAAAGCTTTCACCCATAATCTACGGGTTTTCTTAGATGAAATGTGACCAACTTAATATTTTTGTTGTTGTTTATTTAGCAATATTTTTGTACGCAAAATATTCTCAGACGTAAACAAAGAACGCTTCAGCAATATTTTTGTTGTTGTTTATTTCTACGCAAAATATTCTCAAACGTAAACAAAGAATGAAAAAATGGCAATGAAAAAGGAAGGCGCAACAAAATCTTTAACCGTTGAAGCATGCAGATTGCAGACCCATAACCACTATAAAAGCAATTAAGGGTCTACATGGTTGCACAACCGATTATATTAGCAGAAACTTCATCACTACACCTGAAGTAAATGAAGTGAAACAATATGAAATATATTGTGTGATATTGGACAAACGCATAATAAACATAAATTCAGTTATTTTTAAAAAGAACATGGTTATTCACCTTTTTGTAAATTTGGTAAGGCATGCAATGCATGCCCTGCATTATATGGAGAAAATGACCCGATTTACAGTGATTATTTCCTTTAAAAAACTGTTTTGGAAGTGTGGTGTGTTCTTGAATTATCAGCTTCGATAAACAAGACATGCCTGATATCAATGTTTTATATCCTAGAGTTTCCGAAAATAGCTGCTTTAACCTATGATCCCGTTGGGATTATGAGTTACAATATAGTTACAAAAATGAAAAAAAATTACAGAAGAAGTGCAATAGCCTACTTTAGGAATGCCGATTAAACTACATCTACGGAAAGCTAATATGCCTATCGTCTTATTCATGTTTTTCTGTAGCTCTACAAAATCACAAGTTATGACGTCATTTCGCCCCCCCAATTTTTTTTCCTGGCGGCACCACTGCCACTCACAAAAACGAAACACTTCGGGAATCAACAATAAACTCGATGTAGTCACTCCACAATTAAAAAATCTCTGCAAGTGTGGTTTAACTTTCTGAACAAATGGGATAGTTGCAGGCATGCAGCTGCATTTTTCAGTCTTTTGCCGAGTTAAAAAGAAAATAATGGTATAATGGGCCTTTTTGAAATCTGCTAGTAATTCGAATATTATGAACGACTTAAATTTGAATATTGTCATCTTTTAGTAACTTTCATACGTGATTTTGAGTGCGGGTTTTTCATCCAGAAACTTCTACATGGCCCAAATCTCTCGTAACAGTTTATTGCTATGATTAAATGCAACAGTGTGATTGATTTTCCTAACATAAGGTCATTAGTTCGTCGCTTGGATTTGCTTGAAATGCGTAACTGGTTCAAATTTGAACAAGATTTACTGACTGTAATTTTAGCTACTGACAAAATTTGAAAACGTTCTGCCGTTATTTCGTTCAATACCGGGAAAAATCAGTGTCTTGATTTTAATTTAAGATTCGCTCACGATGTTTCGTGATTTACAATCCACGATTGTTACCAAAAGCATATAGCTTCAGTTTAGATCTATCGGTACTTTCCAGTAACTTTTAGGAGTTGCACTGCCGGTTGGTTCATCTGTGTTTTAGAAATATTGTTTCAAGTATTTGCTCCTCGATCATCACCAACGTGGAGGAAGATTGTTCACTTAATTTATTGCTGCCTAGCGTTTTGTTCTTAGCAGAGAATCTTTATTCCTTATGTAAAAAGCAAATCACATCAAGGGCTTATAGTGTATAAGTAAAAACAATGTAGCTGCAGTGCTGCTAGCATGATACTGAAACGCTTAGAAAAGTATGACAAACTCATACCATGCATGGTGAATAAAGTAAATAACTAAAGTGGTGATTAAAAATGGAAAACAAAAACAATTGCGAGAGCTTTTTTAACGACATGGTGAAACATGAAAATGACAATCAATCAATTTCATTCGTTTGTTTTTAGGAGTAACTCTTACCTGCTTCGATACAATCCCACAACCAACAAATGGATCAACGAAAATCAGCAAGTTCCTTCTCTTGGGATAATTGCTCCATTTTTTGTAGAATAACATGTGGACGTTTCAAAACATGTCGTTTACATGGAACTGACTCTCGTGTTTTAAATTAATTTTGTGTTTTTGCATCAAAATTACTAAATCGTGTGGTTTCAGCTTAACTGTGTGTCGCGCCAAAACTCTTTATCATGTCCGAAATTGTAGTTACTATTATCTTTACGAAATCAAAATTTGTTGCATCGCCACTGAAACACATTCGCTACAACCGTTTTACACGCCGAAGTGGTTAGAGATATTGCTAACGCGCGCGGAAGGTCTTAGGTTCGAACTGGGGATTCCCGAGCCGGTCAAATTGAATACAGAGTCGCAAATGGCTCGCCTCCGCTGCGATGTTTCTTCGGAGCTGTGTTGTCCAGGCACTACATCGCGGAGATTGGCCCTGCCGCTCCTTGCGCGCTTCAGCGTTAATACGGCAAGTAGGCCTGCAATAAAGATCAAATTTTTTGGTTTGACAATTCTACATTTTTTGAATATTTCTATTTGAATAAGATTTTCTTCCTGATAAATGCCTATAGAGCTAATAAATAAATAATGTTAATGACCAATTGAATGGTAGCAGTTGGCTGCATCTTTGAAATTGCTTTCTTGAGGTCAGACTTTGAAAACGTTGCAGCGCCAAACACCGGTTATGGATGGTTACTTGCTGTAGGAAGGAATTTGTCGTGGCCAAGGAAGCATCTCTCTGATTGACAGTATAGGCCTACCTAGTTGTGTAGAACTCAAACTACAAACTTGCTTTGATTCATCACACTGCACAATTACGTTTGAAAAATCTAAAAAAGTTTTGAAAATCATTTTATGGACCATCAGCTTGTTTTGAAATCATACGTTTAGCGAATTGCGCCACGAATGCGAAGTGTGGGCTATATTTTTAGATAACACCATTGCTGGGCGTAGCTTACCGGTAGGCCAACCACCTTTTCAAAGCGTTTGTATTTTATGGAGCTGTAAATTTACAAATTGTGAATTGTGTTCGTAATTTTTGTCAATGTTAATATTGTGTGAGTGAACTTATATTTTAATTCTCCGTCGCGTCACAAAAATAGATTTTGTGAGATTGTGAGAAACGGATAGCGCAAAATTAGGGGCGTAAAAATCAGTTGGTTCAGAGATTTTGGTATTATTTGCCTTTTCAATATGAAATGAACTGATGTCTCACTTTCGCTGCCCACATGACCGTTTTTGTGGGCCGTTATGGTTGCAATATCCCTTAATAATTAAGCATGGGCGTTCGCCCAATGAAAACTGAACAGATCTATGTCAAAAGGAAGTAGTAGTATGCAATTTGTTTTTTCGCGCCATATAAATTTTGTCCGTGCTGTTTTTTTAAATGCTTTCATCATGATGTTATTTTTGTTTTTTCAAATTTTCTGTGATAAGGTATCGAGTATATCCAATGCCTTACTAAGCTGGCAGTGTTTTCGTTGTCATTTTCATGCAGGGTCCGATACCGCTTCATGAACAGCTCACACTGGCGAAATTTTGGTTGGAAAGTTTGATTTACTTTTTCCTGTGTCCATGTCCACTCAAAACGTGGACTTTCTAAACGCGGGCCGAGTTCAAAGTGGACTTCTCAGCCCACTTTTTCCAAAAGCCCTCGCTTATTAAGACCAGCTCTTTACTTGCGTCCAAGAAAGCCCACGGTTTTGCTGAAATTAGTCCCTATAAAGCTTGAATCCACCTGACTAGAATAAAGTCCGCGAGCCAAAAGCCCACGATTTTCGGACATGGAAACAGGCTAATTGTTTTGTTTTCAATCAATTCAGACTACGCACAACCATTTCATTTCGAAAAATTCCGGAAAATTCATTCAGGAAATGTGCAAAAGTGACAGAACAGAACAAGTTTATTTTTGTTGCTAACTCGCAATCACAAAAGCATCATACAATAGTTCAGACGTAGCAAAAAGCTAACGTTGAAACACCAAATTTGTTTAAAACAGTCCAGCTGGAGCTAAATACCTTGAATCTCTGCGATTGTGATTGCGCACCAGCGGAGAGGGACCACTTTTTCACTTTATTTTACGAACCATATCAAAATCTTCATTATGATCGGGGTATTACGCCGAAACACGAAACGAGTGGCGCGGTCCATCTCCACGGCTTTGCCCTCGGGCAATACAGCTCGAACACCAGCGGTAGCAAGCCATAGGCGACATTGCGTGACTTTGTGTCCAAGTTGACCGTCTTGGGTAGCGAGCCCAGTGGCACACCCAGGGGGGTTTCGGGGGTCGAACCCCCCCTTTCGAAACCGAACTCTTATTTTTACAGTGAAGTGTCCAAACTGTGCAAGCGCAGTACGTGCTGTTATTTCAAAACAACTGTGACAGAATTTGCCTCGCAATATAGGCTATTGAAGCCAAACCGGCTGGTTGGAGTAGTGGTAATTAAGAGACATTGTTATCAGTGCGAGCAGGGGCGCATCCAAGGATTGGGGGTGGGGGATGCATTCCCCACCAGCCATTTTGAAACATGTTTTTGATGAATACCATTTCTCTATGATTTTGAACTTTTTCAATAACAATTAAGCCTCACGCCCAAAGCACGCATAATCGAAAATGTACGAACAAAATGCATTATATTTAATGAAACACTCAGATTTAGGGGCAAAAAATTTAAACAAAATTTGCGTAAAAATTGTTCAAAAAGTACTAGAATGGCCACTACAGTATGTAAATTTTCTAAAAAACTCCGGGGGAGCACGCCCCTGGACCCCCTAGAGTCTTTTTTATTCTCAAAATAATTCTTCCGGAAAAAATACGCTTGAAAATATGTGAAAGTTTGGTGCCCTCTTATTGAAAAGAATTCTGAATATGCCGTAGACATGAAAACACATTGCAAAGGGCCTTTTACGTCTTTTTTGAGTCTAACGTCATCGTATTTAGTTAACATTCAACCTAATTCAAAACTTCATCCCTCCTACCAATATTTTCTGGATCCCGCTCCTGAGTGCAGGATCGAGGTTTTTTTTAGAACCCCCCCTCTGAAATTTGCTGGGTGCGCCCCTGAGCGAACCCCATACCTCTTGCACCGTCAGCGGTGCCTTTTATCATGCGACAACCGGCAGGTTGCTTTATTTCACAAAACAGAGTAAAACGTCAGCAGACGATATGATGATAATCCAGGGGTCGGCTACCTTTTGAGCGCAGCGTGCCGATTTTTGATAGCGTCAAGATAGAAACTTTTCCGCGTGCCAAACGGCTGCCCTATTTTTCTCTGAAAATTTCTGTGCAGATCAAAAAAAGGTCCTTACCTCTGTAGAGGTCCTACCTTCCTCTGAAAATTTCAGTGCAGACCAAAAAAAAGGTCTTCACGTCGGTGCATAATTAAACTTATCATAGGATCATGATACGTTAAGGTAATTAAACTTTAAAAAGGCGAACCCCTTTGGTATTTTCCTGCCGGGTACACATATATAAATGTAACAACTGGTAGATATATCCGAAGCATTTCAAAAAAGAATTATGAAAAATGATCAATATGCGATAAGGTTCGTTAGTTCCTAGGGTTGTTAAATCTTCGATCAAAATACCAATGCAACCTTCACTTCGACTGACTACTAAGAAATACCTCAATGATTAAGTAACTTTTGAACCCTCAGCACTAAAACTAGCTCATTGATTCAAAAGCAAATTTGTTAAATCTTAAGAGCTTAAAATTTGCTTGCGCATGAAATCACTTCGCGTGCCAAGCAAAACCTTCCGGCGTGCCACTTTTGGCACGCGTGCCAGAGGTTGTCGACGAATTTACCATTGCTTTCGCACTTTGTGACACAACAAAGCATTGGATAAAAAAAAAACATTACAATTTAACCACAATTTGCAGTGGTGTTGGGTATTTTACTCGCTTTTAAAAAATACTCGAGTGAAATTGTGTATGAGTATGGCAATGGTTACGACATGAAAATGATTCACTGACATACAACTGACAATTTGAATTTAATCATAGATATAAAAGCGTATTTTTAGAGGTTCAAGATGTTCAGCGCACAGCCCGCAATATCACAGGCACACGCACTCATTACATTTAACTAAATTTTTGGATTTTCTCGTCTTTACCTATTGTAACATCAGCGCAGCCTGAGTTCTTTTTTCGATGAACGACAAATTGCGTTGTTTCCACGCCGACCGATAATGCAACATTCTCTGGTAAGCTATGATAGGTTCTCAGATATCGTTGAACGCAAACGAGCCAGACCTTTTCCATTTAGCGGAGAGTGACTTTTTCTCTTTCCACACGATTCAAATGCAAAGTGGTTAACTTTAAGATTGAACCCAGGTGCAATATCACATAGCACGTCCAATCACACAAGTTGCCCCACGGTTGTATCAATGCGGCTATGGTCAGTTGCTAGTCATTTTCAAAAGTTTGACGGTCGGTACGCTATACCCGCATGTTAGGCCTATAGGTCAAATTTAGTAACCGGTAGTGGTGAGTTTAGTGTTGACTTTACACTGTAATTAAAAACCCATTTTCTAGCACAAATTACGAAAAATTGAAAATAGTACCGGGGTAGTATCAATGAGGTTGTGAGTAGGTGCTTGTCATTTTCGGAAGTTTGGCGGTCGATGCATGCAATTTAAAGTTGTAGTCGAATATGTTGAGAGGAGTGAATTTAAGTGTGGACAATATAATTAAACAGCCATTTTCTAGCAGAAACTGTGATGGAAAATCGAAAATATCTACAGCTAGTTAGAAGGTCCATCTACCTTTATCCTATATTTACCTAGTCGGT
Source organism: Trididemnum miniatum (assembly GCA_964006365.1). Lineage (NCBI taxonomy): Eukaryota > Metazoa > Chordata > Ascidiacea > Aplousobranchia > Didemnidae > Trididemnum > Trididemnum miniatum. Next base: position 24,696,557 of record OZ023233.1, read on the forward strand.
ATCGTTATGTTTTTGTACTTGGCGATTAAGGCTACAGTGAGTATTTTTTTTTTTAACATAGTTGCTCAATGCTAGTTTTTTTCGAAGTTCATAGCCTGTGACCGTCACGTTGATTTATTTGCATAAACCTATGTGAACTCACACCTCAAGATTATGTGCCAAAATGTGAATTAGGCTGATTGAAAAGGCGTTAGATGTCGGATTGCATTGAACTTTCAAGCTCTTTCACAGACATATTTAATAAATCCAGGCAGGCGTCAGCATATAACGCAGAGCAGCACACCTTAAAAAATGCTTAGGCCTACCGTACGCCACTGCATAGACATTAGCCAACCAAAAATTGTTTCAAACTATATTTCAGATACTCTAATCTAAGCGAAATTCATTTGTAGACAATCTGCAACGCATTAAACTATAATGGGAGTCTTTAAAAAGACAAACCCCTTTGGTATTTTCCTGCCGGGTACAAATATATAAATGTGACAGCTGGTAGATGTATCCGAAGCATTTCAAAAAAGAATTACGGCGAAGAACAAATGAAGCAAAACCAAATTTCAAAAGCAAAAACGTAGCCAATATCATAGGATCATGATACGTTATGAGCCAACTTTGTTCAGCCTTTTAACATAGATCAGCAACTGCAAAAGAGCCGCCGGTGTAATGCCTTGAATTCGAGTAGCAGCTGCAATGTTTTGCGGTCTAGCTTTCGCTAATTTTTCTCTCAGTTCCAATTTTAACGGCACTTGACTATAATCGATTGAAGTTGGAAGAACCAAATCTTCTTCTTGCTTTAAAGTTTCAATTTGCTTTTGCTGCTTTGGTAATAGATTATTATAAAGTGCTTCTGCTTTTAATCTTTCAAATAGCCAATGATCGTTTTTCAGTTCTTTAGCGTGTGGCGACATGTTTATGACGCCATCAAAGTTACATTTCCAGTCATTTGCATCACCTAAAACTTCAAATCCATTTTTCATTGATGAAGATTGGGACGCAGTAAGACCTAGCATTTTACGCCACGTATTTACAGGTTTTCGCATTGATTTTAATTCTTCGACTGCGGCGTTTAAAAGTTCATATTTACTTTTAGCATTTTCATAACGAGTTTTTGAAACGCAACCGCCGTCATGGTAACCGCGTGACGTCAGCCTTTCGTCAGCATTGTCCGGTCTTAACGTCATTCGAAATTCCGAGCGACTGGTAAACATGCGATAAGGTTCGTTAGTTCCTAGGGTTGTTAAATCTTCGATCAAAACACCAATGTAACCTTCACTTCGACTGACTGTGAAATCTGACAATCCTTTCACACTCCGGGCTGCATTTACACCTGCGATAAGTCCTTGGGCTGCTGCCTCTTCATAGCCAGTGGTTCCGTTAATTTGGCCAGCGAAGTAAAGACCAGGAATCTTGTAAGTTTGCAGAGTTGGAGCGATTTGCCGCGGATCCATGAAATCATACTCAACACCGTAACCAAACTGCGTGATTTCTGCTTTCTCCAAACCGTCAATTAAACGTACAGCCGTTCTTTGATGCTCCTCAGGCATAGTACAGCTAAAACCCTATTAAACAAAACATAATATCTTAGCAGGATCAATATGCGACAGAACTATATCAAAAAAGCAAGCCTACAATGAAAAACCCATTACGGTGACCAGTTTCGAAAATTATGCACAAAAGCCATCGAAAAGTCGAAGTATTTTAGTGGTTACCAAGCACTTATTGTCCGTAAAATATGAATACAGTAGAATTTGCCTAGGTCGACTTCGGCTAAGTCGCAAGTTCGCCTAAGTCGCCACATATCGCTTGGTCCCGGCTGAGAGCCTATCGTTTTCTGTGTTATCAAGTTCGGCTAAGTTGTCTTCGCCTAACTCGTCAATTCGCCAAACTCGCCACTGTTTTTGCTCACCATGAGCAAAAAAATTTGCCTAAGTTGTCAGACTGATGTAACACAACCCCACTGTGCGTCACAAACTTCCTTCATAACCCCATCATTTCATCACTTTAGATTGTTTTCACCAGGTTTAGTTTCCGTTCAGTTAGCCATCTTATTGCCATGTGAAGCAGCCTGGCTATGACAGTTAGAAAAGCTATCAGCGTATTTGCAATAAATTACAGTACTTAGTGACTAGGGAATGGGCAAAAAATAAGGTTACAGCAGAGAATAGATTAATAAGAAGACAGAAAGAGCACAGAGCAAGAAGAATAAGCGCATAGAGAAGATTGTACTGTATAGAGAAACAAATGTTCTTTAACGGCATTCTCGCCACTGCCAATGAATAAAACTTTTTATAGCGCAGTTTTGCTTTTTTCTGCACAGTACTGTGTACAGCAAGCCAAAAAGTCCTTTCTGTTTGTGTTCTTTATTTCTCAAATGTTCAGCTTCTGCAGAAACAAACGGATTTAAAGTCTGCGTAGGCCTAAGCATATTAATCTGTTGCTTGCCTAAGTCACCAGTTCGCCTAAGTCGCCACTTTTTCTGTTTCCCTTGAGGTGGCGACTTGGGCAAATTCTACTGTAATTGAGGGCATTTCTGAATTATTGAAGAATTTAGCAATAATTGAAGTAGGAAATTTGCCCTTTCATGGTCTTCCGGTGTACCAGTTTGAATAGGGTCCTACTAAACACCGCTAAGTACGACAAAGGACCCTAAAACCCTAACTTAACCCTAATCTAAAGTCCTTTGTCGTTCTTTGTCATGGTATGATTCCAAGTCCTTTGTTGTTCTTTACGGTGTTTAGTAGACCAAATTAAGGTCCTTTGTCGTTCTTTGCGGTGTTTAGTACATAATTTGAGGTCCTTTGTCGTCCTTTGCGGTGTTTAGTAGGACCGGTTTGAATATTTTCTATTGGTATATTTGAATAAATAGGTGCGAGAATGAATTATGAATGAGATTGCCATTCGGTATGATAGGCAATGTCGCTGACATAAACGGTTGTTTATATACATACAACTGCATTGTAATTAGTCTCATATTAAAAATGTTTGTTCTGGCTGAAAACTCTACCATGTGGTTTGTCTGCTCGAAAAATAGAATTTCAATACTGTACAGAGAAAAAATTAGACCTACAGTACTGCAATTTAAAGAGCAAAACCTTAGAGCTAATGTCCATTAATCATGATCATTACCCTTTTTCGGTTCATGATTATCAAAAACCTACCTCAAATACAAACGGTCCGATAAAGGTGATTCTAAGGAAGTTTAATTAATGAATAAAACTTGAATTTAACCCACCAAGTTTTAGCCTTGTAGCTAGACTGGATAGACTTCGGTACAAACCTTCATTGCGCAATCTCAAAAGTAATTTCACTGATAATCAGGTCTTCTTGTTTTAGATAAAAATAAATAAGATAACACATATTTTCTTGACCAAGATTAAAAAATACCCAATGCGGTTGCAAACAAACAAGGACAGTAACCAAGTAACCACGGAAAAATTTTGAACACTCAACATACTTGCAAGTATAGATCATCTCTATTCAATCCTTCAGGTTCGAGCCAACACATATAGTTTTGATCTTGAAAACGAAGAATTTTAGATTCAATTGAAGGACAATAGCGTGGCCCATTCACCTCCTCAATCACGTGTTTATTCAGGTGCAAGGTGTCTGCGAAACAAGCATATTCTGATTGCAAGTGAATATTCTTCCAGCCTTATCAGCAAAGCAGAAGTATTTTGCTAACTGGACAACCCAAGATTGCTCGCAATGACAGTGGTTAGTAAAAGAGCAGGGGATAAAAGCGATTTTATGTTGATAAACTTACAAGCGGATCTAATTTCAAATTACCTATAACTTATTTCTCAAACTTTTATGTTTACATTTTGCTCCGAAATTTTAAACAATTTTAATCATAAATAAAATATGGCTGAGATAGCCGTGAAATGAGCCTGAGACATAGGACTGCTTAGAAAGCTAACATTCATTTGCATTATGATCAGACATGGCACATATTACAATCTACGGTAAGTAATTTATTATAGACTTAAGATGCATCACTGAAAATTTTCGCAAATAAGACTGGTTTGAATTTTCACGATAGCCAATGCAATCAAGATATAACTAAAAAAGCTTATTAAATCAACCTAATATGATTTTCTTCAATTGTGGTTTGGTGTAGGTAGAATAACATTTTAATTGATCTTTGGGTTTCATCCAAACTTCTTCGTTATCGAATGAAAAAGGATGAGATGGATCATCAGCACTCCACTCAGTCATCACGTCAAAACTGCGTATGAAACAATATATCAGACTAAAATCAAAACGATGTATTTAAATGGCAAAAGTTCAAAAATTTGGAAATGGATTTGCCATCGACGAAAAGTGCATAGATTCTCTTTCATACAAAAAGTTCGCAGACTTCGTAGTTATTTTTTGACCAAGTCAGTTGCGTCTGTAAAAAGAAAGTATAAAACCTCTATTTCGTAAAAAATGCAGAGCTGCCAAGCTGAAAAGAACGACTCCAGTTCATGCTTTAAACGGCATTGAACAAACATTCAGCGTAGTTGATATGGCAGAGAGAGATAACCTGTTTCACACACAAAAAAAAAACGTAAAAGATTTAAAATTTTGGTCATCACATCAGTAAAGAGGTAACAATTTTGTCACTTACTTGACGCTTTTCTCGGCTATTCGAGGTGGTGTGCCAGTTTTCAAACGTCCCATTGTGAATCCAAGATCTTCGATTGTTTTGGCCAATCCGATGGCAGGAGCATCCCCCCTTCTTCCAGCAGGCCGAACATCAAGTCCGATGTTGATACAGCCTCGAAGGAATGTACCAGCTGTAAGGACAACACTAGATGACGTAATCTTGGTACCATCTTCAAGAACAACGCCAGTGCATCTGTAGAAAATAATTGTACAATTCCAAAACCTGAAAGAATTACATATCAACCTGAAAGTCAAACTATCTGCCGTTAGAACTTCTCATTAGGAACCAGCCTAAGGCTGAACCATGAACATTCACCATTGATGGTTATCATCAGGTAACGGATTATGGACGCTGCTTTGAAGAAATAAGGTAATCACCCCAAGGAGTTCAAACTCCACATCACATCATTTTATTGCTGTTGTTCAATGAACTACTAAGTGAAGCTTTTAAACACCCCGGCATAAAGCTGTAGCAATCAGTAAGCTACTGTAGCAATAGAGTATTATGGGTACCTGCATTTTGTCTCTGGGCTAATGTCAGGATCAGAATTAGGATCGACATCGATGGTTACTAAATCCTCCACTGCACCCTCCCTCACTTCCAAATTATGTGTGCTGAAAATTTCTTTCTGGATGTTCTGTCTAAACAGAAAAGACTGCATCAAAATAAAAAAAAGTCGCATATAATATGTAACAATTCAATTCGCACCAGTTTAGGCATAAGTAAAAAATAAAATCTTGAAGTAAAACAAGATGATGGATTTTATTTAATGTATATGCTATCATAATTGGACATCTGGGGACTTTGGACCTAATTGGACATTGTGGAAACGTTTCTTAACCCTTTTCAGGCAGCGGATCACTAAATTTATCTTATAAATCCTTTTTAAAAGAAGTTGTAACAACCAATATTACGGTAGATAGTCCAGGCTGTCCAGCCAACTATCAACAAAAAATGAAAAAAAATTATTGCAATTTGCTGAAAAAAATGACATATGATATTTATCGATACTAAAAAAATTGTTTTTAAATCCGGAGATGACCAATTTTCTACGCAAAATCAGGTGAAGAGCAAAAAAAGGTCATCACGTCCCCAGAAGTCCAATTTTCCACGCAAAGTCAAGTGAAGAGCAAAACAAAAAAAAGATCATCACATCCGCAGATGTCCAGTTTTCCACGCAAAATCAAGTGATGAGCAAAAAAAAGGTTACCACGTCCGCAAAAAATGAAAAAAAATGACAATCGATTAAAAAAATGAAGAAGCATGAAAAAAAAAGAGAGTGGACAGCTTGATAGTCGAAAAAGTAGGTATTCATATTGTATGTGTATAAGGATTAACAAACCACTCTAATCACCATAGCAGATCTACTATGGTTTCGTGAATCGCAGGTCAACAACCCACAATACGTTGACAATGCAACATTAAATAGCACAACTTGGAATCTACTTTAATTTTTATTTTTACCTATGGTCTTTACCTGTACAAATCTCGATCAATTTGCGCCCGTGGTCCCCATACTGCGGGACCTTTAGTACGATTGAGTAATCTGTAATGAACTCCTGATATATCACATATTCTTCCACATAACCCATCAAGGGCATCTATTTCTCGAATAAGATGTCCTTTTCCGATTCCTCCAAAAGAAGGATTGCATGACATCTCACCTTCAAAAATAGAAAATTTTACACACATTAACACTCATTTTTCTGTCGGTGACAGCATAGCCAGTTTACACACAAGCTAAACTCAGAACCTGCAATACGCAATTTATCTCTTGGTCATTAAAAATAACAAGACATTTCAAACAGCTGCTGAACTAAACATTAACCTTACATCAGATTTTAATGTAATTGTCCTGATTTTCATAAGGCAGTGTTTATTTTGCTGCTAATGGCGAAAAAAGAGCAAAAACTTAATGATGAACTAAAGTTATACCTAATTTTAATCATAGGCACAAAAAAATACAAATTTGTGAATATTTAGTGCTATCTGTACATCTGTGCTAGCCTCTGATATCTTCAGATTTCTAAATGGTTACGAATTGAAGGTTTGTGATTGGACCACTGAACCATACACTAAGGGCTATAGTTAAAAGCTTATGCCAGACCATAAGCACAAAGCGATAAAATCAATGAGTAATGCAATCTGGATGTAAGTGTCAGACATTTTATGAAATACCAAGGTATAATTCACAAGAAGCAAATTTAGTGTTGCGGGTAAAAACAAAGTGCATATCAATTGCCTGCAATAGAAATGGCCATTGCATCAATGCATTGCATAGTAATTGACATAGCTAGTAATGGTGTATATTAAGATAAATAAACACAATAGGTCATGATACTGAATCACAGACCGACCATCTACCCCTATATACCGATAAGCTAAGTTCATTTTTAGAGCATATTTTTTTGAAGTTGCATAATTATCCTCTTATCATAAGAATGCAACAGAAGCTCTACAACAAAAGTGGGCAGCTTCTTTAGTCAACGGGGCCATACGTGGGAAGATGAAGTCCTTCCTGGGCTGGATTATTAGATGGATTGAGTTCAATATCTTCAACAATTACTATTGCCAGGGTCGCTCTGACTGGAAGAGCAAAAAAAGGTCTACACGTCCTCAAATATTGTCTCGTTTTCTACCAAAAATATTAGTGAAGCAGCGAAAATTTTAGGGAGGCCATAATTTCCACATTTTTTTTATCGTCTATTTATTCAGCATAAGGATGAGCACTCACTACATTAAAGCTAATGAAGAAACATAAAAAGCTCTAGGGGGGCCTAGGGGGCAATGCCCCCCAAAAAATATTGAAAATTTACATGCTGTTATGGCTATTTTAACATTGTTTACTGCAAGTATTGCTATAGTGGTCCAGTAGATTTAGATGACCCCTGTGGTCTTTCACTGTTTCCCGCCAATGCGAACTCTCTAAACGTATTTGGTGAAATAAACTTGATTGATTTCAAATATCATAAGCATATATTCAGTATTGTACCTTTACCAATTACCACAATAAAATCAGTGAATGCATTCAGCATTCTAGAATCACAGAACACATTCTAGATTCGGGTAACGCCTAGTATCAGCCCCCAGGTTTGGTTGGGGTTAGGTTTGGTTGGGATTAGGTTTGGTTAGGGTTGTAACTGAACCAAACCTGGGTCCTACTAAACATCGCAAAGGACTGAAACACTAAAAAGAACGACAAAGAACCTCAAATTGATGTACTAAACATTGCAAAGTACGATAAAGGCACCCTAAAACCCCAACCCTAATCTAACCCTAGCTTAACCCTAACCCTAGCCTAACTTAAAGTCCTTTGTCGTTGTTTGTTATGGTATGATTCCAAGTCCTTTGTTGTGTTTAGTAGACCAACTTAATGTCCTTTGTCGTTCTTTGCGGTGTTTAGCACATCAATTTAAGGTCCTTTGTCGTCCTTTGCGGTGTTTCAGGGCCTCCTTTAAGGGGTTTTAGGATGAGCACTTCCCATCCAAAAAACCATTTGCTCATCCTAAAATAAAAAATTGCCCATGTCGGGCAATTGTTCTGACAGAAGTTGTATGGCACTTTTTGATCAGATAATTGCTTTCTAGTGTGAACTCTATTTTATGATTTGGGAAGAATTAGTAATCAAACGATTCGAACCTGAAACCAAAGTTTTAAAAATCACAATTACATTTGTAAGTGTAACTTTGCACAGCATATATGTTAAATATTTTATAAAACCCTTTTATCGCAAATTTCTCTGAGATGTCTTGTTATCAGCATAAGTTCTTGCCCGTTGTTATCAAATACAATTTAACCAATTAACTTACTCCCTCACTTAAATCATCTGATGTTTGATGAGCCGACTTACTCCTTGTCCTTGCTTCAATCATCTGATGACAAGTTGTTATTTTAAAAATCAAATTAAAAAAAAAAATTAAAAAATCACTTTCAGTTTTATCACTCTTTGGTTTAATATTGTTCTAAAAGTGCTAAGCACAAGATATTGGTTCAAAGGTGGCGTACGTAATGAGTTAGGGTGAAGCACTGCATTATGGTAAGAAAATTTCAGTTACAGATTTAGTCTAAATATTCCTTAAGTTCGATTTGTACGTGCTAAATGCGGATAGGTTTAATTTTGATGGCAAAAACATAAATGACAGTGGCTAAGGTTACGTGTCCGTAATTTTTGTTTTCTGAATTCAAAGTTACGGGAGAGTCGTGTGACGAGCATCGATTTATAAATGCCATTATTTGCTAGATTGCCACAACTTCTCAATAGCTCAGTGGATAGAGCGCAGCGTGTACTGGGAAGAGCTGCACTAGTTTTGGATTTGATTCTCGTGGCGACTTCGATTCGTTTCACTTTGGTGGCTTCAGTTCGAATTTGTGTGACCGGGGGTTAACAATAGAGTTCGTGAAGATAATAGAATAAAAAAGAAATAGAATAAAATTGCTTATCACGTAACTTAGAATTCAGAAAACGAAAATTGCGATCACGTTATGCCTGGTTCACACTAGCGCGGAAAAGCGAAAGGTTTTTCCGCTGACAGACTTGTTCCACTGCCAGCGGAAATTTTTGTCATTTTTTCCACGCGGTAAAAAACTGTGCTTCGACGGAAAAAATACGAAGTAGAAATATTTCAACTTTTTCCGCTTCTGCGCGCGGAAAATTGTTGATGGACTAGTCCATTATGCTAAAGTTTCAGTTGAATTTAGCAAAATATGCAATAACCAACTCTAAATTAGATTGAGTTAATGTGAATTGTGGGTAGTGGGCATCTGCTGAATTTTTATAGTTCAACAAAATTTGCTGGATATCAAAAGTAGCCTACCTATTAGATCTATTGATTATATAATTATACCCTGGAGCTCCGACACAGAGCGTCTACTACAGTATGCACGAGGGAACCACCCTCTGTGCTTTCTTCCTCAGTGTCTGTTGGCATTTCTTCTGTCGAGTCTAGTGTGAACTCAAGTGCGGAAAAACCGCAACGATACCGCAGTTTTACACACAGAAATTTCGCTCGCGGATTCCGCTTTCTGTTTACCGCGTCTAGTGTGAACCAGGCATAACCTTAGCCACTGCCAAAATAAACTTTAGGCAAAAATTTACGTTTTTTGTGCAAAACATTTAACATTCCTAAAAATTTTATAACAATTTTCAACAATTTTGACAATTTAACGAAGAATAACAGCAAAATACTTTTCGCTAAAAAAAAATATTCCAGTTTAAAAATGGGTGGCATATAGTTTCTTTCCGCCATAAATACTGCAGTATGCATTTACAACACAGATCACCATTTTCTACAGACTTTATTGGTGCTAATAAGAGCAGTTAGTAGCTGTTATTTTAAAAATTTAGATTTGATGTTTAACTGTGTAGATATTATTATAAATATTAAAATGTCTTCCTAGGATAAACCAAAAGCTGCTAAATTTCAGAAGATTGAAAGCTTTTTTAACAAACCTGTGGTAGCAGTTACAGATGCTAACAATTCGCGTAGCCTATACAAACAACCAATGATTGACCATGCAATTTTTTGTTCTTCATTCAAAATAAGAGTTTAATCGGGAAGAAATTGGAAAGGGAGATCAGAGGGGCTTTGCATTCAGGAATTTGCCCATCCCAACACAAAAGCCTAAAAGAGGCACTGCGGTGTTTAGTAGGACCAACCAAGGTTGCCAGTAACTTCGCCACACTTTCATACATCGAAAATTTACATTGCCTACACCGAAAAAGGACTTTAAATTCCCGGTTGCCGTAAAAAATTTTTAATCGAAACTGTGAGGTAAGATGTGGGGAGAGAGGTGTGGGAGAGTGCATGGGGTGAATAAGGAAGTGTGTTGGGGTGTAGGGGGAGGTCAGGGGAGCTGTGGGAAGAGATATGGGGGGTGTGGAGGGAGATGTAGGGAAATGTGTTGGGGTGTGGGGGAGGTAAGAAAAGATGTGTGGGGAGTGGAGAAGTGTGGGGAGGGTGTGGGAAAGTGTATGAGGTGAGTGGGGAAAGGATGTGGGGAGGGTAATGGGGGAAATGTAGGGAAATGTGTTGAGGTGTGAGGCCCCAACACACTTTTTATTCCCCACATCTCCCTACCCTCACCTTTCCCTACATCTCCCCTTACCTCCCCCACACCCCATCACACTTTCCTACACCTCCTTTCATACCTCTTCCCACATCCCTTCTTCCTCTCCCCACACCCCAACACATTTTCCTACTATCCCCACATTTCCCTTCACCTTCTCAAAGTGTGGCAAAGTTACCATGTGACGAAGTTTCTGTGACGAAGTTACTGTGGTGAAGTTACCATGTGGCGAAGTTACTGGCAACCAGTGGGGAGGGGTGTGGGAAAGTGTATGGGGAAAGGAAGTGTGTTGGCGTGTGGGAAAGGATGTGAGGAGAGGAATGGGGGAGGTGTAGGGAAATGTGCTGGGTGTGGGGCCCCAACACACTTCCCCACATCTCCTCCCTCACCTCACCTTTTCCTACATCTCCCCTTACCTCCTTCACACCCCTACACTTTCCTACACCTTCCTCTCATACCTCTTCCCACATCTCCCTTTCCTCGCTCCACATCCCAACACATTTTCCTACTATCCCCACATCTCCCCTCACCTTCTCAAAGTGTGGCGAAGTTACCATGTGACGAAGTTACTGTGGCGAAGTTACTGTGGCGAAGTTACCATGTGGCGAAGTTCCTAGCAACCCCAACCAAACCCTAACTAAATTTAACCCTTACCAAACCTAACCCCAACCAAATTGGGAGGCTGATACTACACATTACCCCTAGATTCTACCAATCAGTATGTATAAGCATATATTGTACCTTTACCAATACCATAGTAGACTAGCTGAGTACAATTACCGGTAGCATGTCTTTATGGGGCTAGTATGAATTACCAGTAAGCTGCCTCTAGCAAAATGTCCACTTCAAAGCAGGACTTCCCTGCTGACGTCCAGACGGCGCATAACACGTCATTGTGTAAAGCAAAATGTTTGCATTGTTATACCGTAACATTTAAAGTGCACAGTGCAGAGTGTTGACATCAGCGGGTAGGTCCCGCCCTAAAGTGAACATTCCACAAGAGCAGAAGAGATGGCTTAATTTGTTTATTCAAACCAACTCTATATTTTTTAAATCTTGAAATCTTGCACCATGAAATTGAGTTTCATCCAGTATCCTTTTGCTCAGTACCGGTACCATGCAATGTCGATATGTCAAATTATGGGGTCTTGTCTAGAGTACTGGTAAGTCGTCCATGTCTTCTGTCGCCTTATCTGGACGAGTTATTCTGTATTCTAGACACGGACAGCTTTTTGTAGACGAGACCCAAATTCTGTACGGAGTATGCAAGTATGGTAAGCCCTAGTAGCACAATTCATACATGGAGGTGTTTCTTGCCATTATCAGTCATATGTATCCACACTATCCAGGATCAATCTACTGTTCTGTATTGGCAAAATAGGCCAAGAAACTATTTTGCTGTTAACAGTAATCATGTGTATCCACACTATGCAGGATATAGCCTACTGCCGGCAAAATAGACAAGTGTCTTTCCACCTACTGATTCCTACTTACTCTAGGCTTAGGCAAACTGCTGGCAGGCCGGGCTATATCAGCATTCAGTATTTGTAACCAATAATCCAGTCAGACAGAAAGTTAGCTTACCAATTGTAGAAATTTTGTGGGTCAACAACAGTGTCTTTGCACCAACTCTTGCGGCAGCTGCAGCAGCTTCACATCCTGCATGACCACCACCCACTACCACAACCTCATATGTTGTGCTGATGTTGGCACCTGTGTAAGTTTGAGGTGATCCCGAGATAAATGCTTGACATAAAATAGCTTGTTTCAAATTTGCCAACAGTTTCGGAGATGAGTGATTCCGAACAACAAATACAGGAAAATTTAGTAACATGGATGATACCTTTACAGCTTCACGAACTCAAAACAATCTTTGCTCAGAACTAGACTACAAGCAAGTAAGGTAAGCAGTCAATCATTTCTTGAGTCTCTCATTGGTTCAATGTTTAAATTTCTGTCCAGCAGCATCAGGCCAAAAAGCGCCTCTGACCTTGTTTCGACTTCAATCACGATCGATTAGGAGCATTTGCAGAGTAATGGAGAAGCTTCTGTGGCTACTTCGGAACCGGAATCGGTGGTTTAAGTACTGAGAAGTGGTACAATTAGTGTTGCCAGATTATTTTTTTTCCAGCCCAATCAGTGACAAAAGCTAGCCCAAAACCAGCTCAATCGTAACTACCAATGTTAATCCATTGTGAATGCATAACATTAATGCGTTCACTGTTTTGTGGAATACAACGCATCAACTAAAACAGTAACAAAAACAAAAATAGGTGGTGCAAAGCATAGATCAGAGGTTTTCAACCTATGGGCCAAGGCCCAGCAGAGGGCCACGGCACTGTTTTCAGTGGGCCACAGAGCTTGAATAGAAAGCAACATCAGCAGTCTCCAATCATGTCATTATGTTAACTTCGTGCTTTTTGGTTATAGTTGTTGGGCCACCATCATATTTTATCATTTTAGTGAGCATAAGCAAAAAAAAAATTGAAAAACCTTGGCATAGATACAAATACCAATGTTCAGTGAGATAAATAAAAAAGTGGCAAGAGAAATAAAATCAGTGCGATAGGTTAAGTAAATAGTGAGGCAAGATAAATGAAAGAAAAGAGGCAAGCTAAATACAAACAGTGTGACAAGCTAAATTGAAACTGTGTGGCAAACTAACATAAACTGTGTGACAAGCAAAATGAAGAATTGTATAAAAGCAGTGTACATTACAGAGCTGGAGTCTCGGCCAAAATCTTCGAGACCGAGCCCGAAACGAGACTTTGGCACCACAAGACCGAGACGAGACCGAGACTTGGAGCAAAAAGTTGAGATGAGACCGAGACATGAACGAGCCGAGACCGAGACGAGACACGAAACTTTTGAAATCAGGGGTTCTTAAAAGGTCATGAATAGTTTAAACATAAATATAAGCTTATGACATTCCGTCGATTTCTTCATCTGACAGAATGTGGCAAGTCATAACTGCTGTCTGCTATTGTAGAATGTGGCAAGTCAAAATTCGATATTTATATTTACCGATGACATTTTTTGTCTGGAGACAAAAAGAATTTGTCTATCTAGTACAGAAGTGGGCAAACTACGGCCCGCGGGCCACAATCGGCCCGCGAAATCATTTTATGCGGCCCGCTGGCACTTACAGAAACAGAAACATTTTCTCTTCAATGAATTTTAAAGTGGAAAAAAGGACATCTGCTAGCGTTGATGATTATTTATTTTTTGCTCTTCTCCTGATTTCGAATGGAAAATAGGACATCTACGGTCGTGATGACCTTTTTTGTTTTTAGTTAGTTAGTTAGTTGCATATTTATCCTCCTGTCACGAGAAAACGATCAATGCGCTATACGAGCTCGCTTAGGAGTTGCCAACCATCTGTCTACCACACCAAGATGGGAGTATCCCGCTAAGTGCCTTTCCCGACGGCACAACAAGTAAACTTGCCGGCTTGTTCTCCACACTGTCCCTTTAATGCTGAGCGTCAAGCAGGGAAGCTGTGAATACCAATTTTACAGTCATTGGTTTGACCCGACTCGGAATCAAACCCGAGTCTACAGCTCAAGAAACAGACGCTCCATACCACTCGGCCATCTGAGCTGTCCTATTAGTGCTTTTCCTATCTGTGCGCCCCTCGGCTTCAAAATTTTTTCCAATGCGGCCCTTTGTGCGAAAAGTTTGCCCACCTCATATCTAGTAGAACAATAGACTTTCAACTTTGGGGTCTTTGGCCTTTTTTTCAAGGGTCTCGAGAACTTTTAATGTAAACCTCAAAAAACGACCGGTCAACTCAGTGGTTAAGACATCGCTATCGGAGCGGGAGATCTTTGGGCAGAGATGGAAACCGGTAGTCAAGCCGGTTAAATTCTCCTTTCTCGCGACTAAAATACACCTAATCACCAACCGAAATTTACATACCGATATGTATTTTTTAAACAGTGTATGAAATGCCGTTTTTCAGAAGGTTATTTCTTCAGTTACTTCATTTAATTTTGAAGCGAACTTGTAAAAATAGCTTCCAGTCACGCTCGTTTTCCGAGACTTCAAGATCTTGAGACGATACCGAGACTTCACACCTTCGAGACCGAGACGAGGCCGAGGCTTTGAAAAATCTTGTCTCGAGACACAACAGTTCTGGTAGGCCTACATTAACACTTGGAGTATGGATGGCAAGTGATTGCCAATGGTAGCCCACTGGTTTTGGCACATTATCATAATCATTAACACACTGTGGAATAAAACAAATGTTAAGAAGCTTTGACCACTTAACTAAACTTCAGAAAATACGTTGTTTGACATTTAAATAAATGAGCAAATAAAGAAACAATTATATGCATATCAGCATTGAAACCTGTTCAGAAAAGATTTACCGGTACTACTCTGCCCCAAAACCCGCAGCTTTTAACAAAAAGAAGCCCAAGAAACCGCAACCCGCAAACTATAAAATTTTCCCGCAACTTTGTATCGAAACCAGCCCAATTGGGCGGAAAAACCGCTCAACTGGCAACACTGGTTACAACCAGGGCCAGATCAAAGGCCAGATGAAGAGTTGGCGAGGGACTGAGGGCTGAGAAAATGAAAACGCTAGAATCTTACATATTAAAACCAAAAATAATCGAAAGAAATTTTAGTGGACGTTGCAGCTTTTGAATTAACGTAGGATACTAGGTTTAATGTAAGGAAATGGCTATTTTTACGAGTCCGTAACATTTGTCTCTTTGGTTTATTTTATTACTTCGTCACGCTCTCGTAAAACCGGGAGAGCGCGAAGTGATAGTACAAGAAACCAAGCGTTTATTTGTAAGTACCCGTGCAAATAGCCACTGCCTTAATCATGGGCGCCCGCAAAGTTTTTTGGAGGGGGAGGATTTTTGGTTGGTTAAGTTAACGTTTTACGGTGTCAGTCAATCTGCATGATTTGATTTCAATCAACACCATAGGATGAAAAGGTAGTTAATCATAGGCCCAGTTGGCGCAGCGGGAAATTTTAAAAGGGGTGGGACATAATTTCCACATTTGTTTCAAGCGTATTTTTTCGGCAAAACTAATTTGAAGCTGATTGAGCAACAAGTACAGGTCTAGGGGAGTCCGGGGCATGAGCGTGCCCAAAAGATTAAAAGGGGGGGCGCAATTTGAAGCCATTTGTTTTCCGCCCAGAGTCACGAGAAGAGCAAAAAAAGGTCAAAACGTCCGCAGATGTCCAATTTTCCCCCCAAAGTCAGATGAAGAACACAATTTTCCGGCCCAAAGTCAAGTAAAGAGCAAAAACAGGTTATTACACCCTCAGATTGTCTTTTCTGCGTATATCACCTCTACACCACGAAAGTTTTGTGAATTTGTCTGCGATACGGTTTGTGATACGCCCCTGGAGGGCATGCTCCCCCGGAAAAATTTTGAAAATTTACATGCTGTAATGACTATATTTTAGTGCTTTTTGAATAATTTTCAGACAATATTGGTTTAAATTCTGAGTGCTTCGCCAAATACGCATTCTGTTCGCACATTTTCGATTATGCACGCTTAAGGCGTAATGCTTATTGCTGTCGAAAAGATTCAAAATTAAGGAAAAATTGTAGGCTCTACAGGGTGTCCAAAAAGTTTCGACAAAAAATTCAAAATAACCTTAACACGCACTTAACCTGTGAACAGATAAATAAGTAATATTCTCACTTCCCAGGTTTCTTTGTTTATTAATAGTTCTTAGTGTGTTTGTAGTTATAATTTATCATAGGCCTGCAATAAAATTTATTTAAACTTACTATTGTTATTAATATAAAATCGGGAGAAAGTTTTTGGACACCCTGCAGGCTTACATAAAAAACATTTTTGAAAATGGCTGGTGGGAAGATGCATAGACCTACCCAGGGGCGTAGCCAGGGGGAGCAAAGGTGGCAATTGTTCCCCCAAAAATATTTTCAGTTACCACTAGCCTATTTAAATTGTATCATTTGCTCGTCCCAGTGTAGACAGGCAAGGGGCAAGGGCTCACCCAAGGGGGGCACCGTGCTATGGTCCTACGCCCCTACCGCTCTTTGACCATAGTATCATCAACAAAATTAAAGCTTTTTGTATAAAGTGCAGTCGTAATTGTGTCCGACTGACGATGGTCCGTTGTACTTGTCGTTGCTTGTCATTGCTAGAGTAGGCCTATTTATCATCATGAACAAGCCGTATGGATTAGGCCTATCCGAACAACTTAACTAAGATCCAAGTTTCTGTTACATGTTGAAGGTATTTTTGCAATAAATAAAGGTATAGTTTTCATAAAAAGTGCAAAAATTACATGTTTTCTTGTTGAAAAACCGCAAATATTTGTCAGGGGCTGGGGAATTTGCATCCAGCCGCCAACTAATTGTTACGGTTTTCAAATAAAAAAAAAACACTCATTTTAGCACACTTTTTTTATCAAAAAAGAACATGCAGGAAGTGCAGTCACTGTGCACAATTCAAAAATATTTTCGCAGCAGGAGCGCATTTGAGGGGGGGGGCGTTGGGCCATGCCCATTCCTCCTATTTTAACTCTGCCTTTCAGTAAAAAAGAACAAAATTAATGATGCCAAGTGACTGAAATGTGCCAGACTCTTTTAATGGTTTCCGTAGCTTATGGCCTAGGACGGATCCAGGAGGTTAAGATGAGGGGCATGTATCCTCCCACTAGACCTTTTCAAAAATGTTTTTGATGTTTAGGCTACAATTTTTTCATAATTTCGAATCTTTTCAATAGCGTTAAGCCTTATTCCTTAAGTGCGAACAAAATGCATCAAATTTGTCGAAGCACTCAGAATTAGAGTCAAAAAATTTAAACAAATTTTGCGTGAAAGTTATACAAAAAGCACTAAAATAGCCAGTACAACATGTAAATTTTCAAAAATTTTCCGGGGTAGCATGCCCCCGTAACCCCCTAGAGCTTTTTTTGTTTCTCAATCAGCTTCAAAGTTGTTCCGCCAAAAAAATACGCTTAAAAAAATGTGGAAATTATGCCCTCCCTTCCTAGAACTTCTCGCTACGCCACTATTTTGTAGCTTATTAATAATTGGATCAATCAAACGAGGGTGGGCACTACGACCCTAGACAGGTGCCCAGTACTCTGCGGTAGGGTATACAAGGGCAAGAGTTGCAGTGCGCAGGGCTGAGGCACCAGCGCCCCAGGTAGTTCCAGCTACTCGTCTGAATAATGAAACTCTGGTGCTAAGTTTCTTGCGAAGTGACTCCAGGTGTCTCCTGTACGTGAGAGATCTGTCTAGTGTTATACTAAGATACTTTGGAGTATCAGAAAATGGGAGTGGCTTGCCATTCAACTCCACCGAAAGCTCACGTTTTGCTTCCCTGTTGGTAAGATGGCCTACAGACGACGCTGTTTTTGTTTCGATGAGTTTCAGCCTCCATTTTTGGAGTACGTTTGAGCCATGTCTTGGCTAAGAGTCTTTTCTAAAGTCCGCTAGTCTCCAGCAATATGTACGAGTGCAAGATCATCGGCATAAGCAAATTTGCTGGAAGTGATTGGTGGTAATTCACTAACGTAGATATTAAAGAGAAGAGGAGCCAGGACAGATCCCTTTGGGACATCGTTCATCAGGCTTCTGAGTCTGCTTTGCTTTTCATTACGGGTCGTGAGGGAAAGGCTGCGATTCTGGACAAGTTCCGTGATCACTCGTGCAAGATGCCTGTCAGGAATAAGCCGCAAAATCTTGCAGGCCAGGCCGCGATACCACACGGTGTCATAGGCTGCAGCGAGGTCCACAAGGACAGCACCAGCCTTCTTTTTAGCCGAGAAACAGTCATCAATTTCTTGGGTCATCCAGGCGACCTGATCTACAATCGATCTGCCGCGTCGGAAGCCTGCTTGTTCTTGAGGGAGCAGGGGATCGATGTTAGGCTCAATGCGGGTGTAAATAAGCCTTTAGAGGATCTTGTAAGGTATGCAAAGCAATGAGGTTGGATGCAAACAAAGCAAACCAAATTTTTGAAAAGGGTTTGTTCTGCTTGGGAATAGCAGCCACCAGAGAGCGTCTCCAAACTTTTGGAATCTTGAACTGGCACAGGCAGGAAGAGAGAAATTTGCACAGCCAGGATTTGATGGTGGGTCCAGCATGGAGTATAACTTCGGGACATATTTGGTCAGGACGAGGAGCTTTGCCTGACTGTAGCTTCTGGAGGGCAGTAGCAAATTTAACTGGGGAAAACTCTCTGGTCAAAAAAGAGCCATCAAGTGTAGGGATCTTCCAGAATTCTGAGGTCTCTTCTCTCACGAGTCTAGTTGTCTCGCGGTCTCTCGTCATGTACTTCCCATTTCTTATCAGCTGGGAAGCGATGGCATTTGCAGAAATAGGGCATAGGCGAGGTGGGTGTCTGAAGTGACCAGTAAGGCTGTTAATAATGCTCCATGCTCTACGACTAGAGTGGGCAAAGTCAATGAATTGGACAGCCTCGTTTCATCTCCTGCGTCTCTCTTCGTCAAGTTTTTGCAACAAAGCCGAAGCAGTCTTTCTGGACTCTGAGCCGTTATAAGCGGCAGTGAAGTCTTTGTAGAGGCTTTTACACTCTTCATCCCAGCATGGCGTGTAGTTGCGTCTACGTCCACATGGGATGGTTTCTTTAGCCGCAGAAAGCAAAGCTCGGCAAAACTCCTGGTACGCCTCATGGACCTTAGTTGTGTCTGAAAATGGTAAGTCAGAGCTAAGCTGATCAGCAATGCGGCTGTACTGTTTCGGGTCAGCTTTGCGGAAGTTCCACCGATTCACAAGCTTGCTTGGGATGGGGTTTGCAAGTCTGGTGGAAGTTATGAGTGACGGCCGATGTTAGGACCTGGAGAACTTTTCGAGGACACGTCTGCAAGGAAGTTGATCGTCATCACTGGAGCTTCCAAATGCAAGGTCAGGATTGGTCTACGATCCCCAACGTCCTGAGAGTAAACTTGCTGGTCCCTTGGGATCGTACAGTAGGGATAAGTTGCCACCTGCTGCCCAAGTGGCCAAGCAGCTTCTATCTTCATTGGTATTGGTATAGCGTTAATTCGTGTGCATCATTCGGAGATTGACCAGAAAGACTCCTAGACAGCTTCTCCTGCACAAATGTAGCAATGTCATGTTTCCTGTTGAGAGTTGCTCCAGCCAGTGGCGTAGCTACCCATTGGATGTTATGGATAAATCCAGGGGCGGCAAGTTGCTGGGGGCGGCAGATTATGATAAAATTTTAAACAAAGTCAGTTACATCAATTTATTCTCAGGCTTAAACGAATTAAGTCAAAACTGATCTAAGTGAAGCCAAAAATTGCACAATTGACTATTGACAAGCTACGCTTCTGTCTAATTAGTTAGCAACTTTTTAGAATATGACTCGATCGCTATGTGGTCTCTGTCACGGCATATAATCGGTGAGTCCAAATCAGTGGTTTTACAGTTAAAAATGACGCTACAGCGCTGGACGTGCTGCAGTAGTTAAGCAAACGTCGCTTATACAGTGGCGTAGCAAGGGGGGGCGGAGGGGCGGCATTTTGGATAAGCTTTATGCAATTTTTTTAAATTATTTTGAACAACCATTACTTTGTTATATCGCTTATTTGCTAATCGTAAATCATCTTACTGTGGTGCCCAATACCCAGGCGCAAAGTTGCGGTAATGGGCCCTGCCATCTCGTCTATACGCTTCGGTATATTTCCGCGAGTAGCCTATAATAAAGATTTGATTTTAATGTTTATTATGACGCAATTGCCTACTGTTTTCTTCTTCATCTTTGCATTATTTGAATCGCTCACACTCAGCGTACGAATGCAGTATAGGCACTAGGCAGTGCTTCGCAAGTTATAGTCACAATTTAGGTAAGTCAGAGTCAGACAGTCCGTATAAGTCTGTTCTTGTCTTGCAAGTTCAAGTCAGTTGTACAATAATGTACAAGTCCGTTTGTTTGATGTAAAGTGGATTCACACAGAAACCGTTTTTGTCTATTTACGGCCGTAACTAGTGGTGTGGGATGGGACGATCCTATACCGTTTGGCAATAAGAAATTTTGGGAGGCATATTCAAAATTTCCAAGAACGCTGGGCAGCGTTGGGATCCCGCGTTGTTACCGCCCTAGTCATTTTGGCCCTTTGGTGACGGCCGTAAATTTTATAGTAGAACAGATAGAGTCCTAGTTTTCGGACGGACGTAAAACGAACTTACGGTTTCTGTGTAAATCCACCTTTAGCTGCTAAAAGAAGTGTATCACATTCGTCCTGTTTAAAAAAAAACGAATGGCCCGCCGAGGACACTCACTCATAAGTAGCCAATCGTCCTCTTTTGTACCATTTAGATTTTAAATTGCTCATAAAAAATAGGCAGAACTAGTTTTATCGTAAACTGTGTTCAAAATTTCCTGTTCTTATTCGGCATTGTGGCTTGTAACGTAATGCAAATGTAGAACGCTTGTTTTCTATAATGCAGCCACAATGATGGAACATAGAAGGAGAGGGAGTAAGGATAACCTCTTAATTGAGTCAGTTTCTAATGTCTTAAAGGCAGTGCCGAAACTTGCGCCCCCCGAACCACCCAACCGGGGGGGGGCGCACAAAAAGGGGGGCCCCGTAGTACTATTTAATCAACGTATGATAAAGGTGCCTTAAATATGGCTATTCTAAGATTCAATATATTTTTGTCTTAACTCGCGCGATGTGGGGCCCCCATACCATATCTATGCTTTTGGCCATGGGGGCCCCTGCAAACTTTTTGAAAAATAGCAGTCGCAAAACTTGCAAACAAACGTTTAGTAGCATACCAAGGGGCCCTTGGTATGGATGTCAAGCCCTTGGCAAGTGCCTCTCATTCACTAGTGGAAAACTAGTGGTGCCAAGCCCTTGGCAAGGGCCTCTCATTCTTAAGTGAAAGGCGCAAAAATAAGCCTTAAAAACGTTTTTTCTTCGCATAGGTAGCGAAATGTTAGAGTAGAGTTTGCTTGCAGCATTATTTTAGTGGGTTTGGAAGGGACCTAGTTAAACGGACTACTAAACCTTGTTAAAACTGAGGAATTTTAAAGGCTCAAAACGCACAAAAAACCTCCAAAACAAGGTGAAATTCCGCAAAATTTTCTGGGGGGGCATGCCCCCAGACCCCCCTAGCTTGGCATCGCCCCTTCGGGGC
The DNA here is from genome assembly GCA_964006365.1 of Trididemnum miniatum. Lineage (NCBI taxonomy): Eukaryota > Metazoa > Chordata > Ascidiacea > Aplousobranchia > Didemnidae > Trididemnum > Trididemnum miniatum. Next base: position 24,718,382 of record OZ023233.1, read on the forward strand.
TCGCTCTTTTGCATCACCATCCAAGAAAAAAATTTTAGGGGGCCCCGCATTGCCTAGTTTCGGCCCTGTTTTAAGGTTGCGTACAATTCCATTCACATTTCGTGTAATCAATGTTACGATCATTTTAAAGCTTAAAGTTAAGGAAACCGCGAAATCAGTGGCGTAAGCACGGGGGTCAAACTTCCTTTGGTTTAGCACAGATGGCACTCTTGTAAGTTTTGAGCCGCGTCACATAAAATCTTTAGAAAATGGCACCCCTTTGGCAACAGGAAAATTTTCTACTGCAATACGATTGGCGTTGTTTGAATGATAGTACAGACGTTGTTCGAATGATCGTGATTTAAAGTTTGTGGAGAAAAGATTTTCAAAGATCATAGGAATTGAGCCATAATTGCGTTACACTGGTACTTATTAAACTTATTGTTTTGCGTCGTTTTCTAAATCGTTTTGCGAGTTGGAGAAAATAAAGAGGTGAAAGAAAGTGGAGCGGAAAATGAGAATTTCTGTTCTCTATGTTGTGTGTGTGCTCCTTTTCTTTATTTGTTAAATCTCTATCGTCAGGTGTTGCAGCCATGCTTCTCATGTTAGGCTACTTTTTTTGACCTTCTACTCTTCACTTGCATCTTACAACCTTTAACGTTTTACTGCTTCTTCCGTTTTCCCGTGCTGTCCAATTAAACTGTTATTTTTGCGTTCCGTATTATTTTTATGTTGACGGTACGGAAATAAAAGACACCAACCAACTTACCCGGTTAATACACACTCGCATCCAGAAGCGTATTTAGGGGGGCATTGTGCCATCGTTGCCCCCTTTGGCTCTGCCATTTACAAAAAAAGTTAGTGGTGCCAAGTGACTGAAATATGCCAGACACTTTTGATGGTTTCTGTAGCTTATGGCCAAGAACGGATCCAGGGGGGGGGTAGGATAAGGGGTATATACAGTACATTCTCCCACCAGCCATTTTCAAAAATGTTTTTAATGTATACAATTTTTCCATAATTTAGAACCTCTTCGATTGCAGTAAGCCCTTAGGCTACGTTTTAAGCACGCATAATCGAAAATGTGCGAACAAAATTAAATGCATCATATTTGGCGAAACACTCAGAATTAAGACTATTAGAGCCAAAAAATTTAAACAAAAATTGCTTGAAAATTGTTCAAAAAGCACTAAAATAGCCATTACAGCATGTAAATTTTCAAAAATTTTCCGGGGTAGCATACCCTTGGACCCCCTTAGAGTTTTTCTTATTTCTCAATCAGCTTCAAATTTGTTCAGCCGAAAAAATACGCTTGAAAAAATGTAGAAATTATGCCCCCTGCCTTTACAATTTCTCGCTACGCCACTGCTAGTATCGTAATCATTGCTGTAGTTTGCCAGTCGGCGCGCTTTTAATTGACGCATGTTTTGTCATGGAAATGGTCGCATTCGAAGCTGATTAATGCTTAAAAAATTATAGCTCATTTGGGGGCGGCAGAACCTCTAGCTACGCCACTGCGCTTATGTCAGGGGTTTTCAACCGGGGGTAAATTTATCCCCTGGGGATAAACTTTGCCAACCAAGGGGGTAAATTTTCTGAAGTATAACATAAAGCAAGCTTTAATTTTTAGTATTAAAAGAGTCAAAGTGTTTCACTGGAGGTAAACTATAGGCCTATTTTTTTCAATCGGCAAGGGGTGAAGAATACAAAAAAGGTTATGAATCCCTGGGTTATGTGAAACAACACCTCACATATTTATGAGTCTTATACTTTACCTCACTGTTCCTGTTTCAATCGCAAGCTGCGAAAGAAGTTTTTCAAAGATTAAGTCAATAAAATCTCACTTGTGATTGACGACCGGATAAAAAAGGCTGTCCGCTCTAGCAGTAGGCCTACTGTCCATTGAAAGTGATTTAGTCGAGTCATTATCTTTTGACGATATAATTTTTGAGTTTGCTTCTATGAAAGCTCGAGGAATATAATTTTAAACTAGCACTACTTTATTTATTTTGTTGAGTGAAACTGTAATCAGCTCTGATCAGGGCCGGATTTAGACCATGAGAGGCTCCAGGCTATTTCCATTTTTTCGATTAAAAATCGGTGAAGACCAAAAAAAGGTATTCGTGTCCGCAGATTTCTTGTTTTCACAGAAAATATCGGTGAAGACCAAAAAAAAAGGTTTTCGTTGTTCGTGATGAGGCCCCTTATTTTCTCCGAGGCCCTATAGGCTTCAGCATGTCTTACCTATTGGTAAATTCGGCCCTGTCTATGATGGTGTTAAGGGCGGCATTTCGTGCAAAAATCCAAGAGCGGCATATTGCGTTGCTACGCCACTGGCTCCAGCTAATGCAAAGCCAGGTACCACTAATTTTTCTGCATTATGACAGTGAGTTTTCTGGAGGAGGACAACAAGAGCTTGGTGTTTGGAGGCAAGTTGTTCAATCTCGTCGATTTTGCTGGCGGTAAGGCCTTCAATGTTTAGCTGCAGAATGGTGGGTCTTCGATACGAGCTGGCATTAGTATTGCGTCCTGAAAAGGACGTTTTGTATCCATCATTTAATCTAGATGCATTTGGCAATCCACGAGGCCGAGGGTCCACCCTTTAACCACCCCGGAAATGCGACGGACTGGCTCTGTTTGTTACCATTGGCCTGATGGTCTTAATCAGTGTTTAGGATGCACTGCGTAGAGGTCGGTAACTTAATTGCTCGCTGGCTTGCAAAGATTCATTGTTTCAATTTTTAAAATGTTGCTTTTTAATTTTTGGGCCGTCTTAAATATTTTCCAGCTACACCGCTGGTCGAAACGTCCAGCCGTAAAAATTACTCTGGTTTGTATTTTATTTTCTTAAGCTGTTTCCCTCCCGTATGTACTGCGTTTCGTTGTCGTACATTTGATTACGCAAAATTTTCTCGGATATTATACAAAAAAATTGTAAGTCACGTGTGGAATTATGCATTTATGACGCAATAACGAATAAACTATCTAATTACAGTACAAATGTGTAATTAATGAGTTTTGCTCTCCATTTCTCGAAATTTTTGACAACTTTCTGTGTGAAGCGGAGTTAGTCAGTTTCGTCACCAACGTCTCTACATCGGCACGGAGTATAAATTTTCTATTTGCTTACAAGAGGTACCACTGATCTAAAGATTGGAAAAATTGCAACGAAAAAAAAATGTCCAAAATATGCAGTTGATGAATTTGGCGTGATTGTGGCGGCATCTCTTGGTTCGATTTGGCACAAATCGAATATTGTAAAACCTGGAATCGGTGGAATTTATAGGTATGTATATTTTTATTGCTGAGTTCAAGCGTCACTAAATACTGACATATTCAACCAAAGTTGAGATAACAAATCATCGCTGTATTTGCTTTTCTTCGTACGTAGGCTCCAAAAGAATGGAATGAAAACCGTCATAAGGATTTATTATTGCAGCCGGTCCCCCAAAAAATTTATTGTTTTTGCCGCGGAAGAGATTTGACTGGAGTGTGACGCAATTATTACACGTAGGCCTACACAAAAGTTGAATTTTCTTAGGAACATAAATCTTGAGGAACGACTATCCTGGTAAGGAAAACGTTCTGAAAATAACGTGCCTGTAATTGGATGCGGCTGATGAGATCTGATAGCCCGAAACAACGCTGTCTCGCTCTATGGATAAATTTGTTGTTTTGTCATTAACTTGTTCTTCAAGACTGCTACTTCCTATATTGCCGTCTTGCATGGAAAACAGCATGTAGTCGTACTGCTTCTGTTCTGTAAGGAATGAAGTAATCAAGTATCTTTTTTGTTCGGAAACTACGTCTAAGCGTTCTGAAAAATCAAGTTCAGAGCTATGTGGCAAGTTTCGCCAGGTTTTGGAGGCAGATTTGCTTAACTCCTAATTCTCACATTTCTCCAAAATTTGATTGCTTGTTTTTCTTTTGCTCCTTTCCGATCGTCATTTGATTTTGAAGTGACGATAGAAATTTTAATATGTTTTCGCTCCTGGGGCAAACATTGCATCAACAGCTGGTTGGCGAAGCAAATCGTACGACATACAGCACTGGGCAAGGTGCGAATTTATTATCCGCCTGTATTGCATTTTTTAAAAGGTTTTAAAATAGGTTGTCTTTTTTTGTATCCATTTTTTGTTGTTTTTTTTTCACTAAAATTGTCTAATTAAATTTGAGATTTTACTCTGGTTTGACCAGCATTATCATATATGAAGATGAAGAATAAATTTTAATGGATTGAAGAGCTTGTTTCACGCAATCTTGTTTCTTTTTTCAATTTTTCTGCAATCTCTTTGTTCTTAATTTCCTGACAAGAAGTATCCACATTGGCATAAAAGTTGTCCGCTGGAGGAAGTTCTGAAACTCTTTTTTTTTTCATGTTGGCTCGATTTTGGCTTTGGCAGTCGATTAAGGCAAATCATCCAACAGAATTATGCTCATTTTTTTCTAAAGAAGATGATAGAAAAAAAGAAGAAATTACAGTGATAATGAAGATAAGCGTAATTCTTTATTAAGTACGCGCTGCAAATTTTAAAAATATAAAAAATTTCTAATAAATTCACAACACGGAATAAATGTGCTGAACCTTTTCGAGATCTTCAATGGTTTTTGTATTACCGAAACTGATCCGAAGTAAATTATGCAATGATGAAATAGGTTTTTAGTTGAGAAAACTAGAGTTTTTTTGTAGAACCTTCCTATCAAACACTAACATGTGGAGAATAAAGGGAAAACTAAAAAAAGTTGATTTTCATTGTAATCGTGGCATTACGCCGAAGCGTGCAACAATTGGCCTTGTAACAGCAGAGCTCTACAATTCCGAAGAAACGTCGCAGCGGTAGTAACGCTGTGCAATGTGCCTGGAATTGACGTGACCCGAATCGAACCCAGCACCCACCGCTCTATAGCCATATCATTACCACTAAAGCTGGCCGGCTGCCACTTTTTTGCTTTCACGCTTTCCGTTTGGGCCAAGCTCTAGGGAGGAAGCTGCAAATATTACTTTTAAAGTTTTCAGTGTGATCCGACCGGGAATAAAACCCATTTCCTGGATACTAAGTGAATGCTTTTAACGATTTAAACCGGCGCTTGGTGTATCGGTTAAGAGCGTCCACTTAGTAGCCGGTAGACTGGGGTTTTTATTCCCAGTCGGGTCATACTAAAGACTTTAAAAATAGTATTCGCAGCTTTCGCGCCAGGCGCTCGGCACAAGCGGCAGTACGAAGGGTTATGTGTATGTGTTGTTCGTCATGTACGTCCCTTAACAGCGTTCAATCATTCGTGATTGAAAATTGTAATGGGCCGACAATTGAAAATGGCCTAAACAATGTGTGCTTGCACCCGCTGTCCCGTACCTTTACCTTTAACCAAAACACTAAGCGCTGATTAAATATGTGAGTATAAGTTTATATGTTTCTAATTATTTATTAAAAATTTGTCTTATCAGCAGTTTCAATTGCCATTTTAAATACAAATGATCGATGTTTTCGTTCTTTTTGATGAACTGAAATTAGTTGACCTATTTAGATTAGAGACTGCTAAATTTATGCACAAATTCATCCACAATAAACTTCCTTCTTCCTTTTCCAACTATTTCATAAAAACTTTAAATATTTCTTCCCGAATTACAAGAACTTCATCTAATAGTGATAATCTTTATATACCGAAATTTTCTTCAACCGGATTGCAGAGATGCATAAAGTATCACGGTGTTAAGTCATGGAATTCCATTCCGACTGAAATTCAGAAATTATCTGTTACCAAATTTATGTTAGAAGACAAATCTTACCTAATTTTCTACTACAAGTAGGCTCTATCGGTTCAATAACTTATTAAGTTATTTGCCCAGGTCAATGCAAATTTTGTCGCATCGATCGTATTGGTCATGAAACACCATATATAGCCTCTTTTAAATTTATGCTATGGGTGACTGCTTGACTCAATGACCGCAAGGTCTGTTCGCAGTCTCCCTGCCAATGTTGAACTCTATTTTTCTATTTATTATTGTTTGCTGTACATTTGGCTGAAATAAATCTTGTTGTAATTGTTGATGGCGCAAGAATATTTACAAAGTCGAAAACTAAATTGCTTAAAATAATGCCGATATTCTTTTAATTTATTGAACTCAATAATTGGACTTGCAAACTTCTCAAAAACTCATAAAGCCCTCCATATTTTTAGAGCGCAAAGCAAAAATGTTTGAGAACTGCAATTAAACCTCACTCTTTTTCGATCGGCACCATTTGGTGGTTTCAATATTTATGTTACAGTTTTTTGTTAATGTTGTGTTTATATTCGATATGTTGGTAACTTGCGATTGAAATAAACCTGTTCTGCTATGTAGTTTATTACAAAACAAAATTCAAGCTAAACAAAAGCTTGATCAAGATTATAGCCTCCTTGCGACCATTTCTGTATTCACTAATGTGCACAAATGTGGTGTTATTGGTGGTAATTCATGTGCTCAATCATTCAGCTTGGCAGTGAAAATGGCAATTACAATAGTTGTGTTAGGTTGTGAAAAAAATTTGAAAAAATTTTTGTGCATGTAGTTGGTCGGTATTCATATTAGCGAAACTAAACATGTTAGATGTTTCTTTGCTTACTTTTTTTTTTTTTTTTTTTTTTTTTTTTGCATTCATGATAAAACATCGATTCCCCAACAGCCCAACAGTAAAAGGGGAAAAAAATTTGAAAACGTTTTAGTTGACAGACGTTATTGACAACCAATTTGTCATCAATGTTGGTTTTATTTTTTTCAAAGCAGCTGCATATAGTTTACACGAGTCATTAAGTTATAATAAGTTTGGGCTCATACACTTTCGAACCAATTTCAAATGTCAACACCATCAGTAATACACAGAGCATGCAACACAAATCATAAGAAATACCGATTTTTGCCTAATATGAATCTGTTTCCACTATCAGTTCTACGATATAACGTCGAATTTGAAGAAAATATTGATGCTATACAGTAGACTCCGCTTAACTGGATCACTTCGGGCAGAGAGCTTTTGATCCAGTTAGCCAAATGATCCAGTTAGCCGAAAAGTTGCGTATTTAAAAAATGATCAAGTCATCAAAGACAATCAAGTTGTTTTATTGTAAAAAAAAGTGAATGCTGCGGAAAAAACGACACAGAGTCGACTGTTTCAAGTCTGCTGTGAGAACATGACTCGAAATCTTCCTATTGTTTTTGGTTCATCAGTAGCTTACCCGCTTACGATTCGTGTATCGTTTAAGAGCGTCCGCTTGGTAGCCGGGAAACTTGGGTTTTATTCGCGGTTGGGTCATACTAAAGACTTTAAAAATAGTATTCGCAGCTTCCCGCCAGGCGCTCGGCTGATAAAGAAGCGCGAAGGGTTAAGTGTATGCGTGTTGTTTGTTACGTATGTCCTCTAACAGCGTTCAATCATTCATGGTTGAAAATTGCAATGGGCTGCAGTTGGTCTAAACAATTTGTGCTTGCACCCGCTGTCTTGTACCTTTACCCGCTTACCCGCATAATCACTGCGTGGCAAAGCATGTTTTAGCGTGTGATCATTCAATGACTGAGGTACGTGCCATTCCAAATAGGGGATTTTACGGTAAGTTTCAGTGTAAAAGTGATCCAATTATCGGAAATAGTGATCCAGATAAGCGGCGTACTTTTGCATAGAAAAGGCGCGTGTGATTAGGGACTTTAAAAAAATGATCCAGTAAGCCGAATGATCCAGTTATCCGTGAGCCAGTTAAGCGGAGTCTACTGTATTGACTTTTAATGACGATCGCTGGTACATATTATTTAAGGTTAATCAACTAATTAGTCTTGGTAAAAGCTGATATTGGGCTAATTCGGAACATCAATAACAAAAGTAGGCCTAAAGGAAGTAGGCTAGTAAATTTGGAAACATGAACAGGGCCGGATTTATGCAAAAGCTCATTAGCAGTGGTGGGCAGTAACTAGTTACAAAAGTCACTAGTTACATTTGTAGTAACTGTAACTTAGTTACTTTTTTACAAAAGTAACGGAATTTGTAACTAGTTACCGCTTTTAAACCTTAAAAGTTACAGTTACTTTTCTTCAGATTATCTGTGACCACGGAAAAATGGATAAACATTGTATATTTTCACTTTATTTGATAGTGAGCAAATCTGTGCAGTAACGCGACTGGACCGTAACGGCGGCGTGGGCATCTGTAGCAGTCTTTTTCCAACAGTGCTAAAGGCAGGGAGGGTGATTTGCACGTTTTAGTTCATTATTAGGGATAATTATATTGCAGGGGAGGTTCGCTGGGTCCGCGGCGCCCCCCCGCTGAAATATAAGCTGATATATATCTTCAGTCAGCGGAACAGTGAAAACAGGACATCTGAGGACGCGATGACCTATTTTTTTTGGTCTTCACTTGATTTTGGGGGGTAAATTGGACGTCGAAAGACTTGAAGGCCTTTTTTTTTGGTCTTCACCGATATTTTCAGTGGAAACGGAACTTTACGATTGATATATAAGTTATTGACTGTTGCAAGATTTTTAGTTTGTCGTACGTATGATGCTGATGGCCACAAAGTAAACGGATTTTTGAGACATGTACAAAAGTAGGTTGACTGTAACTTGTAACTAGTTACTTTTTAAAAGTAACTTGTAACTAGTTACTTTTTAAAAGTAACTTGTTTTTAAAAGTAACTTCCCCACCACTGCTCATTAGAAGGCTGAGGCTTATGGGTTCACAGTTTCATAGGGGACTGAATCGGTTTTAGCTTTAAATTTATCGTACTTTTCATTTTGTTATTTTATGTTGGGCTATCGATAGATTTTATGAACAAAAATCTGCAAGTTAACAACTCAGCATGAATCTAGGCAGTCAAATCGGAAAAATGTTTGAAATGCCGCAAAAATTTGAGGTAGGCTTACTTGTCACAAATGCTTATTTGTGGCTAAACCAAAAGAGGTAGAGGGTTACTTCGAAGACTCATACACACACGAATAAATTGTAGGAAAAGTCAAGAAACTTCACTATTCTACAGCCATCCGTTTTCTTGATGTCTACCTTTGAACACACCGTGAGTCGAATCGTCGACCCCCTCCCCCCAGTGAAAATACGGCTTAATCATTACACTGAATTAAGTCGTTGAGGTCCTTGTAAACGTCAATTACATGTTTCATAACTGTTATGTAACAAGTCATAGTATTTCTTTGTCACGATTTAACATTTCAAATAACATAATAGGCGGTTTATGCTCCTGACGACTTTTAATTGCCTTTCGGCAGTTTTAAATGCGGCTTGTAAATCGAACAAACTTGGTAGGTTATTGGCTGAAAAATCCCCTGATTTATAATGTAATACTACGTCTTTGAGCATTTTGAATTTGCCAGAGTCGCTCTTTAGGTAGCTCTTGCACACCCTGTCGGTAGGGAGTCGAACCGTTTAATTTTTCCGGTTCAGATTCGGTTTGGGTTCAACAGCGGTTTCAAATTTCGGTTCACTTCCGGTTAAGGTTCACATAAATTGAAACGCTCCGGTTTGGGTTCGCACGATCAAAAAATATTTCTAAACCGGTTTATAAAGTTCCGGTTCAAGTTCGCAGTAAAAACTGGTATAATTCTAGTAACACAATTTAAAAAATTAAACGTACAAGGCAATTTTTCTTCGCGTTGACAGGCCAATATAATGCATAAAATACTTGTAATAAAGCCAATTTCAAAATAATTAAATTGTTACTATGCTCTGACTCCGGCGGGCTATACTTTGATAAAGAAACATATCTTCACATTGACGGACCAACGTACTGCATGTAGTGCTGTTAAAGTACTGTATTTCTTTGAATATAAGCCGTCTTCAAAGTGACGCGTGTGACCTCACGGATCGGGTTCGGTTAAGGTTCGCAAGTACTCAAGTTATTCGGTTCAGTTCCGGTTCGCTCTTTGCGATTTTGAAAAATACGGTTCGGGCTCGGTTAAGGTTCGACAAAAATAGCGTAAAACCGGTTTAGAAAACTTCGGTTTGGGTTCGGTTCGACCCCCTGCTTGTCGGTGCTTGGCTGGTTGCGTTTATGCGTCGTCCGTTAGTTGGGTTTCAGTCTTGCAGAAGCGTCTCCTGAGTAAGTCTTGTACTCGGACTAGGCCATTGGTCGGTTGGGATTGTTCAAGTTTACTAATTTGTTTCACTGCACACGGTTGATAACCTCATTGAGTTTCGATCTCACGTTGACATAATTTCTGAATATTGTAATCCAGGGCAGGGCAAACTACGGCTCGCGAGACCATTTTATGCGGCCCGCGGGCGCTTACAGAAATATAAACTCCTACAGTGAAACATGCCGAAGATTTTTTTTCTTCATTTTTGCTCTTCACCGATTTTCAATAGAAAAATAGGTCATCTGCGGACGTGAAGATATTTTTGCTCTTCCAAGCAGTGCAGCCCTCAGTTTCAAAGTTTTTTCAAATGTGGCCTTTCGTGTGAAAAGTTTGCCATTCCTGTTGAAACCAATCGCTTGTTTTTTTGTTGAAGGAGTATTTATATGTTAATTGGTGAATAAATAACGTGAAGTAATTTTCCAATTATGTTGTCGACAACTCAACAGTAGTTAAGAGACTGAGTGAGAAGTGAGTTTAGAGTCAGCAACTACTAGAATGTGTTAAAAGCGAACGGCTCCAGTCATGAATGGAAACGACGGATTTCCAGCCCACGCTCGCGACCGCTAGACCATGTCGCTGATATACTGTAGATTCTGCCATTATCTATTATTATTAGCCTATTTCCTAGGTTTCCAAGATGTCTCGCAAACTATACGCGAGTTATCGTGATTTTGCCTTTAGTTATCACTTACTAAATCTTGAAGCCGCTGTCCCGTAAACGCTAATTGAACTTTTGCTTGCGGCTCTTGATTAATTGCGAATCAAGCAAATTTAGAAGCGATATACCTGGAAGCACTCAGCGAAGGCAATAACTATACAATATTTGCTCGTTGCCAGATAAAGTCTGGAAAAGCATGTGTCAGGAAGCAGCACAGTTAGTCAAGTTAGTTAGGGCGTGAAAAGTTTTGACCCTAAAAAAATATAGATAAGCCAGTTTTGAGATATTTGTTAGATATGTGTAGGCTATGTACATTTACCAAAAAAAGTCTCACGCATAATCTCCTTGGGTTACGTCACTAAGACGTTATCATTTTTTGTAAATGTGAAAATTGATAAGCTTAAATATAACTTTTTATAACTTTTGTTCTAAAAGATGCAGATGCTTCAAACCAACTCCATTCAAACAAGTGAGGGTTGGGAGGTCTTCGTATGACCTTATGGCGTCATCATATTCAAGCAAAAAACTATAAAAAGTCGATTTTTTAAAGTTTTGAATGAAAGTCAATTGCGATAACTTTCGTTTTGTTTTTCATAAATGCAATAAGTTACTTTTATAAGCAATTCTACGCTATAATTAGTCTTCAGTACAAAACTGAATACATTTTGCAGAAGTATTCATGCAAAAAATTCTGGTTGTGGTTATATGAGTAAAACCTGAAAACGCAAATTCATCTCAGGCAGACCGTACTCAACCGGTTAAAGAAAGATAATGAAAAACGTACAAGTACTTTGCAATGCAACGTGAAAAATAGCATATAATTTTTTAAATGACGCCATTATTGATGACGTCATCAAACCAGACAATTTCGAAACGGTTGCGTTAAATCAAAATCATTTTTAAAACACGTTAACAGAAGTTTAAACATCAAAAATCTCTTAAAAATCTCGCATAGTTCACGTTTATTTTTGATTTCGAAATGAACTGACTCAGCAATATTGCTTGCAGCACCTCTGCAATTACCACATACATGGATATAGCGACGTAGCTAGAACATGCGGGGAATCTTACGCGAGTTAGAATGGGGTTGCCAAAATCTTTATTAGAAAAAACGTGTCAGCAATTTAGTATCTATACTGAACTTAATTTGTTAAGCAGTAATTGATCTAATATTGCTGCGATTTGCGCAATAGAATAATATGTACAGAACAAATTATTGAGGTGTTGCATGCGGCAACATAAAAAAATCAAATCTTCATTATACTCGCGGCATCACCCCAAAGCATTTAACAAGTGGCGAGGTTCATCTTCGCATCTTAGCGCCCGAGCAACACAGCTTTTTACGATTTTATGTCTATTTTGATCGCCCCGGGAACAAACCTCGACCTCTCGTACGGATAGCGAAGTAGTTACATCTGAGCTAGCTGGTCGGTGCCAATATTCAAATTATAATAAATAATTTCTGCATGCAGTTTAAAGCTTTTTTTCTAAAGACATTAAATTAAAGGGACCGTACATCGCAAAAAAATCATGTCATGAACTCACAGTACGCCAATACATCTTATAAAAATATTATTTGTTGAAAATGACGATGATGTGATATCTTGGTGTGTTGTGGAAAACTGCACAGTTCAACTGCGGCAGCTTAGCAAAGCATAATTACATTAACACTATTGACTTATTTATTATGAAAAATACTGCAAAAATCTACAATATTTCTAAAGAGTTATAGAGTTGCAAATATTGCGATCAGGAATGGTTGCAGAGAAGTTGTGTGTGGACAACATTCAAATATGTTCCCAAACGGCAGGCATGATAAATTAATTTAGAGCATTCAGATTCGTAAGTACATTACCACGCTAAGCAATCAGCAACCTCAATAACGCACGAATCATGTCATAACTGTTTTGAGTGCTAATTAAGTTGTCGGAGTTTGGCCGAGCATCCAGATCAGGAGTGGGCAAACTTTTCATACGAAGGTTTTCACCTTGTTTTTCTTTCCAATTTTGCACCGTTTAAGCTTATTTTTTTGAAAATCACTGTCACCGTGGTCTCTAAAAGGGAAAAAGGTCTTCCGCTCGATTCATGGTGGGAGTTTAAGTTTCTGTAAGTGCCGGATTTGGCCCGCGGGCCGTAGTTTGCCCATGTGTACTCCAGATCAAGGGCTAGCAACTCTAAAACCGTGGGTCCATTTTTTTATAACCCCAAATTGTTGCGCAGTCTGGATTCCAAGCTGTAGCAATGGTATAGCTTGGCGAGCTTTAAGTATCGTCATCCACGAGCAACGGACCACACATTCCTCTCGGCGCATGACGAATTGGACACATGAAAAAAACATGATCTGCGTTACACTCGCATATCGCAATCCGGTAAAGGAGCGAGATTCCACTTGTGAATGGACAAGCAAAATCGACTTACGCCAGTTCGTAGAAGATTCAGCCTTACTAAGGCAAAACTGGGCAAGCTCATTCTAAAAGAATGGGAGCCAGCTCTTGGTATTACATTACGGAACCTGGGTAAACTCTCGAGCAAATACTTCGTGGTCCATTTGTAGTTTGTCCACTGCGCTGTGCCAATATACAATGTAAATGAATTGTGCAGCAGTCACAAAGAGGCGCTTGGATTTCCATCTTACCTCGTAGAGATCCGATGGTCTGACCACATGACCATGAAAAATATGGTTCGGGTTCTAGATGCCACGATTGGCCAAGTAGAGTGCAGCTCCTTAGCGGCGAAGCCCAGCTGGCTGGACTCCCACAAGGATAAGTAACTTGTCTGTTGGAGTTGGACGAATGGACGTAAGCATCTCTAGACAATGGGCAGAGCATCGTTTAGAACACTATAGATGAGACGAGTATGCGACATGCGTGCTACATCACCGTCAGTCCTTAACTGTTGAGTAAACTAAGGAAAGGACATCTGAACGCAATATTTACCACCATGCAGTACCCAATCAAAGGCTGCAAGTCGTCTTCATAGTGTCACATGTGCAGAAAGTTTCTTGCGCAGTGTCTCGAGGTGGTGAAAGTACGTGAGCGTACTGTCAAGTTTGTACAGAGATACGTTAAATCAGGACAGAACGGTAAAAGCTTGCCGTTGGTCTTAACCTTGTGCTCATGTTTGGCCCCTCTCATTTGTTCAAGTGAAGGGCTGCGGTCACCGTTACAGTGAGGCTGAGCTTTAGCTTCCCAGTTTAGAGACACGCTGATGATGAGATAGTCATAGCTTGATTTAATTTACTCTCCAATGTCTTCGCGTCCCCAGCAGAGCGCATAAATGCCAAATGATCAGAAAATGATGTTTTATATATCTTCGATTGTCAGACCTCGGTTCAATTCTCCAAAATCACATTGTTGCATTCTTGAATGAGGTGATTCACGCTTTAAGATGCTTTGCACCGTCAGGCCAACAAGTTATGACACTATGAAGTATCACTAACAATTGATCTTAAAAAGACGCAATAACTTGAAACAGCTCACGATTAATGGTTAGAGTTTGAAAAATCGTAAGTTTTTATTATATTATTTATTTCTCTTATCACGAGAAAGCGACCAAAACGTTACAACGTGATCGGTTAGGAATTGCCGCCCATTTGTCTTCCTCACTGAGATAAAGGAATCTTGCTAAGTGCCTTCCCCAACGGTATAACAAGTAAACTGCGGCTTGTTCCACACTGTCTCTTTAGTGCTAAACTGTGAATACCAATTTTCATTAAGTTGTTGATTTAACTAAACTTCGGATCGAACCCGAGTCTACCACCACACAGCGAGTCGCTCTATCCACTCGGCCATCAGATTGGTTAAAGATAAAAAATCAGTTAAAATGAAATTATAATGAAACATAAAGCAACTCAATATGTGAATTGCTGTGTAACTGCCAACGTAAGCAGCTCCAAAGAATGTTAGTTTGTAAAAAGTGTGCAGCTGGGCAACTGGCCATATGGGCAATTCAACTGGGCTAGACGAAACTGACTTCACAGGTTCACCTATGATAAAGAACGCTTCACCAGATCCAACTACAGTAGAAACGACTGGATATATTTTTAAAAAGATATCCATATGTCACAGCGGCACAGCATTAGCACAGGATTCGTGAACGCGCCCCTCTCCGGTAGTCCTACGCCAGAGATAACAAGCATACGCGTCAAGTGTTGAGCATTCATTTAGAATTAAAAGAAACTGCTGATAAAGCATTTCTTCTGCTCCTATGTTTTCCGCTTTTAAAATGAACTAATTCAGCTGAATTAAACTAGCTAAAGTCATTAGGCTATGCTGCGATGGGTCGTTTGGAAACTGGGCTTTGACGACACCATGTTGAATTTTCGTGACTAAAAAGTTCTCGCACCTGAGACATAAGTTTGTTTTATCTTAATTGTTTCTTTTTCTTCAAGCACCACTCATCTAGCTGAAGAACGTAAATCTAAAGTTTTTGTAAAATAGATAATTTGTGAGATGGAATGCAAAAAGATGACGTGAGTGATAAAGCAATTGTTCAGAAACGTTTTAAATACACCAAATTATCAAGTTTGAGATTTTCGACATTATGCGTGGGACTTTGTTTTGGTGAGTGCACAACTGCACATACAATGAGCAAACATATATTAAAAAACTGGCTTTTTTTTGAGGTTGGACCCTTTTTTGAGCTTCCACGCCCTGATTAAGTACATTATCGTGCGAATCGTAGTAAGTTCAAGAAATAGGTTTTGAGAAAAAAGCTAACCTCTCTTTGCAGTATATTCTTTTTTGTAACCAAAGCAAAAATTCCCAGCGAATTTTGCTCATTTTTTACCGATTCATAAATCTTTATTTTTTATACTTTGTGCGAATTTCGAAGTCGAAATATCTTCACTTTCGATTTTCACACACAGTAAAACAAATACGGTTGTTTTAGGGTGGGATGCATCAAGTCAACCACTAGCTTGTGGTTTAGGTTAACCGGTATGCACCAACTACAGCTACGTCGTGGTTAGCTAACCATGAATTTGCTGAGTAGCAATGCATTTTTTTCGGATTTTGCAGTGCACCATGTTTCACACTAGGCCAACTGGCCTACAGCTAGGCTACATAGGTGAGATACAATGTTGCATTACGAGGAAGCGCAATTATTTATTATTCCCTGACAAAGGTCTTTCTCTGCCGTTACAAAATCATTTTATGATTGCAAATCTAAGCTGATATTAGCTTCAGGAGCGTATTTAGGGGGCATAGTGCCATGCCCCTCCCCCTCCCCATTTTGACTCTGCCTTTTAGTGAAAAAGAACAAAACTAATGGTGCCTAGTGACTGAAATATGCCAGACTCTTTTGATGGTTTCTGTAGCTTACGGCCAGGGGCGGATCCAGGAGGGTAGGATAAGAGGTATGCATCCTTCCACCAGCCATTTTCAAAATTGTTTTTGAAGTATAAAAATTTTTCCATAATTTCGGACCTCTTCGATAGCAATAAATCTTACGCCTTAAGCACGCATAGTCGAAAATGAGCGCAGAAAGTGCATCATATTTGACGAAGCACTCAGAATTAGGGTCAAAAAACTTAAACAAAGTTTGCCTGAAAATTATTCAAAAAGCACTAAAATAGCCATTACCAAAGGCGGATCCAGGGTAGAGGGGATGCGGGGGATGCATTTCCCCCACCAGCTATTTTCAACAATGCTAGTTTAGATGAATATGATTTTTCCATAATTTCGAACCTCTTCATAACAATATGTCTGAGCAAGGGTGCCCTGGTAAAATTCGAACTAGGGGGGCCCTGTTCAATGTTAAAAATTCGATTGTTTTAAACGCCAACAATCCACAGCATTTAAATCGTGAAAAGCTTAATTTCTCCGGTTTCAGTCACCTACACTATGTTTTACAACGTTTGTTACAAGCTTATTTCCAATTCCAAGACATTAGTTTATGTAAGGCATGGGCAACATATGGCCTGCGAGATCATTTTATGCGGCCCGCCGGCACTAACAGAAACATATACACCTACCGTGAATCAAGCCGAGGTCCTTTTTTTGCTCTTTCAAGTTCGAACCAGTGCGGCCCTAATATTGGCAGTTGATTATGATGTTAATTTATTAAATACCATTCATCCAATAATCCGGCCTGCCTACGCCAAGGACTTCGTTATCCCACATATGGCCCGCCGACTAGAAAAGTTGCCTACTCTGGTTTATGTAGTTACAAGCACACAATCACTAACATTCAAAAGTCAGAAGAATGTGTAATAGAACTAGCGTCATCGATGGTGAAACAATGACAGCTAGGTTTTCGAGTTGTAACTATCCTTACCAAAACATGGCAGTAATCGCAAACAGCGATGACGGAAGCATTTCTAAAGTGGGGGGGCCCAAAACCAATGACCAAATTATCTTCACCTACAACCAGGGATGGCAGTGGCGTAGCGACAAATTTTAAAAGGGGGTGGGGCATAATTTCCACATTTTGTTCAAGCGTATTTTTTTTGGCAGAACTAATCTGAAGCTTATTAAAAAACAAGAAAAGCTCTAGGGGTGTCCGGGAGCATGCTCCCACAAAAAATTTTTGAAAATCTACATGCTGTGGTGGCTATTTTAATACTTTTTAAATAATTTTCAGGCAAATTGTGTTTAAATTTTTGACCCTAATGGTGAGTGCTTTGCCAAATATGGTATATACATTTTGTTCGCACATTTTCAATTATGCGTGATTAAGGCGTACGGCTTATAGCTATCGAAGAGGTTCGAAATTGTAAAAAATTGTATGCATCAAAAACATTTTTGAAAATGGCTGGAGGGAGGATGCATACCCCTCATCCCACCCCTGTGGATTCGCTCCTGGCCATAAGCTACGAAAAACATCAATGGAATCTGGCGTATTTCGATCACTTATTAGCATCATTAGTTTTGTTCTTTTTACTAAAAGGCAGAGTCAAAAAAAAAGGGAAGTATGGCACAATGGCCCCGCTCCTAAATACGCTCCTGAGGACCGGATTTAGACAATGAGAGACCCTAAGCTATTTGATCACACTGATTAGAAGAGCAAAAAAAGATACACATGTTCTCAGATGTCCTGTTTTCCACTGAAAGTATCAGTGAAGAAAAAAAAAATCTTCATTGTTCGTGACGAGGCCCCCGTTTCTCCGAGGCCCTAGGTTTCAACCTGCTCAGCTTATACGTAAATCCGGCACTATGCCTACAATCCATATTTAGCCTGTCCACATGTGACATGCCCAATTTGGATGGGTTTCATACCCACGGTTCTTGCGTCTAGTTTCTGTTCCCCCACCCCACAAACAAAATTTTAAAGAATACATCTCTGGATTCAAGCTCTTTCCTGGGTTTTAATTTTGATGGTAGGTTTATTAATGGTTTCAAATGCATTCATACGGAGGAAATATTGTAAAAAGAAATGCGTAAATTAGGGCTCTCCAGCCCTCCCCCCCTGAAAAAAAAGTGGGGAGACCAGGCCTCGCCCCCCCCCCCCCCCCCCGGCACCCCCGGTTCCGCCACCTATGATTACAAATACTTAAGTTTACCGGAAACAGAAAAACGAAAATTGAAATTACAAATGACAATCTACTGCAATCAGCCAGAAAAACACAGGCCCACCAGCAGAAGTCAAAATGTACGGCAAAAAGTGCGAGGCGCACGACGCAAATTACTTAAAATGAACAACAGAAATACAAGAAAAAAACAAGAATACATTATGCTAATATAACAGCAGCCTCCAGCAGTTAATTATTTTCACATGAACGATGCAACAACAATGACAAAAAATTCTTACATTGTCATCGATAATACTACAAGTTCTGATATGTCATTGAATTGAGAACAAAAAAGCCTAACCACCCAAAGATCAGTTTGAAAAACTCAACTCCGCTTTCGACAAGACATTGGCTGCCAGTTTTGCAAACTTTCGATGCGATTGTAACATCACTCGTACAAACATCCCACAAACGATGAGGTATTATGGCGTTACTGAACAGTAGAATATCGCCTGAACAGTGTTCAAGGTAGTCTCGGTTGCGAATTTTTGTTCGATATGCTCGAATGTAAGATGTGAAAATACTGAATATTAATTAGCACAAAATACTGAATATTAATACTATGACTTGAATAGTTGCGCCCCCTGGCCCCCCCTCAAAGCATTTTTCTGGAACTAAATGAGTCGCCTTAACCACGCATAATCGAAACTGTGCGAACAAAATGCATCATATTTGGTGAAGCACTCAAAATTAGGGGCCATAAATGTAAACAAAATTTGCCTGAAAACTGTTCAAAAAGCAATAAAATGGCCATTACTGTATGTAAATTTCAAAAATTTTCCGGGGTAGCATGCTTCCGAACGCTCCTAGACTCGTTTTTGTTGCTTAAGTTGCTTAAAATTAGCTCTACTGGATAAAACTACTCTTGAAAAAGAGACGAAATTTGACGCCCCCTCCCCGAAATTTTTCTAAATGCGCCCCTGCTTATTTACGCCCGTTTCCGGGGCTAAACGTTTTAACGTCTTTGTGTTTAGTTAACATTCAACCTAATTCAATTTACATCCCCCCCATCAAAACTTTCTGGATCCGCTCCTGGCCATTACAGCATATAAATTTTTAAGATTTTTCCGGGGAAGCATGCCCCCGAACCTTCCCCTCTTCAGAGCTTTTCTTGTTTCTCAATCAGCTTCAAATTTGTTCTGCCATAAACAGGGCGCTTGAAAAAATGTGGAAATTATGCCCCCTTTTGAAATTTGTCGCTACACCACTGATTAGTTTATTTATTGCATTCTATAACTGACTTAGGCTAGTCTTGCAGTTTACACTTGGTCTGATTTTGGTTCCGAATAAGCCCGTTGAAAGCGGGGTGGAGCAATTAATCTATGAGTTATAAAATAACTCATTTCGGCTTATTTTCAACTCTGTATGCTAGGCTAACGTTCGCGCATTGATAAAGGCTTGAATTTTAGATGGATTTGTTCTTCGCAGTGAGCAAATTACATGGGACCAGCAGTTTGTTGAAGAGACGCTACGTTGGACATGTGTTATCTAATCTTTTTTTATTTCATGTTGGCCGGCAAGATTGCTTGTTGTACCTTTGGGAAAGGCACTCAGCGGGATTTCCCATTTTGATGTGGTAAACAGGTAGCCGATAACTCCTAAGCGAACTCGTCATAGCGCTTTGGTCGCTTTCTCGTGAGAGGAGGACGAATATGCTATTGACAATAAATACCTGAAAGTGTTTTGCAGAAAAATGACTGAATGTGAAAGTCTTCTAGATAATTTAGAAGATCTAACTCAAAGCGAAATAAAACTTCATAAGAAAAGATGGTTTGTTGCTTTAATTATTGGAATGCAGTTGATGTGCGTGAGGTTTTTGGAGAACTCAATCGGAATTGTCAACGATGTTTATGTAGAGTATTTCAACATATCATACAGTGCTGTGGATTGGTTTTCAATCATTCAATTTCCCGGCAGCATTGTGGGCAATTTTGTCGTAGCGTTTCTCATATACAAACAATATGTTGGATTACGACGATTATCAATTTTAGTAAGTGCAATGACCGTATTTGCTGGCACAGCTATGTTTACAGCCAGTGTAATACCAAGATTGTATCCGCTGATATATATCGGAGAATTTTCAATGGGTGTTGCTTTTGCGATTACCAGAGTAATGATAATTGAAATGGCAAACATTTGGTTTCCTGAAAATGAAATTGGTAAAGCTTTAGCAGTGACATCAATTTCTACCGGTAGCGCTTCCATTTTAGCATGTTTGGTTCCAAGCAACATATTTGAAAACTCTTCCAGTTCTCAAGATATATTCAAAAACCAAAACATGTCACATGTAAATGATGGATTGGAAAGAAGCATGTGGTTTTTCGTTAACAAAAGAGCTTTCCTTAAGTACTACGGTGCTTTAAATGTAATTGTAATTGCAATATTTGGCTTAGTACTGAAAACGATGAAGGATAAACCACCAAAACCTCCTAGCAATGTCCAAGCACAACTCAGAAATTCAAAAACTACTCACGCTAACGCAGCTATTGCAAATGACAGTACAACTCATCTGAAGCCCTTTTTTCAAGAATGCAAAAACGTTTTAACAAATGATGTCTTTGTGTTACTTTCTCTTGTAACAATTATTCGACGTGCCTTCATTTCTGTCTTGATAATTTTTTTGTCTGAAGTCCTACGACCCATAAATTTGAACTCCAACTTTGAAACTGCACCCAACGTTTTATCAGGGTACGTTATGGTTAGTTACAATTTTACTTTATTGATAGGATCTTTTGTTTCATCTTATATATTCGATCATTTTAAAAAACACATGTTGCAGTTATCACTGTCAGTATTCTTCATGTTTATCATGTCACTTGGCATGCTGCTCGGAACGTACTACGGCAGTGTCATAGCCATTTGGATATTTAACGCACTAAGCGGCTTTGCAATTGTGTTTTCAGGCGGACCTATCAGGGATATTACGGTGCAGCATTTGCATCCTATCAAACCAGGGTTTATATCAGCGTTACAAGAACTGGGATCATTCGTTGGCGCAATCATGATCGCTCAAGTGTCTCGATTTATTTTGAATTATGGAGGTGGTTTGGGAATGTTTACATTTCATACCATGCTTTTACTGTTTTCTCTTTTTGTTTGTTATTTTCTAAAGCCTAATTTCAGACGTTTGCAAATCAATTTGTAGATGCAATTATTATAAATGCGCTCTTATTCTTTCAGTGTAAGATGTTTTTCGGTGTAACTCCACCACAGTCAAGTCAAAGCATTCGTTGCCATCTCATACCACATACAGAAAAAGGAAACAAGCAACAAGAGAAAATACACCAGCATCCATGGAAAACTTTCATACAAAAAAGATATTCTTCTTATGGGCAATATCAAACTTGTATTCAAATCAAAACTATTCTGTATTTTGCTTCTTTTGGATTGTTTTTCCCAGAAACTTTCCAACGCTTTAAAAAGCTTACGATTAAATTGAGAACAGTTTTATTCAGCCGTGAACGCTTTGCAGCGAGCTACAAACGCAACAATGTTTTTATGCTAAACCTGCTATTCGTTTTTGCACTAACGTCAAACGATATTTATACTAATGCACTTCAGTGATCAAGGAACATTTATCTCATCCACAAATTATTAAAATAGTTTTTGTATTTTGCCTATATATGATAGTTCAATACCTCCAATATAGTCCGTGATGGGCACGATAAACCTTTCTCTGCTAAAGCGATAACGACAATCGATAATATCAAAAATGCTCTGGACGATACCGATAATCAATAAATCTCAATTTCTCAAAGCGATATCGGTAATCGATAAATTATCGCCGATAATTTTCCGATAAATGATGCGGTAAATGTTCAATGTGTTTGACGTTTTTTTTTTGAAAGTCGAATCACAAAAGTGTTTTTCTAGATTTTTCAAGAAAAAAAAGCAGTTCGCGAACTCTGCCGTGGCATTAAACAAAATAAAGAGAGATTTTTTAAATTGCAATAAGACTTTATCGACACCGTGAATTTCGCCATTGCGCCAACTTCCTAACTTAAAGCACTGTGTGCATAAGCAATCGTTTATTGCGGTAATTTATCGGCGATAACAAAATATATTACAAAAGCGATATCGGTAATCAATAAATCCAAACTATTTTGAGCGATAAAGATAATCGGTAAAAAATTATCGCCGATAACTATCGCCGATAAATTATCGCGATAAATGCTTGTCTCTGAATGCAGTAAAATCAAAACAATAAGAAAAGGATGTGCTGAATCAAAAGAAGATCTCTAATTTTATCAAATTCACTCTTACCGATTAGCAAAACCACAAATCATTAGATGATCAGCACGATTTAAATTTATACAAACTAAAGATTTTGGAGAAATTTTTTAAGCAAATTTTGGGTGCAATGATGTCAGCAAAAATAATCCAAAATATTTTGAAGACTATCACGGAATTCTAGAACGTCAATATTCATAATGCAAGATCATCTTCTCCAAATTTAATGTTACCTTCTTATTCAACTAATCGGATTTAAATATCGACCAAATTTTAAAGGGCCAAATAAGAGAACTCTTTGCCCATGCAATCATCATCTTAACATAACTTCTATAAAATACATAAAAAGCATAGGTTTCAAAACCATATTTTTCAGTAATGACGTTTATATTATAATTACAAGCCATCTGAGCTAAAATTTTGCATTACTTCTAGAGAATTAGTACTTCTAACTAATTAATTGAACTTCGTTACGTACACATGTTTATAAAATATTCACTCCACTCAAGCCCTTTCTTCTAATCTACTCTTTCATTTACAAGAATCGCTGGACAAGAATACTTTGCGTCCCTAATTCGCGGTACCGATACCTGTCATATCACTAGTGTTGTTCTCAACTTAAGATTGTCAACTTAAAATGGTTATGATGTTAACTAAATAAATTCGTTCAATTCAATCTTAGTCACAGGAAATTGTGAAATTCAAATGTATTTTGAAGTTCAGCAGCAATTTGTAGGCATCCTTTTTATCAAATTACAAGATTGGGAATGGAGGAGGCAAATTCTAACGCTTTACAAGTTGAGTTTTCAGTTTAAAATTGTAATTGAAAAATTGTTAGTCGGATGTTTACTATTTCAATTGATATGTAATGCTGTTATTGATCCAGCTATGCTACTCATATACTGTAGTGCAGACGTTATTAGTATGAACATACATGAGTTAAGTTAAACCCTCTTGGTTTTCTGTCTTTCCTTAAAGCTGCTAATGAACCTGCATTTTAAAAACTTATTTTTCCATAGAAAGAAAGTGAATCTTAATTCACAGTGCGAAAAAATAAATGATACAACATACACAGTAAATGAAAAAGTTAGTCGATATTAAAAAACACGGTAATCGAAGAACAGCCAAAAAAACACGAACCTTTAAAAAAAATAAGATATGCGAATATAAGCGATTCGGCAACCGCGCAAAATACGCAGTATCACCGCGAACTTAAGGCTGCACAAGTGCACATGTATACGACAGTAAACTAATAATGCCGACATCACAAAAGAACAAATACGTTGCTCAATGACTCCATAAAAATATTTTTTGAGAATTTACTGAAGTTTTAATTTCGCACCAAGAGAGATAAAAATTGACATGTAGCTTCCACGCATTGTTACAGTGGATAAGGAACAAAAGATTTTTAGCATTACACAATCCCACATAATGAACAACACAATCAGCAGCAGTGTTGCCAACCTTGTACGACAAAAATCCGCTAAACTTGACTTCAAAATGCGCTGAAATGCTGGCTGAATCCGCTAAAAAATCCGCCAAATTCACATTCAATACACCGGGACCACAGATTTCTCTTGTGGGTTACAAAATTCTTTAAATCAATCACGACTTACAGCATATTAGCGAGAATTTTCTTCACTTTTATGCAAGTAGAAAAATTGCAAGGCCTTTCAAACGTTGAAGGCCCAAACTAATAGCCTGTAGTGTTTAAGTCCTATATATCCTCAGTAAAAAATAGCAATAAACAAACGGCCTCTGTAAACACGAATGCAACAATTTCCAGAAATGCAGCAATACTGATGGCTATGAAGTTCGATACAACTCTCACACGTTTGCTTAATAACATATTAATAAAAAGCTAACTAAATTATAGATACGGCAACCCATTACACCGACATATGCACAGAAGTAGGAAACACTGCTAGAAGCCATTCCAACCAGTCACAATCGCCATCGCTAAATGAAATCACATTCCTTATTTACACCAACTATGCATGCTTGCAGCGCAAAAAAGTTTTTTTGACTTCGCGTTTCAGTAAAAAAAGATCAGCGCCATGGCCTAGTGGTTAAGAGCGTTCGCCTTGGACGCTGGTGGACTGGGTTCTCCTCTCAGTCGGGTCAAACCAAAGACTTTAAAACTGGTATCTGCTGTTACACTTGCTAGACGCTCAGCAATTAAGTGTAGCGCAGAGGATGAAATGAACAGAGAATAAAAATACGTCAGAGAATTCTTGACAAAATTTAGTCTTGGCGCTGAAAGACCTTGGTAGTTATAAAGGGCCATAAAACCACACAACACAACACAACATGTTGCAAGGTGACTGCAATACACCGGGCTATTTTTGTGTTTTTTCCAGTTTATGCTCCCAGCATAAAATTTCTCGCTGCGTCACTGTTTACACGTTACTTGTAACTCAGAACCTAAAAGCAAAGCAGGTACCAATTAGCTGACTGTGTATTAGCATAATGATCAAAACTGCAAAAAGCTTCTAGCAATAGCATGCTATAACACGTTACCTACAAGTTACGTTTATACATTTTTAGGTGCGATCACACAAATGAGACGTTAAGACCTTTGAGACATTGTGCACTGTGCAGTTTTATCTTAATATGACACCACGCTTCAATGACTTTGTGCGGATGTGATGTCATAATAAGACAAATCTGCACGTTGTTTCAAAGATCTCAACGTCTCAGTTAGTGTGATCGCACTCATAATGCTATAATGCGCTATTACAAAAAACGTTGAATATCATAAAGAGGTGACGGGAGGCCTACTTGTGATAATTTTTCGAAATTACGCAATTTTGCACAAAATCTACCTGCACTTTCGTAAAATCCGCAAGGAAATCCCGCTGTCCTTCAAATGCAAAAGCTTTCCGCTGAGCAGAAGCAAAATCCGCCAAACTTAGCGAATTTTCCGCTGAGTTGGCAACTCAGCAGAATCAATTATAAATTAATACGTTTCAGACTGTCAAGGATTAGGAAGCTTGCTTAAACACTGATTGATTTTTCATCATGCTTGTTAGTACTTCCATATATCTTTCCACCATACCACAGGCTTTAAATCGGAACACGTTTGTTAATTACCTAGCGAAATCAGGTCCATTGATACAACGTTAAACCGTGAAACGTAGTTGAAATGATTGCTGCAACGATGCGACTGCACAGGTCGATACGGTGTAACTTTTCACGAATAAATTTCAATTTTTTAAGACTTGGCTATTTAAGCTTTTAAGATATTCTAACAAGTAACGTACAATAATTTACTGCAGTACAGTAGTCAGTAGAATACAACTGCACGAATGCGAACATGCAGCTGACATGGAAAACTACAAGTTCTAGCAATCGCAAACGCCAACGTTTTTTTTAATACAAATTTCATGCATAACCTTGTTTCAATTAGCCTAGCAACCTGACAAATTTGTAAGAAAATGACTGGATGCAAAAGGCTTCTAGAAAATTCAAGTCAAAGCGAAGTAAAACTTAATACGAAACGACGGTTTTCCAACAAAAGAGCTTTCCTTAGCTTAAGTAGGCTACTGTGGTGTTTTAAATGTGGTTGTAATAATTGCAATTACAACTCATAAACGATAAGCGCAATAGCACGACTACACGCGGCAGTGCTTTTTACGTAGCACTCATGTATCAGGAATACAATAACCTTTTGAAAAATGATAAGTATGTATAATGTTACTTTCTCTTACAACAATTATATTCAACGTGCCTTGTTTCTGTCGTGATAAAATTTTGGCTGAAGTTCTACAACTAAGTAAACTACAAATTTGAAACTACACCCAAAGTTTTGTTAGGACATTTTAGACCTGCAGCTTTCGATAGCTTCCGAAAACGAAAGCTGTATTGTTAGTAGCTACCAACTTGCGTTTGCGAATTGAAGTTAATAAAAATGTAGTTGCCAACTAGCAGCCACAACTCTAAAATATATTTATAGACCTGCGACTTACGGGCCATTAAGGAAAACTCGCAGTATTCAGCTCCTTCAACCGGTGCAAAATAATTAAAAACAAAAACTGCAGGTCCTTATACAAAACTTTTTCAGGTTTGACGTGGTTTGAAAAATTAGTACACGATGCAATACGACCTGCTGAGAATAGCTAAAAACGATATACAATAAAATGCCAAACGCTTTCAAACAAAAATCATTGGTCCTAATTCCTAATTTCCACTGTCTTGCAAATAACACCGAAAAGACGAGGAAGCTGGTTTGGAAATAAAAAGTAACGATAGGTGGTAGGATATGCAGAGCTCATCTTGCAATGGAAGGAAAGACTTGCAAATAAAAATTGTAAATCATACGATAGAAAAATGATTTTCTTGAAGTCGCACAAAGCACCAGCACATATTTTCCAATACGAATTAAAGCTTCATAAAATATCGTTGTATCACAGCCTGTAAAAAAATATATTTAAAGATTCGTGAGCAGAGCTCCACAAAAAAAACTTCATGTTTTTGACAATTTTTGCTATCAAAGTAACTCTGAAGCCAAACCAGACCAAAAAGAAATCAACAGCACTCATTTAATTGTTATAGATATGGCAGTACATCAAATTTTCATTATAGTCGAGATATTATGCCGAAGTGTGGAATAAGTGGCGGGCCCATCTCCGTGGCTTAGCGCTTGGATTACACAGCTCCGAAGGAACGTCGCAGCGGTGGCGAGCCGTTGGCGACACTGTGCTGATTTGATCAACCTGGGATTTAAACCCCGGACCTCCCGCACCGATGCCGTTCGTGTGCGCCAAGCAACTGAGCTAACGGCCGGTTATGACAGTACTATATATATTTTTTTTTCAAGCCACGTAATTGCAGCTTAGGTTTTTATAATAGTGGAGTGTACGTAGGCATCATGGCAGATGACCTAACTGAACATTAAACAAGCCAAATCAGCTCCGAAGTCTAATGCACCAACCACTCGTACAATTCCATAATGCTAATCAAAAGTTTGTGCGCCTCTATACAAAAATCAATGTAACTTTTTTCCGCCGCTTGATAAAGCTAAGCGCTAGAAAAGACCCAAATAGCGATGTCACAAAATCAAACAACGTAAAACGCATATTTATGAGAAGTTTAGATGAAAAAGTTTCAAGGGACAACTTAATGTTTCGACTATAAAAAAGTTTCGTCGGCCTTGCTATGCACAGCCAGTCCAGGCTAGACTCATTCCAGAGTGCAAGAACTCTTAACAACTTGAGCTGTAGACTCTGGTTTGATTTGAGTTGTAGACTCGGGTTTGATGAGCTGTAGACTCGGGTTTAATTCCGAGTCGGGTCAAACCAATGACTTTAAAATTGGTATTCACAGCTTCCCTGCTTGACGCTCAGCATTAAAGGGACAGTGTGGAGAACAAACCGACAGGTTTACTTGTTGAGCCGTTGGGAAAGGCACTTAGCGGGATTCCCCCATCTTGGCGTGGTAGACAGATGGCTGGCAACTCCTAAGCGAGCTCGTATAGCGCATTGATCGCTTTCTCGTGATAGGAGAATAAATATGCAACTAACTAACTAACTAACTAACTTTCACGTTGCTCTATAAGCTCATCCTAAACTTCCCAACTTCATTTTTTTAAAGGTTGTTTCTTCCCATTAGCATGCGACCAGCCACACGCAATTTCTTCTTTGTATGGAGTAGATGTATTTAAGATGTCCTCAGATGTAGGGACATTTTTTATTGAGCCATGCTACAGTTTGATCATCTAGGGGCAATATTCCAAGAGCTCCGTGTGGGGGATGGTGGGTGGGGCATGACGTTACAATGTGGTTTGCAGTTTGTTCGTTCGCACCACATTCACAAGTTGGTGTGAATGCCATTCCCCATTAATTGTGCATTGTCCCACGAAAAAGGCCGACACCAGTTCTCAGTTTGTTAAGCTTGACTCAAGCTGGTCTTGGAAGCGTCCTTCCTGATGGATTATTACTGACGTCTTTGATGTAATTGTGGAGGTGAGAAGGATTGTTTTACCACTCGCTGTTCCATCTGTGGTCAAACCATAAGTTTGCAGGAGCGTCTTGTTCTGCTAGGTCTTGCAAAAGCTCAAGCGCAGCAGGCACAAATGATCTTCTTGATTTAAGGTGCCTTTGTTGTTTGGTGAGCCGGGAGTGGAGTCTGTTGTGTAGTAAGTGCTTTGGTTCTTTGACCGGGCGAGCTAGGGCTATTGTAGCTCGTTTTCGTCAAAGATCCGCTCGCTCTATGCCTGCCAGTACGGGTAAGTTGTCCGTTGGAATGCGACGCAGGCATTCAGTTACTGTACGTAGTTGTCGATGAGGTGAGTGTGATTGCTGCGACACCACGCTGGAGCGTAGTGTCGACAACATTTACCCAGGATCTTGAATGGAATACACTGCAGGGAGATGGGTTTATAGCTCCTTGGATTATCCAGTGGCTTCGACGGCTTTGGGATAGCAACAACAGTTACAGATCTTTGTGAACTTTATTTGACGCATGCAGGAAAATAGGAACTTGTTTAGCCACGTCTTATTACCATCGCCGGCATGGAGTGTTTATTCAGGGCACACTGAGTCAAGGTCTGGAGCTTTTTCTGATGGAAGACGTCGGAGGGCACAAGCAAATTCCTCGGAGGTGAAATCTTGAGTGATTTCCTTATCTGGTGGTGTTGGTATTTTCCAGAGTTCAGACCTTTCGTTATTCACGAGTCAGGCTGATGCTCGGTCCTTGACTTTGTAAACCTTATTTTTACGAGTTGTGATACTATTAAATTAGCTGAAATGGGGCAAGGACGAGACGGTCGCTTGTTTGTGCCAGTTAGGTTGTTTAATGTGTTTCATGCCAGTCGACTGGAGTGTGTGAATTCCATCGTGTTGACAGCTTCTGTCCACCTATCACGTCGTTTTTTGTCAAGACGACTCAATAGTACGAGAGCAGCTTTATCAATTGCCTCACCTACGGGTGCTTGTAAAAACAGGGCTACCACACAATTTTAAAAATCAAGTTCTATGACTTTCCAGAACTTTTTACATGACCTTCCATGACTTTTTTTATGACCTTTCATGACTTTTTTTGTGACTTTCCATGACTTGTTTATGACTTTTTAAAACAGTAATTACACCTTTTTTACAGTATATGAGTAGATATTACAGTAGGCCATAAATCACAGAGCAATCGTAAGGCTATTAGACAGCTCAGATGGCCGAGTGGTATACAGCGTCTGTCTCTTGAGCTGTAGACTCGGGTTTGATTCCGAGTCGGGTCAAACCAATGACTTTAAAATTGGTATTCACAGCTTCCCTATATCAAGTAAAACTGAAAAACTAGCCTCAGATAAAATTTGGTAGAAAGTATATTAAAAACTAGTAAAAAATAAAATCGATTTCGACCTCAAAGATCTTCGTCAGTCATCTAAAAAAATATATATATACCTCAATAACTAAGTACACTAGAACAATATGTTATACTCAAAACTGAATACACTGACTGGTCAAAACGTTACACTCAATTTGGTAAAAAAATATCTAACCACAGTAAAGCCTATAATCTCGATGTGTCACAGTTCAAACAGCAGGTGTCAAATTAAGAGCGGAAACACGAAAACAGTGCGAAAAACAAGCGGAAACTATTTGATTTAAGGCAATGAGCTGACAGCTCAGATGGCCGAGTGGTATAGAGCATCTGTCTCTTGAGCTGTAGACTCGGGTTTGATTCCGAGTCGGGTCAAACCAATGACTTTAAAATTGGTATTCACAGCTTCCCTGCTTGACGCTCAGCATTAAAGGGACAGTGTGAAAAACAAACCGGCAAGTTTACTTGTTGTGCCGTTGGGAAAGGCACTTAGCGGGGTTCCCTCATCTTGGTGTGGTAGACAGATGGCCGGCAACTCCTAAGCGAGCTCGTATAGCGCATTGATCGCTTTGTCGTGATAGGAGGATAAATATGCAACTAACTAACTAACTAACTAATGAGGTCTTAGCAATGTTGATTTTAGCATCCAAGTTCGAAACCCATATACTTTCAAAATAGTCTAATTTATCGACTGGAGGTTCTTGTAAAAAAATGACTTCGTAGCATT
>OZ023233.1:24749116-24847098 GCA_964006365.1 Trididemnum miniatum
ATAAATCACAGGGCAATCGTAAGGCTATTGGTGTTATGGTAGACCTTTTTTATATTATTTTATGTCAGCTGCACTCCACGTGCGTGGATTCTGTGGAAGTGATTATTTTTCAGTGGAAACGAAACCAAACTCGGAAGTTGTGTGTTCAAAGAGAGCTGGAAGCCCGAAGACTAAAAACTTGACTGCTTTCACATCTCTAATACTTACGTTCCACATTTGCCAATGAAACTTGTGCAATTAGCCATGATTTAACTCCTGTAGACCTGCTCATTGCGCATTCGTGGTGTAGCAAGTCAATCAAACCAACATTACTTGCAAGCAAGTACATTCGTTTAAATTACAACACGTTTATCGTTCAACTATCGGCCCAAAATAGTAAACAACTAAAACCAGGTTATACAAACTGAAAAATGTGAGAAGGAAGAACACGACAATAGTTTCAAAAAGAGAGTCAGTTATTTATTCAGCTATTTTCAACCACTGTGCAGCGATACACTAGTGTTAGAATGTCACTGGTGTGCCGCAGGATTTTGCTCCTAAAAAAGGGTCGAAAATTACAGTACTACGTTTTGCTATTACAAACAATGCATTTAAAAGTATGCAAAGAAAGTTTCCGTCTCATAGCGTGACTTGCTAAGTAAACTACGCAAGGTCACAGCTACAGCTCATAATGCGTAAAACAGAAAAACGATATTAACGCAAAATATGTAAACACTATTGCCATGCTATTGCTGCCGTCACGACGTAGTAACTGAAATTCAAACTTTGGTCTTAATTAGTTTGCTGTCATTTTCACCAAGTATTGACAAAGAAGCATCAGCAGTTTGTAGGCTACGACACCTTATATAAATTATACATACGATTAGGGATGTCCATTTCAGAATATCAAATCCTGCGAAACCGGTTCCTATTTTGAACAGGTTCCGATTTTACGATTCGGTTTAATTGGGAAGAAAAATTGCGCGTGATAAATCTTTTCAGACGCTGCGCATAAACATAAGTGCGCGCTCGGCCTCGTGTGTGGGAGATCATGCGGTGCTCGTCGGAAACTGTAAAAAATTTGTGGGAGGCCATGAGTGTAGTATGCGCCGTTTGTATATATACTGGAGCCGTATTGTTTCATTTGTTTCCAAAAATTAAAAGGGGTATGGCCGCTGTTAGCTCAGTGGCTGCGCCACTGCGTGTACGTATGCTTTAAACTTATAGTGCTGAAATCCTAGTGCTAGCTATAAATTCATTAAAAATGAAACAAATGGTTGTTGTTTTTTTGTTTTGCAGTAGTCGAACGGTTGCGTGCTGAAATGATATTGAAATAGCACTAATGGCCATTATGTAGATTCAGGATTCGATTAAGAAATCGAAATTCTGGATGTGGAAAAAAGATTCGGAATTATTCTAGAATACTTAATTTTTCCGAAATGGACATCCCTACATACGATTAAACTTAACTTTCACAATAAACAACTCTAGTGGTTAACATTCAGCCGCACTTTAATTGAATGCACGATTTTGGATTTTCGCTTAGGCTCTTAACTATTGGAATAATACAAATGAGGGGTACCGGTAGTTGTAAACACTCACGGATAATAATCACTGACAAGGCGAAACTTTTGTCCGACAAAGTGATTCTGTTTCTAAGCTTTTCAGCCTCCAATAAAACTAACCATGTACATAACCATCTAAATTTACCAATAAACCAAAGAATTCCAACCAATAATTATCGCCACCCACAGTAAGAATAGGTACCAACAAAGAGGCCTAAATGCAGTACAAGGATATGCATTATGCAGCATAAGGACAACTAATGTTATAGTAGTTCAGGGATTGCTCATTAGCATTAGAGAGTGGGTAGAGAGATTTGCTTCAATTTTGTGGATTGTTGCACCTGTAGTAAGAAACAGAAAAGGCAAATTTGTGCCAACACTAACAACGCCTTTAATCTCAGGGCTGAAAAAATAGTACATTCTATATTCTTTACCCCGCATCATTCGAGAAAGCACAATCACCATTGTACTGGAGGCAAGGGTGGAAACCTGGCTACTTGGCGTTAGGGTGTCAGTTTCAGTTTCAGTGTGTTGAAACCCAGATGTTAAGTTTCAGTTTTGGTTTGGTTTCTCGGCTGTTGAAAAATGGGTTCCAGTTTCGGTGTCAGTTTTGCTTACGCGCAGCTTTGGTTTCTGGATTTCAATTTCGGTTTAAATTTCATCCAAGGAAGTTATTTTACCATAAATACGGATTATTTAAATCCTCTTCTTCTTGGCGTTTTGGTTTTATTACGATTATAAGTAGCAGCTCAGATGGCTGAGTGAGGAGAGCAATTGCTTCAGAAGTTATCGACTTTGGTATGATTCCGAGTGCGGTGAAACCAAATAGTCAAAAATTAGTATTCACAGCTTCTCTATTCGACGCTCAGCGTTAAAGAAACTGCTCGTAAGGATGGCGATGACAATTTTTAAAACTTAAAACCTTAGAAAATTTTGAACAGGTTTTAGTGTCAGTTTCGGTTTTGACGTTTCAAGAAAAAACGGTTTTGGTGTAAGTTTAGGTTTTCAAAATTTTGGCTAAGTAGGTGTCAGTTTCGGTTTGGGTTTCCAAAATTTCCTTTAAAACCGGGTTTTCAGGTTTCGGTTTAGGTTTGAGTTTCGAACCTTGACTGTAGGTATCTAAGAGTACAATAGAACGTGATGAACGATACTCAGGAATGTACAATACAGTCATATACTCTTGATCCATCTCTAATTATAGTAGTAATACCTGAAAAAGCAACATGAAACAGTCCACTAAAACTGAATGCTTCATACTGGTTATCGGTACTACACTACAAATCTCTGTTTAATAATAGGAAGGCGTGCATAATCAGATAGTTAATAAATCTTGAATCTACTAAGTGTGTTTATCAAAGCCGGCGCCAGAGCAGTCGACTTAAGGGGGGGGGGGGGGGGGGCAAGCGTTTATAAGGGGTCCAAAGTTTGAAATTAAGCACAAAAACCTCTCTCTTCAAAAAAGTAAGCTTGTTAATCGGGGGGGCCAAGCATGTCGATTGGCGTTGGCCCTGGTGTTTATAATATAATTAGTTTTGACTTCCAACCAAAGGAAGTGATGAATTCAAACCAGATATCGAGTCATCGAACAAGAACGCACAATGAGCACAAAACATAAACCCTCAATAAAATGACCTGGGAATTCAATCAATCAATCGGTATATTTTACCACGACGCAATATTCTACTACTATGCAGAGGAGGGAAGCAGCGATGAAGATTAAAGGGTCCTAGGAATGAGGCCTGTGCATGGTGGTGACAATCGTCAGTGTGCACAAAGTGGAAATTGAACAAGATAAAAAAGTTCTTTGATCAAAAAACAGTATTTCAAAGTTTGGGTAAGAACGAAGAAAACTACAGCTACAGTTATTGTTTCAAGAAGATTCATATTCTTCAGGACCAATCCTCGCCTTTCGGATATCTGCTTACGAGCAGGTTCATCTGAAAACAAAGCATAATTTTGTTTTTGCGCAACGATTTATCCAGTACTGCAAATCAATTTTTCTTTTTCTTTGAGCTTTGTAAAACTTTAATTGCTAGCTGATAGAATTTGCATAATCGACTGTTTGTTACACAGCATTGCATTGTTTTTAAGCAATGCTTGATTTTGAATGCAATGAGCATTCTTTTTGTTAAATACTGATAGTACAATATTATTACTTCGCAGTTTTATGTCAACACAATTTCTTTAAGTTTCGCAACCCTTTTTTAATTTTTTGTATTTAGCTTCAATCGTCCTACCGATTACGTGCCATCTTTGTACTCTGTATTTTGCTGTAGTTGACAAATAACTCTGCCTGTCTGTTATGTAACAATGCTTAGCCTATGCTGTGCATTGCGTTGGTTTGTAAGCGTGTTCTTAAACGTGGCATGGCATATATGAACCCAGATCAGCAATCAAAAGGTTCTACTTCGATGGTCTTTCTTTCAACAGTACTCAACGACCATGATCTCACAGCAGAATGTCAGCACGACTGATTCGTCAATGCACCGCTCGGTGTCGGTGCCAGTGCTATCCCTCCAGCAATCGCTTATCCCCCTGCGAGCTTTATGTCAAAGCAGGGCCGAAACTTAATCATCTTTCGAAACCCCCTAAAATTTTTTTCTTGGATGGTGATACAAAAAAGCGAGCCCCGAAAGAGCGATGCCAAGCTAGGGGGGTCTGGGGGCATGCCCCCCAAACAAGTTTGCGGAACTTGACCTTATTTTGGAGGTTTTTTGTGCGTTTTGAACCTTTAAAATTCTTCAGTTTTAACAAAATTTAATAGTCTGTTTTACTAGGTCCCTTCCAAACCCACTAAAATAATGCTGCAAGCAAACGTACTCTACTCTAACACTTCGCTACTTATGCGAAGAAAAAACGTTTTTAAGGCTTATTTTTGCGTCTTTTACTTGAGGATGAGGGGCCTTTGGTATGCTACTAAACGTTTGTTTGCTAATTTTGCGACTGCTATTTTTCGAAAAATTTGCAGGAGCCCCAGGGCCCCCCATGGCCAAAACGTAAATATGGTATGGGGGTTCCACATCGCGCGAGTAAAGACAAAAAATATATTGAATCTTAGAATAGGCCTATTTAAGGCACCTTTATCATACGTTGAGTAAATAGCACAACGTACTAACTATCTACGGGGCCCCCTTCTGGTACGCCCCCCCAGTTGGGGGGTTCGGGGGGCGCTAGTTTCGGCACTGTGTCAGAGCCAAAGAATAGAAGACTCAAATAGCTAAAAATTACCTCATTCCAGAGTCGACAAGTCTTATTAGCTAATGTGAAAAACCTCACAAACAGGATTTCTTGCAAGAGTGAGTATACAATAAAGGAATTAGAATAAAGCCGCTGTGAATCTCAAAACTGGACGTTTCGACAACATAAATTTAGCTGTCACCATCAGCAGTGTATGCAAGGCAGTACAAAACTGTTAGAACTAGAAATGCAGGCAGTGAACACTGTTTCGACCTATCAGGTCTTATCACTGCAGTTGGTGTGACTGTGACCGAAATTTAATCGAGGCAATGTAAAACCTGCAAAAAAACTCTTTGCCCTACCCGTTCGCCCGTGAAAAAGCGGGGGACAAGACAAGTACTGTGTCTGTGCATGCAGCCCAGAAAACACAGTGAATGTCAGCGCTTAAGTCACAATTTGTAACGCAATTACAAATGCGCAAGTATTTATACAGAACTGAAGACAGTGAACAGTGTTTCGACCCATCAGGTCTCATCAGTGCAGTTGGTGTGACCGACATTTACTCAAGGCAATATGTACCTGAGATGGAATTATTTGCTTGTGGCTTGTATCAATACCAGTTACCAAAACCTGCAAAATGCTCTCTTCCAAACCCGTTCGCCCAACCCATTTGACCGACATTTACTCAAGGCTATATGTATCTGAGAAGGAATTTTTTGCTTGTGGTTTGTAACTACACCAGTTACCAAAACCTGCAAAAAACCTCTTTGCTCATCCCGTTTGCCCATGAAAAAGCGGGAGACAAGGCAGGTGCTGTGTCGTGACAACGAGACGAAGAAGGGAGTTAAACCATTAACCTTGCGATCATGGTCGTCGTAAAAACGACGCTTGGAACCACTGCGCCACGCTGCGGACTAGCCAAACGAAATGGATTTTTTCGTAAAATTAATTATAATTGGTGACTGTGGTGACACCTAAACTGAGCAAACATACAGCTTACAGACCTACATGTGATTAATTGTAATACAAGCATCTCCCATTGGTTTCTGTATCAGGGTGTAAAAAAATAACATATTAAACTAGGCGAGCTTGTTGGTATTGCGACTTTTTCTGAGAACTGCGGGTTCGCTTATTTCAGTTTATATTTTATTCAAACAAAACATGAATTATATCGTTCCATACTTTAACTAGTCATTAACTAGGCAAAAAACAGGGCAAAAATTTTTCCGCGCCCCTCCTGGTTGCGGGTTTTAAAGACAGCAATACGCAAAAGTGGAGTGAATTTTTGATGCGACTTGCTTATGATAAAGAAGATTAATATCCCAGTCTCGGGTAATACAAAGACTTTGTTTGAATAATTTTGTATGACGCATTTAACGGATATTTACCAACTTTTGCCGAGTTTCCTACACAATGAGCACCGATATACACGTTAAATAGCTAATTTTCTTTAGTGCGCAAAGAAAAGGTGCTCGGCTTGATTTACGGCTGTTTTTTTTTTCAAACTTTTGTTTCGGTCAATTGACCGATTTTAGCAAAATTAGCTTAAAATTGTTCCATCAACTGGACAATATTTCGGTCAAGTTTCTATGCTTTACGTAGTGATCTCCAAAAAAAAGGTCTCCACCTTGCATACGCCAATTATGCAGCCTTCGTCTGCAACATTTCAAAAATTCAAGTTTTGTTTCGGTCATTGTGACCGAAGGAGCCTAAAAAATTTCGGTTATTGTCAAAAGATTTCGGTCAATAACCGACAAATGACCGAAGAAAAAAATCTAGATTCACGGTAGGAGTTTACATTTCCGTAAGTGACGGCGGGACGCATAAAATGGTCTCGCGGCCGTATGCTGCCCATGCCTGTTCTTGAACCTCCTAAAACAGAGCATTAGGAAACGAATGCGCGCTTGGTGTATCGATTAAGAGCGTCAGCTTGGTAGCCGGGAGAGTGGGGTTTTATTCCCGGTCGGGTCTCAGTAAAGACTTAAACATAGTATTTGCAGCTTTCGTGCCAGTCGCTCGGATCAAGCGGAAGTGCGAAGGGTTTTGTGTATGTGTTGTTCGTCGTGTATGTCCCTTAACAGCGTTCAATCATTCGTGATGGATAATTGTAATAGGCCGCCAATTGAAAATATGGCCCAAAAGAATGTGTGCTTGCACCCGCTGTCCCGTACCTTTACCTGTATTTTTTTTAAACTGTAAATTGTTGTATCGTTACATCCATCCGAATTCCTAGTGTTAGAATAATCCATACCTGTAATGTTCCCTTGACTTTTCATTTCTTAAGTTTTACCTTGAAAAGATTTAGCTAAGGCTTAGAGTAGGAGTTGCAGTTGTTTTGAAGGTTAGTGGATTTTATTTATTTTTTTAAGGTGGTTGGAAGGTTGCTGTACTGCATTGATGACACCGTAATAAGGTCCAAATGAGTGGGTTGCCCTGGGGCCTGTAGTGATGTAGTTAGGCTACCAGTGGCTTATTGTGGGTTAGAAGTTGGAACTGAAAGGCTTTACTGGGCGTTTGTTGTTTGTGGCTGGTCACCTGCTAATTGTATGGAACAACCTAGAAAAAAATGAAGTTGAGAAGTTTAGGATAAGCAATGTGAAAGAATTTTTACAGTCTGGAATGAGTCTAGCCTAGATTGGCTGTGCATAGCAAACCTGACGAGAATTTTCTTATGTGAAATTTGTTGAACAAAAAATTTTACAGGTTATTAGCTGTCACGAATACGGTATACCGGGAAATGTCAAACACGAAATATTTGTGCGTAAATAGTCGCTTGCATTTCAAATCACGTATTGATCTTAAGTACGACTATATAAAAAGCATTATTCTAATTTACCAGTACCTAGTTAATTTTAAGTAAAGATTTTTTATGGCAGAGCATTTCAGTATTGTTGCATCAAGAAAGATATCAAAGAAAACTGTAAAACTGGCAGAAAGAGTGGCAACAATGTCTGAACTTGAACGACTTGTGGTGGAAAATCAATCGCAGCACGAAATAATACTTTACAAGAAACGATGGTTTGTTGCTTTGCTTGTTGGAATGCAAATGATGTGCGTGAGGTTTTTACAAAACTCAATCGGAATTGTCAACGATGTTTATGTGAAATATTTCAAAGTCTCGTATATCGCTGTAGACTGGTTTACAATCATCCAGCTTCCTGGCAGTGTAGTAGCAAATTTGATTGCAGCTTTTCTCATATTTAGAGGAACTGTAGGATTGCGACGTTTATCAGTTTCAGTTGGTGCAATGACAGTTCTCGCGTACAGTGCCATGTTAA
The DNA here is from genome assembly GCA_964006365.1 of Trididemnum miniatum. Lineage (NCBI taxonomy): Eukaryota > Metazoa > Chordata > Ascidiacea > Aplousobranchia > Didemnidae > Trididemnum > Trididemnum miniatum. The sequence goes on from OZ023233.1 coordinate 24,757,116, forward strand.
TTTCCAGCATAGTGCCCATTGTTTACCCGATGATTTACGTAGGACAATTTTTAATGGGTGTGGCTTATTCCACTATAAACATCATGATAATCCAAATGGCAAATATTTGGTTTCCCGAAAATGAGGTCGGTAAAGCTTTAACGGTTTTATCGATATCTACCGCTTGTGCTTCTATATTAGGATATTTAGTACCCAGTCATGTTTTAAAACAAGTCTCAAATATACGTCATACCCAAAATCTTTCTTCAGTAAATAATAATTTGCCAAAATACGATTGGTTTTTTGAAAATCAAAAAATATTCATGATATATTACGGCATATTAATTGCAATTGCAATCATGCTTTTGTGTTTAGTGATAAAAGTAGTTGAAGATAAACCACCCAAACCACCAAGTAAAGTTCAAGCTCGAATCAGAAACATTGAAATTGCGGAGCATGCTTTAAATATAAATCACCACAATCCACTGCTCTTGAGATCATTTCTTCAGGATTTTAAAAGAGTATTAACTAATCATGTTTTTGTGTTAGCTGTGATCGTAGATAGTATAAGAAGCGCTTCTATTGATGTGTACAATATTTTCTTCTCTGAACTTCTAAGACCCGTAAACTTAAAAGCATTTCCTAACGTCGCTCCAAATATGTTATCAGGATATATGTTGGCAACATATGACTCAGCTGTTATTTTTGGATCGTTAATTGCAGCGTATGTATTTGATCGTTTCCAAAAACACATGCTACAGTTATCACTGTCAACAGTTTTTATGTTTGTCGTAGTGCTTGGTACGCTTTGTGGCATTTATTACGAAAATATGGCTGTTGCGTGGACATTCACTGGACTAAAAGGCTTAGCCTTAGTTTTTGGATTTGCTGCAATGAAAGACATTTTGGTGCAACACATGTATCTTTTTAAACCCGGCTTTATATCTGCATTACAAACATTAGTAGGTTTTGTTGGCTCAGCTATAATTGCTCAATCGTCTCGTTTTGTGTTGAATTACGGTGGCAATTTAGGCGTGTTCGTTTTCATATCCACACTTCTGTTTGTCGCTTGTGTACTTTGTTGCTTTCTAAAACCTGACTTGAAACGCACTCAAAATAACTCATAAACGAAAACCATGCAATAAACATTCAGCACGTATTTAAGCTTAATTACAGTGATGAAGAGTTATACCAACTGTTTGCGGTTGATTTTAGTCAGAATTCTTGCCGCTAATCACGTAGAAGGGAGTGTGAGACCACTTGAATGTTTAAGTTGTAAGTTTGCGAAAGAAACATTGGTGTCATGGTGTGTATGACAAGAAGTTATTTGCAAGTGCAAAACTGTAATGCTATGCGTACTACGTAGGCTACTCGATAAACCGACGTTTGGTGTATCGAGCAAGATTGTCCATAGTGTAGTCGGTGGACTTGGGCTCTATTTCCGTTGGGGTCAAACTAAGCACTTAAAAAACACTGAGGTATTGGCAGCTTGCCCGCCCAGCGCTAGGCACAGACGGCAAGTGCGAAGGGTTTAGTAATCCAATTGTTTGCCTTTTATGTTCACCAGCGATCAATTATTCATACTTGTAATAAACAGTGATACAAGAATGGCTACACAATGTGTGTGATTGAGCAGTGAACACCCATTGTCCTGCATCTGCAGCTTTTAATTGCATTTTCACCCATTTTTGCGGCTAAGTTTAACCCAAAGATTTTGAAGAAGTCTACTTACCAAACTTTGCCGTAGTCATCGATATTTGCAATGTGTCAATATATCTTGAAAAACGCCGTGCTTATTAAAACTTGCAGTTTGCTTAAAGGGGAACTGAAACGCAAAAATATTTTTATACTGAAAGTATTACAAAATATGACAAATTCAAAACTGACGTTAAAAGTTTTTAAATGCTTTTAATTAACGAAAAGTCGGCGTTTAAACGATTTCTTATAAGTGTAAGTAATTGATGCGTGATTATGGGGCGCCGTTTGGAAAAATATTATTTTGTCCGGCTTATTTTGCGCGTGTATTTTGGTCCGACTTAGCATACATTTTGTCGGATATATAAGTAGGATATTTCCGATATGTATATCGGACAAATTTTGGTCTAAATAAGCTCAAAAAACATGGGTCACAAAACAAATAGTTTTTTTCCAAACGGCGCCCCATACGTGATGCGTGAAAAAGTTAAAGCCGCAATGTTCGACTTTTTGTCAGACAAAGAGATTTCGGTTATCGAACACTGCAGTCGTGACTTTTTCACGCATCAATGCGTAAAACGTACACTTATGAGAAACCACCTTAAATTTTAAACGCCGATTTTTCATTAACTAAAAGCACTTAAAAACTTTTAATGCCATTTTTGAATTTGCCGTGTTTTTAATGCCTTTAGTGAAAAAATATTTTTGCTCTTCAGTTCCCCTTTAGGGAGCAATAAACCCTAACTTTTCACTTTGGCTAAATAAATTTCCAAAAAATCCTGTCCTCTGATGGTGATTTTCCGAAATTTTGAAGTTTATGACCAATATATCTTCAACATAAGCCGGAATAAGTTGTTTGTATGGTTTTCAGAGATTCAAGATATCTTCTTGTGACCACGATGTCATCTTGTGTGGTGATGTAAATCACTTCATGCCTTCAATGTTGCCTAGTTAACATAGCGTAGTTTGTGGAATTAAGAAGACAGTTTTTATCGGTCGTTCCTCTTTTTGATCCCTGTCATGCAGCACTGATGAAATTTTTTGAAACGGTTGTAATCTTCGCAATCGCGGAGGCTGCAGTTGTCCGTATTATCACTAAGTCTTCCGATGGTGTAGAATTTACTTCACAAACGCTCTTTAAAGTTATTGCAGCTTTTTGGCAACCTTGGAATGAAGTGCACACTAGCGGATTGACTTCGGCTGCTCTTTTTTGCGGCTTTACATTTTTGATGTGCATTGATTATGAACTGGAGCCGGATTAGAGCCGGATTTAACCAAATTTTGGCATGATTGGATCGGATCCAGACTGAGCTTACGAGTCGAATCAGATTGGACCCGGGTTAACAGTCACTCAAAACATTGTTTTCGTTGTGGTTTAATCTTTTTCGCTTATCTTTTCAAAGCAAATTTATTAATTTAACAATATTACGACAACTTTTTCCGTCACAATTCGCTGCTAGCTGTAAAAATGTTTGCGCATTGTTATGTATATATCTTACATAATATTTTCATAACTGATGTTTTTGTTTTGAATTTAGTCGTACAGGGGACTGTCACTATCGCTTGATGCTTCTGTGTCGGATTGGATTGACTTTTTATGGTGAAATACCGGATTGGATTCGGAGTTTAAAATGTCACAATTCGCTTGTCTCTAACTTCTGACGTCACAGTGTTTTTTGCGAAATAGGTTTTATAGTCTTTAGCCCCAGTTTACACTTTGGTTAATTTGATTGTGGCGCTTCTGCGAATTTATTGCGACATGATTCGCATCGGGTTCGCGGTGAAATCGCGAAACCAAAACCAAGTCGCCAAAATCAAGCCGATTCAATTCCGAATCAGTTGCAACTCCGCTGCGAATAGCATGAGCAAGAATGGCACTGTTTGTTCGGGCTCCGATAACATTTGTCCAAATATGGTCGATAGAAGAGCATTTATCTTTTGTTAAACGAGTTGGCTTATTAATCAGAGGGTAATAATTATAATCAAACATTGTCTCCACATAGTTTTCAGTATCATTATTCTTTATATCCAGTAAGTCAATATTGAAGACGCCTATGATGAAACATTTGTTTTTTGATTTGTTCAAGATTGTCAAAGCATTTTGAAGTTGACTAAAAAATTTCGAGAAGGCATCTTTGGAATGCTGAGGTGATCTATAAATTGTTTCGCAAGTTATCTCTTTGTTCATAAATTGAATATGAATAAAAATTGATTCAAAAATTTTTTCATTCATTATAGTTAAGTCATTACAGACATGAAAGTTCAAACGATTTTGACATACAGTCCGACTCCTCCCTTTTGTAGCATTCTTCCATTAGATACAAAAGTATATCCTGGTAAGCATTTGTACTGTCCAAATGAATTAGGCTGTTCCCAAGTTTCATTTATCCCAATTACGTCAGGTTTATGATCTAGTGAAGCTATCAATCCTTTCATTTTAGAGAAATTGGTTGGATTCACGATAGAACGGGCATTTATACAAAGAGTTGAGGATCTACAATTATTGTTTATATTTTCTCCTGGGTTTTCTAAAAATTCATTTACTTCTTTTGCAGAAATATAAACTTCTTTTATCATGTTACCACTGATTTCCTCATCATCATTAAAATCTACATCACAATTAGTTAGTTGACCAGATTCAGTAAATATTTCATTGAGCAATGATGCATTAATCTCAGAACCAGAGAAAAATTCTTCCATGAGTTTCTTATCGGAGAGAAAATGAAAGAGAAAAACTGCTGTTGCACAGTTATGGCAGGTATAGTTGTTGTAAGAGACAAAAGTGTACTCATTCATTGACAAATCACTTGCAAGGCATTTTTGGTGAAAAGTTAAATAGCAAAGGCTACACGTTGTCTAAACCTGTACAACTAAGCACGAACACGGTACTTTCCGCTTTAAATTTGGTGAAAGGTTCTTTCAGTTACAGATTTTGGGGCAGAATTTAAACAGACTACTTCAGAATATATTTTTCAAAAAAACAAGTTTTTTTAAGCCATGTATTTTTTGCAAAAAACACAAGTTTTTACAAAAAAAACGAAAGCAAAAAAAACGATTTACATCACTAGTCATCACGTCACGCCTTGCATACTGTTCAACACATTTTCTCGTGAAGCAGGATAACAATCGCGGCTTTATGAGAGTTCGCAACGGGTTGCTAACTCCGCGTTTTGCGCGTGTGATTTTTCACGCCATTTTCTCTGATAATACTATTACAGGGCTACTCCACTATAATCAGGATCGGTCCAATTGGAAAAGTTTATTATATGCAAAGGTCCAAAAAAATTTTGTAGCTGGTTTGATTCTGGCAAAAAAACACTATACCGCCGATTGCCAGAGTGATTAAAAGCGTAGCTATCGGCGCGGACATAGTTACCCTGTTCAATTTGGTAGGCCTGAAAATTGAACTCTAAACCTCCCGCGCCAATAGCAATGCCTTTAATCACTCTGGCAGCCGGATGGTATAGTTGCCCTGTCCACAATCGGCTGGTTAGCTCAGTTGTCAAGCGCACGCTAACGGTGCGGGAGGTCTGATGTTCGATTCCCGGATCGCTCAAATCGGCACAGAGTCGCATACGGCTCGCCGCCGTTGCGATGTTCTTTCGGAGCTGTGCTGCCCAGGCGCAAAGCAGCGGAGATGGGCCTCGCCACTCGTTAACGCTTCGGCGTGGCAACGCGAGCACAATGAAGATTTTTTGATTTAGTACCCTGTCTGCATGTGGTTCCAAAGGCCGACGAGCTTGCTGCATCATACTCAAATTTTTTAATTCATGATCATTTGTTGACGTCATAATTAAAACAAGTGATAAAAAAATCAATTGTGATGGAGAAAACCTGGGGTTTTGGAACCACTTAAGCTAAACATCGCCAGGGACTTGCCACCGCTGCGATGCTTCTTTGGAGCTCAAAAATGTGTTGCCTGATAAAGCTTTAAGGTCCGGATTTGGACCGCGGGCCGCCAGTTGAGTAGCCATGCACTATTGTGCTAAATTAATAATGTGAAATTTTGAGCATCTTTCTGCTAGTTTTATTTTCTTTTGTTTGATCTCCTAAAACAATGTGTGCTTGCATTCGCTGTCCCATACCTTTACCTTTTACTCATCGCTCATCACTCTTCCTCGATCACGATCCTCAAAGTGTTGCACACTTCTCGGCTGTGGGTGGGGGCCATGTAGCGACTTCCACTCGCTACACCCCTACTTACTTTACAACTGGATCACGTTTTGGAACAGGTGCCGTCTATTCATCATACACTGCACCATCGATGACGCCTCGAAACGGATGACAATTTTCATCGTCAAGTCTATCATTGAAAGCCACTTATACATCTGTAACGTGCAAGTGTCTGTCTTATGCTCTACCTTCCTTTGCGAACTCTGGGACTGTGTACGAACGCAATTACATATAACAGCCGTATATTTGGGAGTTATTCTCCCCTCTCTGTTTTTTAATAATTTAGTTTCATTTCTTTGTCCGGGAGTGTTGTGAGGATTATCGCATGTGCGAGATTTGATATAAAAGCCCAGGCGTCATTTTTTCGTTCTCTTTCGGTGTGAAACTCTGTGATATAACTGCTTCATTGACGGATCGTGATTGTGGACATACTGGACAATTTGGTTTTATATCTACTTTAATCTGAATATATATTGGTGCTGAAAGGACGAGTGGATTGAATTCTGAGGGAAGGAAGCGTTGACGGACGGTTAATAGCATTACCTCTGGTTGTAACCAAACCAGACTCAAAATTACCTTAAACGCTTCAATGGTGTTAAGGAGGCATTTCGTGCAAAAATCCATGAGCGGCATATTGCGTTGCTACGCCACAGCATGAACAAACACAAGTTTGGCCTTAACAAGCTTTACTCTATTTGGGTAGACTATCGATACTTTGCTACTGTTCCTAGTTGACTAAGCCTAGTAAGCTACAAATAATCTAGTCTACAAGCCCAGCTAAGCTGCGTACCAATCAATCAACAGCTTAAAAGTTTTTCTTTTAACGCGATCTATTTGTGCAATTAAGTTAAGTCTACTAGCCTTTGCCACTATATTGCAAGTTTAAGCTGTAAGGGCCGTCGAGAGCCAATAGAGGCCCGGAGCCACATAGCGAAAAGGGGCCCTCGATGACGTCACTGTTAACTTAAGCCGCGAAAACGGCAGAATCAGTACATTGTATACTCTTCTGTAAGTTCTGACCCCATTTTTGCCTTTTGAAGTTGATTTTTTAGCGCATGGTAGTTTGATGCGGACATACAATTACACCATGTCTTGGGTTCCAAACATAGTTGCCACTTTTTCTTGACTAAAATAATCTAGTTTCACTTCAAAAATCATTTAGATTTATCTAAATCGAAAACTAAAATATCCAAAAATTCATCTAAATGTAAAATTATTTGCCTTAATAAACACTGACGTAACAAGAACACGCAAAATATAGTAAGCTTAAATTTACATTTATGTAAATATATTTTATAGATTTTTTACTGAACAACCTACAAAAAATCTTCAAAAAATAAATATAAGTATCATAAAGCATTGCGCCGTATTATGGAGTTGCATCAACAGTCTATATGTGAATGCACAACAATGAATATGTCGCCAAACAAGATTTTACAATAAGTAAGTTATATTTTTAAATCAAGAAAAACCAATTTAAAATTAGTTGTGCAATAAAACAAATCATTTATTCGTTGGAAGACTGAAATTTGGAATTTTTTACAGCACTTTCTTGCAACTTTCGTCGCTTACGCTTAGATGCTCCGCTTTCACACTTTCTTGTTGACATCTTAATTAAAATATAATCCATACCAGAGTTGGACTCGGGCCGGGCTTTTTGTATCGGGCTCGGGTTCGGGCCTCGATTTTCAAATGAATTCGGTTTTTTTTTTTCGGGCGGATATTCAGCATGTCAACACAAAATTTTTTTTTCTTTTTTTTTTAATATTTTTGCTGCATTTATGGCTTCCCGAAAAGGGAAGCAATATTGCTTTTACTTGGCCAATTCTGCACTTTTTGACACTTCTAACTGCTGTAGCTGCTAAAGTACTGTGCCAATTCAAAAGTGACCCAGAGTTCAAATTTGTGTCCCACCTAAGTCTACACCTTAATCACCTTGACTTTTCCCGACAGCCCCCCACTTTCTAGAAAAAAATTATTTTATACCCCTGTTCAGCACCGAACCTTTTTTTTATTTCCGACTTAAGGTTTCAAACCCGGTGTTTAATATTTGCTGCTCACTGTAAATTTTTTTTCTTGCTCTCAACGCTTGTTCATCCTTCAACGATTGCCCGTCACGCTTGATTGATTCTACACAATTTCACGCCTCTCTCAAACTTTATTGCGATTGGTTTACTCCATATTACGTCATTGTTCACGTGATTGTTGTTTGTTTGCCACATCTGTTTTGCGAATTTCAAAATCAGTTTTACGTTTGGTTTTATGGTGGAAGGACGTGCTTTTAACTGAAAGATTTTATTGAAGTTTTAACCCGGTAAAGCAAAGTTAATTTTTGCCGCTTTGTGCTGATTCAAGAATATCTACAAACTGTTTTACAACTAATCAATATAGAAGAAAGAGAATTCGAAAATTGTTTGGTATTGGAAGACAGTTGGATATACAGTTTCGAAGTGGTGAAAGCCCAGGCGCTCCTCTTGGGCTAAATATTAACTAGCTTAGTCACAGGCGAGCTTCAGTCTGTAACATAAAGAAAATTAACTTTTTACCTGCTGAGGAAAAATCCGTCCTTTCATTTTTACATCTATACGACGTGCAGAGTTTCTCAAACCTGCAGAAATACTGTCTTCTACTGCTCTTGGAAAGCTACACCATTCCCGTTTTGGTTTCGTTTTGTCCCGCCGTGGTTTCTCAACTGGTTCCTCGTCATTGTTCGACATTAGTCTTGGTTGACACTCTCGAAGTTATCCGTTACCTGGAACTTCATCCCTTTGGCAACGTTTTGTTTGGACGCTTCATCTACTGCTACTAACTTCCGTCAACTGACGTCGTTTCTCGGAGTCTCCATTCGACAACGTTTTGCAACTTGCGGGTCCGCTTCTCCGGCTCTCCGTCTCGTGGTTCGTCAACCTTAGGCTCCTGTCCCTCAACTCGAACCAGTGCTGAGAACTTGATGCTTTGGACTTTACTGCGACTGCTATCTACGGTGAAGGTACCGTCATTACTTTACTATTTTTTGTGTGTAACGAACCTTGAGCAGCAACGTTTTATTTATACACGGACGTATTTACTAACTTTGTACTACTTCATTTTTTATCGTTTATGCTACTTAATTTTTTATCCCATTTCTACCGTTTATATGGCTGAAAATTGTAAATTTACTGATACTCCTCACCCTCTCGACCGGGTTACCGGAGATACTGTGTCGGAAACCGACCGAATTGATGGTCAGGGTAATATTGTAATTGTTACTGATGAGAATGCACCTCATTTTTCTGGGAATCAATTTAATCGGAGCCCTGGCATTGAGCGCGTAGGGCAGGAGGGCGTTAGTAAGTCATCCTGGGATGGTCCTGGTTTTGTTTCCCCCGGGAGGGTGCCGACTTGTGTTGCTCCCTCGACGTTAGGCAATCTTGAGCGCAAATTGCTTACTTCTCGCCGGAAATTACTTTTAGATATGAAACGATTGCGACATGAGTTGGCTTCGTGTAAATTGGTAGACGAATTTGATCGCGCTTCGCTTTTTTTGGAGGTAACTCGTTGTGCGTATGATAAGTTTGTTGAGGGTTTGAATAACGTCAAAGATAGCGAGACTTTAGGGCGGCTTTCTGAAAATATGGCTGAGCAGTTTCAGCAATGTTTGAGGTCTTACGAAGCTTGCAGGTCGCGTCTTTATAAACCTCACGATAGTGGACTTACCGGTACTACTGAAATTGACTTTGACACCGATAATGATGTTAAACCCTCCGATAGCGTGTCTCAAGTATCAGCCCGCGAGAGTAAAGTTACTAAAGGAACGAGTATTAGTTCGAATAAATCCTCTTTGTTGCGACGTATTGAACTTGATCAAAAAAAGGCTGAGCTTAAGAATATGGAGGAATTAACTAGAGCTCGTGCTCGTGCTCGAGGTAAGGCTTTGCAAGCCGCAGCAGCTGCGGCTTCTGTTGCTGAAGCCGAGGCACAAGAAGTAGAAGCTTTAGCTAAACTGCGTATGGAAGCAATAAAACTTGATGCCGAAGAGCGGCTACTTGCTTGTTCGGGGGAGGGCTTGTCAGTCTCTGGGCTCTCAGGATTACGCTCTCGTGTTCGTTCGGGCTTCGAAGCCTCAAGCAATCGAGCCAGAGAGGCGAGATCGAACCGCTCAGCAGAGTATGAAACACCAGGTACGACTCGCGCTGAGAAAGTGGATCCTTCTTGCGCTTTGAAGGCTGTCCCCACTGTTCCACCTGGTTTTGGTTTGCAACGTGAGGAGAGCACGGCTGATATGAAGCCATTTGTTGCTTCTGATCAAATTAGTAAACCTGCTACTACCAATTATTATACCGGTACCTTAACTGAACCCCTACCCAAAAGGAATCTAAAACCTGGACTCGAACCTCATGTTTATGCTTCTCGAGGTTTTGGTGGCGTTCCGGAAGTGGGGCTTCCTACAGGTTGTTTTCAGCCTGTCAAAGATGAGGTTAAAACGCATTTGCCTCTTCGTCAGGTTATTGTTCCTACAGTGGGTAACAGTGACCTTATATTGCGATCTTACTTAGACAGGCAAGGCAGAAACGATTATATAAACCTTGCCTCTCAAATTCGCTACGACGGCAGCAATATGGCCTTCGTGTTTTACGAAAACCAAATTCGTCGTCTTATGGACGAAAGTCCATATGATGAACGTAAGCTCGAAGTGCTAAGAGCGTCATGCGTTGGGCAACCGCGTGAAATGGTCAACTTGTTTTGCGCCCCATTGAGGAGTATGACAACAATGCAGCGCATCGAGAAGGCCATCGATCGCTTGCGGCAACGTTATGGCGTCTCTGGTGGCGTGACATCTGAACCTCAAGTGGTTGCCGTTCGTAAGGGCCCTAAAGTCTTGTTTAATTCTGCATCGCTTAAGCTTTTCAATGAGGACTTGAACACTTCGGAAGTTTTTGCGCATGCGCACAATCAAGTCGAGAAACTTTCAGGGCAACTTATGCTAGACACTGCCAATAGATTGCCTAATGCGTTGAAAAGACGCTATCTCGACTACCTTGATAAAATGAGCATTGACCTGAATCAACCTAGTTTTGATTCGCTTCGCAATTTTGTTGTGCACGAAATTGGTGTCATGACGTCAGACTACGCACAAGCGTTTTTTAAATCTGACGAGCGGGAAGTGGCTCATGAACCGTCTGGTGCCAAAACCTTTCGCGTTCGTCAGGTTGCTGTCGATAATGGGGTCGATTCTCGGCCAGTGGAAGTAGAGCATACTTCAGCTACCGATGAACAAAATCAAGAATTGCGTTTTGCTACAGGTCAGCCACGAGAAGCTAGGCGTGTCAATAATAAGTCGCCTCCTGTGTGCTTCGTTTGTTCTCGGTCTACGTGTAAACACTATCTGGCGGATTGCGAGAAGTTTAAAGGTCTTGCACCTGAAATGAAACGTAAGACCGTGGTTGAAGCTAAGAGATGCTTAAACTGCCTTTCTCTTGACCACTTCGTTCGCCAGTGTTCTTTTCCATCTAAGTGTCGATTGTGTGGCCCGCAATGTCGCAATAAACATGCTGCTGCGCTGCATGAATACTACACGTTCGGTGGAAGCTCCGGGGCCGCTGCGGGGAATGAACCTGTAGCACCCACTCCAGCTCCCCGAAATAGGGTAAAATCCAATGGTAATGACCGAAAAGGCGTGACTGTGCGCAAAATTAGACACGAAAATAACCGTGTGGTTTTGCTTCGCACAAGCGCAGTTAAAGTGGTTAACCCTAAAACCGGCAAGTCAGCGTTGGCTTATGCTCAACACGATACTGCCAGCCAAGCTACTTTAATTTCAGAGAACTTGAAAGATGAGCTTGGGTTGAAGGCAGTACCTGACTCGACTGTCAAGATTCGAACCTTAGCAGATTGTACTGTTGACAGTGGTGGGCGCACTAATTTCGTCCTTGAATCTTTATACTCCGGGGAAGAATTTACCATCAAGGATGCTTTGGTGGTACCTGAGTTTCCCAACGATGACCATACCTTGCCTCATGCTGTGGACACCGCTGCACTCGAACACTTTAGTGGTGTAGAATTCCATGTGGTACCCGGGCGCAGACGAATAGATATCTTAATTGGTCAGTCGGATAAAACCTTGCTCACCGTTTTAGACGAGTGTGAAGGCACTGACCCTGAGGAACCAAACTATATCCTGACACGACTTGGACCCGTTGCCAGTGGGGGACGCATTTTGGCTACCGCTCACCAGAATTCACTGTCCTCGTTGAGAGTTCAAACTACGAATCCGGGGAACTCGGTTTGTGAATGCAGCGAGCTAAAAAAAGAAATTGTTGCTCTCAAAGAAACTGTGCGACAGTACGAACTCGATAATGAAGTTGTCATGCCTTCCGTAAGTGACGAGATGGCCAAAGAGCTTGTTGAACCCAACATAAAGGTTGCTGTTCAACCTTCGGAGTTGGCTCCTGTTGTTAAAGCCGTTGCGGTTAGTCATGTGAATGTTTCTGATGGTAATGATATCGATACCCTGGACAGGCTTATTGAAACCTCGCCAGATCTCTATAGTACCTTGAAGAAGCGTTTTAGTTACCTTATTGTTTTTGTGGAGTTTTTGGTTGCTCGGTCTAGGAAAGTTTCCTTTAACAAACCTGAACTTAATGCTGCCTTTTTGGATCATGCGCTGATGAAAGTAGTCAAATATGTTCAAGCACGGCGTTTTGGGGATGTTATACAACCCCTCAGTCAGGGTTCACCCGATGATTTCGAAGCTGTGCTGAAGCGTTTGAGTCAGGGGGTTGCTACACCAGACAACACCCGCCGTGTAAACGAATTAAAAACTCTGCGCAATTTAAGGCCTTGCGTGGGACCAGACTCGTTGCTGCGCGTTGATGGCAGACTGGAAAATGCCGAGCTACCAATCGACACCAAACATCCTATAATTTTACCTGCAAGACACCCGTTGACACGGCTTATTGTGCTTTTTGAACATTGCTCCGCCAGCCACGCTGGCCCTTCATACACGCTCATGAAAGCTCGTCAACGCTACTGGATCATACATGGCATTTCCAGCGTGAAGCATTTTATTGCAGATTGCAGCAAGTGTGCTTTTCGCAAAGCTAAACCTATGAGGCAGCTCATGGCAGATCTCCCGGAGTGCCGACTCACTCTGTGCAACAAGCCATTTAAATTTTGTGGTGTTGACTATCTTGGACCTTACTCCTTTAAACAAGGCCGGAGCGTTTGCAAGGCATGGGGTCTTCTGTTTACCTGCTTGTGCACAAGATGTATTCATGTTGAGGTTGTGACTAGTTTAGATCTTAATAGTTTTTTACTTGCATTTTCTCGGTTTACTAATCTGCGTGGGGCAGTAGACACGTTCTATTCCGATAATGGTTCTACTTTTTGCGCTGCTTCTGTAAAATTACCGGATTTGCTTGGCTCGACAGAATTTGTGAACGCATTACGTAAATCAGATATTAACTGGGTTCGAATCCCGCCCTACGCGGCTTCGCAGGGTGGCTCATGGGAATCGATGGTAAAGTTGTTTAAGACCGCTTTAAATAAGGTTCTCTCAGATAAACGGCGTATGCCAACGTTAATTGAACTCAAGGCCTTCACATCGGATGCGGTGCGTATCGTTAATGACCGGCCTTTGACTGCTCTTAGTGATCATCCGAATGATCTTTTACCCTTGACACCGTCGTCGTTTCTGGGGCAGCAGTTGGCACTCAATACCCCGGTGGGAACTTACCATGATAAGGGTGATCTCCGCAGGGACTTTTTGTATAGTGCTAACCTGGGACATCGGTTCTGGCTCACCTGGATGACGGGATATCTCCCTACTCTTCAGGGTCGCAATAAGTGGAGGACTATACAGAAAAACCTTACCCCGGGTCAGCTTGTCCTTTTAGGGGATAGTGAAGATGTTTTTCATAAAGGAGCTTACCGTCTGGGTCGCATTCATCGTTTGCACCCTCAGCTCCGCAAGGGTAGAGAAATAGCGCGCCGCGCTACGGTGGCAGTTTTGTCTAAGAAAACCCCTGGTGGCTCTGCCGAATTAGAGTATGTACTCCGGGATCTTTCTAAGATCGCTCCGGTATGACCTGACCCTGTTGCTTGATCAATCTTGCGTTTTTTGTTATGCTGTAGGCTTGGACCTTTGTGCTATGTTAATTGGCGTTCTTTGTTTTGACGTAGGCCTAACGTCTGTGCTATTTTTGATGAAAATTGTTTCGCTGTTGACATGTTTGTTGAATTTTTACCTTTCCTTTGCGTCGTTTATCGAAATTCATAATTTATGCCCATAATTCAAATTTTACCGATGTTCTAATATAAAGCTTACCTTACCGTCCTTCTCACCTTACGTTATTTTATTCATAATCACTTAATGCACTTGCTCAAATATTACTCATTATGATTTAGTGTGCTTTCGGTGCTTCATATATTTTTCTTACATTGAAACTTCACCTCTGGACTTAGTTTCACGGGGCCGTATGTTCAGCACCGAACCTTTTTTTTATTTCCGACTTAAGGTTTCAAACCCGGTGTTTAATATTTGCTGCTCACTGTAAATTTTTTTTCTTGCTCTCAACGCTTGTTCATCCTTCAACGATTGCCCGTCACGCTTGATTGATTCTACACAATTTCACGCCTCTCTCAAACTTTATTGCGATTGGTTTACTCCATATTACGTCATTGTTCACGTGATTGTTGTTTGTTTGCCACATCTGTTTTGCGAATTTCAAAATCAGTTTTACGTTTGGTTTTATGGTGGAAGGACGTGCTTTTAACTGAAAGATTTTATTGAAGTTTTAACCCGGTAAAGCAAAGTTAATTTTTGCCGCTTTGTGCTGATTCAAGAATATCTACAAACTGTTTTACAACTAATCAATATAGAAGAAAGAGAATTCGAAAATTGTTTGGTATTGGAAGACAGTTGGATATACAGTTTCGAAGTGGTGAAAGCCCAGGCGCTCCTCTTGGGCTAAATATTAACTAGCTTAGTCACAGGCGAGCTTCAGTCTGTAACAACCCCCAAAAAAAATTTTTTTAGCACCAATTTTGAGAAGCCTAAGGCTTTTCAACCGCTGATGCTAGAGACTTGAACGTTTCAGGATTGGTAGATCTCAATGGGAACGTGTGTCTAACAAGTTTAGGGGGTGCCGGTCAACAGCTTAAAGGTCAAAAAATGAAATTTATCAAGTGCCAATAGCTTTTGAATGGCAATAGGTAGAACCTTTAAATTTTCAGAGTGTATGCATATCAATGTGGGGAACAAAAATATGCACAATAATTATCTTTTTGTGACGTCACTTGGGGTCAAAAGATCAAATGAACAAGTGGCAACAGTTTTTTGTGCAGCCTAAGGCTTTTGTACCGCTGATGTTAGAGACTTGAAATTTTCAGGGATGATAGACCTCAATGTGAACTTTTGTCTAACAAGTTTTGGGGGGTGGCAGTCAAAAAACTAAAGGTCAAAGATCAAATCAGCAAGTATGTTGTTTGAGCTCATAACTATTGATCAAAAACAGATAGGAACTTAAAATTTACAAGATTGGTGTGTCCTACCAGGTACTTGCATTTTACCGACTATAAATGCTCTATGTCACGTGACTCGGGGTCAAAGGTCAAAAACTGTTAAAATTTGCCATTACTGTGCAGTTTAAGGCTTTTGAATCGCTGATCCTAAAGACTTGAAATTTTTAGGGATGGTAGATCTCAGTGGGAACTTGTGTCTAACAAGTGTTGGGGAATGGCAGTTTACAGCAGGGCTGGGGAGCCGGAGCCGGAGCTCGGAGCCCCGGAGCCAAGCATTTTTCTCGGAGCCGGAGTCGGAGCCGGAGCCGTAATTTGGGTTTGTTGTGGAGCCGGAGCCGGAGCTGGAGCCATAAATGAAACAATTAGCTCCGGCTCCGAATGGTTGAAAATCTTGACCAAACCGAGCCTTCAATTTTTGGCACAAAAAGACCACTTAGTTTGTTGATTCTATAACCAATTGTTTTTTGTCTTGTAGCGTAGTGTTTAGACAAACAAGTTCGCATTATTTGCAAATTTTGGCACGTTTGAGATGGTATAAGCAAATCTTTGCCGACCATAATTTGTGGAGCCGGAGCCGGAGCCGCACTTAAAAAATATTCAGCTCCGGAGCCGGAGCTGGAGCCACAGATGTAACGCTTGAGAGCTCCGGAGCTGGAGCCGGAGCCAGACATTTTCTGCAATGGCTCCCCAGCCCTGGTTTACAGGTTAAAAATCAAAAAATGAAATTTATCAAATTCCAATAACTTTTGAATGGTAATAGGTAAGACCTACAAACTATCGGAGGATATTAACCTCAATGTGGGTAACGAAAAGATATTATGAAGGGTTATCCCAGAGCACCTGACTTGGAGTCAAAGGCAAAACACGTAAAATTTCAGGAAACCTTATAAAATTCAAGCAAATTTGCTTATCCGTTAGAGGGCAGTAGTTTTATAGCTATTTTAGCTTAACACTTTCATTTGTGAGTGGGAGGTATGAATTTGTGTTTAAACTGAAACTTCAAGTGGGAATAAGGGGCACATGGAGTTGGCCAAGTGGCTGGAGCATTGTACTCTTAACCAAGCTTCGCGGGTTCGATGCTCACCTAGGACAATTTCTATGATACATCGCATGACCCCAGGTAACGCCAGGTAAAGCTATTGTGACGCAAAAATCAGGATTTTGCGTGACAAAAATGTATGTGCTCGCCCGTGCACATGTTTTGCATTGTTCGCTTGCACCTCCTCCCACTTCCCAAGTAAACCTAAACAACTAGAAGGGTTATTCCAGAGCACCTGACTTGGAGTCAAAGGCAAAAAACGTGAAATTTTAAGAAATCTCATAAAATTTCAGCAAATTTTCTTATCTGCTAGAGGGCAGTGGGGAAAGAGGGCAGTAGAGAAACATGTTTTTTAGCTATTTTAGCTTAACACTTTTTCATTCGTGAGTGGGCGGTATGAATTTGTGTTTAAGCTGAAACTTTAAGTGGGATTAAGGGGCACATGGAGTTGGCCAAGTGGTTGGTGCATTGTACTCTTAACCAAGCTTCGCGGGTTCGATGCTCACCTAGGACAATTTCTATGATACATCGCATGACCCCAGGTAACGCCAGGTAAAGCTATTGTGACGCAAAAATCAGGATTTTGCATGACAAAAATGTATGTGCTCGCTCGTGCACATGTTTTGCATTGTTCGCTTGCACCTCCTCCCACTTCCCAAGTAAACCTAAACAACTAGAGTTTTCAAATTTCCAGGGTAAATATATCCTGTTTAATGTTTGGGCCCCTTGAAAGTTTTAGCGGGAAACTATTGGCAGTTGCTTGCAGCTGCAATCTAGTTTTTATCTGAATCTGTATTCTGTAGCAAGCACTTGCTTGGATTTTTTTCCAGTAATGGCATAGTAGTGACTTTTCGTCAGCAGGGATGACGTGACAATCAATCAAATACGAACACTTTTGTCACCTCACAGTGTTGAGGCATTGGAAATTATTCAATATTCACTCCGCTTTTTACGCATGAAATCAATAAGTTTTCGACTGCTTGCCTTCTACTTACTTTCATTTTTGTACAGCAGCATAGAATGGCCTATATTTGTAGGCCTATATTCGCACACTACATTAATTCGGGCCGAAATCGGGCTTTTGATTCTTTCGTTGGGTTTGGGCCGGCTTTGGACGGTGGGTTTCGGGTTCGGGATGAGAAAACCCGTCCTGGTCCAACTTTGATCTATACCGGTACTCTTACTCTCCTAGTCAAAAATAGCATGCTTTGTTGTCTGTGATATCTTTTACCTATAGTACAAACAATGAAGTTACGGTTGTTGCTACAGGTCAAAGTGGTCACTCATTTGACTAAACTGCAGAACCTTCTTTCTTTAATTGATTCATATAGCTCGTTAGTTGAGCCGCTATTGTTATTATTCCAATTCACTCAAACGCGAAAATATGCGCTTTAGACTATAGCGCTGTTTCCAATGCGCTTGGTTGCAAAACAAAAGTTTTTTACCACAGTGTAGATGGTGTATTAAAACACCAATACTTCGCATTGTTGCCAACATGGATTATTTTAATCTAGATTAAGATTATTTTTGTATAATTTAAGCGTAATAAATACCCATTTGGATAATAGATTATTTTCTAGACTATTTTTGCATTCCATTTAGGTATGTTTTAATTACTTTGACGAAAGTTATTTCGCATTGTCCTGTAGTTGCAAAGACAGTTCATCACTGCCTACCAGCACAAACTGTTTATTATGGTTTTGTTTTAAATGCTCTGTCTATTGTAGAAGGTTTTGGACCGATGCGTTGTTTTCCGAAGTTTTTTTTGTGGGATTGCTTCGTAAGGTTGGATTGTGAAGTCATAATTTCTACTGACGTAATTTCTCTCGTGAATATTCGGGATAGATCTCTTCGTTACGTATTTTTACTGAGTTAAAATTTGTGTTTGTGACGTCACAATCGTGTTTACTGCGGTTTGGTGTGAATTTTTGCACGTCATATGGTTTCTCTTTGACGTCACAATTGTGTTTACTGTGGTTTGGGATAAGTTTTGCATGTCATGTGATTTCTCTTCTTGTTTCTTTTTGGAGTTGCGGTAGAACATTCTCGAAACAAAATTTAGAGTGTAAATAGGCGTGAATTTTCGAGCGTAATTATTCGAGTGTACATTTAGTGTGCGTAGAGTAAACAATATTGTTGTATGCTAAAAGGTATAGCCCTTGTTGTATAGTGTTACTGAAGTGAGCAGTGGTGCTTGTGTTTATTGAAAAGTAGTACGGTGAGTACCGTAGCTAAGTGGGTTAAGTTGGGTCGATTATTATATTCGTTTTGGTGAAGAAGGTCTCGGTTTTTTGTGAGGTCAAATCTAAGAACGAATGAATTCCTACAGTTTGTCATACAATTCTTATCAATCGTCCTGTCAGCGAAGTAATACCATTTCCTATTTCGCGACAACACGATTTCGCGCGGAAAACTGGATGTCTGCAGACGCGAAGTCCTTACGCGCGGTGAAAATATGGCACACATATTTTACATTACACTGCAAACCAAAATGGGTAGTGACAACCCAAAAAACTTGGGTAATAAATTGGGTAGACTCGTTGGGACACCCAACTTATTTAATTGGGTATATCTTACCCAATTCATGTACCCAAAATTGCCAACAACAACCCAAAGAAACAAAATTAACTCATAATTGAGACCCAACTGTGAGTCTCGGGAATTTAAGATCTACATTACCTCTTTTCTTGCGCCTATTACGACTGTCCTGGATTGTTCCCTACGCGCATTTCTTACCTCAGCAGATTCATATGTAATGCTTCTTTGATTCATATATAAAACCGCAAATGATGAATAATTTCTTTTAGTGGCATTTACGCAAATACGTCATTTTGGGAGTTTAATACCCAATATTTTTTCAATTTATAAACTTGTTTTTCTTCTTATATATGCTTATATGTAACAATGCGATAGTAAACCACGTGGCATATCAAACTTCTGTTTGAGATTTTTGGTTAAGATGGCAAGCATTGATGGGCACGATAAACTTTTCTGTACTAAAGCGATAATCGATTATTACAAAAATGCTCTAGGCGATACTGATAATCGATAAATATCAATTTTTTAAAGTGATATCGGTGATCGATAAATTATCGCCGATAAATTTTTCCGATAAATGTTGCGGTAAAATTTCAATGTGTCTGACGAAGTTTTTTTCTCGCAAGTCAAATCACAAAAGTGTTTTTCCAGATTTTTCAAGAAAAGAGAGCAGTTCACAGACTCTGCTGTGGGATTAAACACAAGAGAGATATTTTAAATTGCAAAAAGACTTTATCGACACCGTGAATTTTGCCATAACGCCAATTCCCTAACTTTGAACACTGTGTGCATAAAGAATTGTTTATCGCGATAATTTATCCGCGATAACAAAATATATTACAAATGCGACATCGATAATCGATAAATCCAAACTATTTTGAGCGATCACGATAATAAATTATCGCCGATAACTATCGCCTATAAATTATCGCGGTAAATGCCCATCTCTGATGGCAAGCATTTAATTTCGGAAAACATCGTTACCAGCCACCTAAAAATTATTTTGTACACTCATCAACCGTTTTATAAGAGCTTAAATGTGAACAAGAATTATGCATGGATGCAGAAATTCAACAGGCGTGTGGCTCGCAATAATTGGACATCTGGACTGGATAATTTTGATTGATATTTGCACTGCTAGGAGTAGAGTAGAAGCTGCTTCGTATCTCAATATTGATACCCCTAATTGTACTATTATTTAACACAGAACCGGCTGAAAGTAAAACTTTTGTAATCATAGAACCGGCTGATAGAAAATTTGAATCCCTCCCCTGCTAATAGCATCTCCATTTTAGGTTCTTATCCAAGAATAAATTTAAATTTTTAACTTGTTGGGTAATAATTAGCCAAGTACAATAATCTCCGGCGATGTACTAATTTATTTGGGTACATAGAATTGAGAGTTGGACAAAAATTAAAACAACCCGATTACGCTTTCGAAGGTTTTTGGGTATGGTTGATTTTTACCCAATTATGTTTACGCTTACCCAAGTAAAATTTTTGGGTTTAGCTTTTTAATCAATATTTTTTTCGCGCTCTTGGGTAAAAACGTTTTTGCCCAATATTTTTGGGTACTGCATCATAAATAATTGGGTATTGGGCACTTCTACCCACTTTTACGAACTTTTACTACCCAAAAAGATTTGCAGTGTATGTTACAATTTTCGTTTATTCCTTGAAAATGTAAGTTTGGTATGTTTAAATTAGTGATTTTCAACCTTTTTCAAGTCGCGGACCCCTAAACTAAGCAATTTGTTGTTGCGGATCCCACACAAATCAACGCAAATACACACGATTTCAAATTTTCCGCCCAAAATCAAGTGAAAAGCAAAAAAAAAGGTCTTCACGTCCTCAGATGACCTGCTTTTTACTGAAAATATTGGTGAGGAGCTTAAAAAAGTCAATTCTTATAAATTACTGTAAAATCAAATCTTCATCATACACGCGTTATTACGTCGAAGCGTGTAACGAGTAGCGAGGCCCATGTCCGCGGCTTAGCGCCTGGGCAGCACAGCTCCGAAGAAACGTCGCAACGGTGGCGAGTTGTTGGCGACGCGGTGCCGATTTGAATAGTCCGGGAATCACACCCTATACCTCTCGCACCGATAGCGTGCGCTTAGCAACTGAGCTAACAACCGGTTCTACTCGTACATATCGTTAACAAAAATATTATTTTTTAAAATACATTAATAATTAATGCATACCGGTACTGCGGACCTCTTGCGGACCCTTTAGCTCCTGCGTTCCCCCTTAAATCATTCGCGGATTACTTGGGGGTCAGCGGACCCCAGGTGAAAAACCACTAGTTTAAATTATTATGTAGATAATTGCTTTTTAAATTTAGATTATTTTAGATATTTTTTGCTGAGATTCTAGATTGTTTTATTTTTAAACATTTGGCAGCACTTAGCTTTGTTTTCGACGAAGCTGATACTTTTTGAGTCACTTGGTTCAACCAAAAATCTAGAAATTGGTTCACTTAGTATTACAGGGACTGATGCTGGTACCCTCTGGTCTAGGCCTAAGGAAGACTTAAGACTTTTAACCAAACCTCAGCATTTTATTTACAGAATTACTCACAGTCTATCACTGCATTTCAAGCCTTCACAGAGCAAATAGGCTCTTAATCAATCAAGCTTAAGTTTCTTGCTGTTACTTTGTTTGAAGTGCAGTAAATCTACTGAATGCTTTATTTACTTTTCGATCCACTTTATTAAGTATGCAGCAGTAGACCAGCTCACTTTTTTCCAAATCCAAGTAAAACCACTGGCGTTGTACCTCGATTCTGCCTTAGCAAATTGGAGGAGCAACAGGAGTATACAGTTGCAGTTAAACGTGAAAGTGGTGTTGCAGAACCAACTGCAATATAAGCGCCCGCAGGAACTCCGAAGGCCCTACTTGAGCGAAGCTTCCAACCAACCTTGTATCATAATTTCATTTATTGCAACTCTCTGACGACGGGGAAACATAATTTTGAAATCAAATGAATTAAAATAGACTGGGGTTACCATACGTCCTCCTTTTGGAGGACATGTCCTCCTTTTTGATAAAAAAAAAAATTGTTCTCCGAGAACGCCAAAAAATGGCCAAATTTCTTTTTTTTTTGGCATTATGAACAGTGAAAACACGTCAAATTATTCTTCCGCGAAAAATTTTGGAAAGTTTTAGTGCAAACAACTACCTGCGACGTGATGACCTTTTTTGGGGGTCTTCACTTGTGTTCGGGCGGAAAAATGGACATCTGCGGACATGATGACCTTTTTCTTTTGGTCTTCACTTGTTTTGAGGCAGAAAAATGGTCATCTGCGGATATGATGGCTTTTTCTTTTTGGTCTTTACTTGTTTCTGGGCAGAAAAATGGTCACCTGCAAACATGAAAACTTTTTTTTTGGTCTTCACTTGTTTTTGGGCAGAAAAATGGTCATCTACGGACATGATAGCCTTTATCTTCACTTGTGTTTGGGCAGAAAAATGGGCATCTGCGGACATGATGACCCTCAAAGAACCATGTCCTCCTTTTGCAAAAGGAAAATATGTTAAACCCTAAAATAGACTGAATAGAACACTTGCCAACGCAAGCTTCGCCTGGATATAAAAACTTGAGGTTTTTGTTGGTAAAATAAAATTGGGCCGAAGCATAAACTCAATAGAACAAATCTGAGGGAAAAAATTTGCGAGGTGCAAGAAGAAAACAAATCACGTGATCAGTGATTTCGCAACACAGTTTGGGCGTTTCTTAAAAATTGCAATAAAATTACGGAAGTGCGGAAACAATCGTAAAATAACTAACTATCTTCAAGCCTGAAGCGGTTACTAGAGGCACTATTACAGTATTAACGCGGTGACTAGGCACTATTACAGTAATAACAAAGGAATGAAAAACAAACATGCTGGATCGAGCCCAGCCAGGGGTCTAAATAAATCAAATTGCAAAGCCGGTGCGTGAACAGGTGGGACCACGTCAAGCGTGAAAATGGGATCAACAGCTCAGATGGCCGAGTAGTAAGATCGTTCGCCTATGGAGCAACTGTAGACTTGTTTAATCGTGACAAAGAAATACTATGACTTGTTACATAACAGTTATGAAATAGGATAATTGACGTTAACAAGGACCTCAACGATGTAATTCGCTATAATCATGCCGTAATGATTTAACTTGCAGTTTTAAGTTTATAAAATCTGTCGATAGCTCAACATGAAATAACAAAAATGATTAGTAATATAAACTCAAAACTAAAACCGATCCAGTCCCCTAACAAATTGTGAAGCTATAAGCTTCAGCCTTCTAATAAGTTTTTACATAAATCCGGCTCTGCTCATGTTTCCGAATTTATCATCCTATTTCATAACTGTTATGTAACAAGTTATATAGTGTTTGTTTGTCACGATTTAACATTTGAAATAACATAGTAGGCAGTTTATGTTTTTGAAGACATTTAATTGCCTTTCGGCATGATTTAACTTGCAGATTTAAGTTATAAAATCTGTCGATAGCTCAACATGAAACAAAAAAAAAATTAGGTAACACTTGTCCAAAGCAGCGTCTTTTCAACAAACTGCTGGTACTTCGTAGTTTGCTCGCTACGAACCCATCTAAACTGCCAAGCCTATATCAATGCGCAAACGTTAGCCGCGCAAACAGAGTTGAAAACACGCCAAAATTATTTATTTTTTAACTCATAGGTTAATATTGCTCTGTCCCGCTTTTAACGAGCTGATTTAGAACCAAAATCAGACCAAGTGTATACTGCTAGACCAGCCTAGGTCAGTTATAAAATGCAATCAACTAGCGTCAGCTTGACTTTCCAATCATCAAACGATTTTGTAACGGCAGAGAAAGACCATTGTCCCGCAATAATAAGAATATTTTGCGGTTTTACGTAATTCAACATTGCGTAACACCTAGTTAGCTTAGCTGTAAGCTAGTTAGCCTAGTTTGTAACGTGGTCAGGGGCGTACCCAGGAATTTGAAAGAGGGGGATGTAATTTAAAGAAATGCCAGCAGGGCCGGATTTAGACTATGAGAGACCCTAGGCCGGGGGTTGGCAACCTTTTTCGGTCTGGGTACCAAAATCAGCTAAAATCAATGGCCAAAATTTTTCGCGTGCCAACATGTTTTGCACTCCAAATGTCGGTGAAGAGTAAAAAAAAAAGGTATTCACGCTATCAGATGTCCTTTTCCGCTAAAAATATCGGTGAAAAGCGAAATACTCCCCACCCCCTCTCCATCACAGAACTAGCTTTGACACACTTTTAATGCCGGAGTAATGCTGGCTGGACATTTAACTATTACGTAAATCACCTTTACCCCACGAAAGTTTTGGGCATTTTTCTGCGGAGGGGGAAGAGCGGTCCCAGCGATCCCCCCCCCTGGATACGCCCCGATGGTGCACTGCAAAATCCGAAAAAATTGCATTGTGACTCAGCAAATTGGTGATTAGCTAACCACGACGTAGTAGTTGGTGCATATCTGCTAACCTACACCACGAGTTAGCGGTTGGCAGACTGCGGTTCAGTTTCAACCAGTGGTTAACTTGATGTATTCCACCCTAAAAACAATCGTTTTTATTTGACTGTGCGTGAAAATCGAAAGTGAAGATATTTCGACTTCGAAATTTGCACAAAGTAAAAAAAATAGAGATTTATGAATCGGTAAAAAATGAGCAAAATCCGCAGCTGAGAATTTTTGTTTTGATTACAAAAAATAATAATAATAATAAACTACAAACAGTGGTTTGCTTTTTTCTCAAAACTGAATTTTTGGACTTGCTACAATTCGCACGATAGTGTGCTTGACTCATTGTGCTGCTTCCCGACACACGTCATGCTTTTCCATACTTTATCCGGCAACGAGTAAATATTGTATAATTATTGCCTTCGCTGAGTGCTTCCAGGTATATCGCTTCTAAATTTACTTGATTTGAAATTAATCAAGAGCCGTAAGCAAAAGTTCAATCAGCGTTTACGGGACAGCGGCTTCAAGATTAGTAAGTGATAACTAAACGCAAAATCACAATAACTCGCATTGTTTGCGAGACACCTTGAAAACCTAGGAAATAATAATAAGTAACGGCAGAATCTATATTAGCGGCATGGACTAGTGGTCGTGAGCGTGGGCTGGAGATCCTTCGTGACAACTTCAATTCATGACTGGAGCGGTTCGCTTTTAATCAGCTCAGATGGCCGAGTGGTATAAAGCGTCTGTCTCTTGAGCTGTAGACTCGGGTTTCATTACGAGTCAGGTCAAACCAATGACTTTAAAGTTGGTATTTCTAGCTTCCCTGCTTGACGATCAGCATTAAAGAGACAATGCGGAGAACAAGCCGGCAAGCTTACTTGTAGTACCGTTGGGAAAGGCACTTAGGGGGATTACCCCATCTTGGTGAGGTAGACAGATGGCTGGCAACTCCTAAACGAGCTCATATAGCAGCGCATTGATCGCTTTCGTGTTATGGAAGGATAAATATGCAACTAAATACGTGACATAATTGCTCAACCATTTAGTAGAGTGTAGATTATGGTGCAAACATGGTGCAACAAATCATAATTCACTGTTGGCTAAAGTTTACACTGAATTTTTGAATAAAATGTTATAACCAGGGGTGTATATAGGGGGGATGCATCCCCCACCAGTCATTTTCAACATTATTTTTGATGAATACAATTTTTACATAATTTCGAATCTCTTTGATAACAATGATCTTTACGCCTTAAGCACGCAAAAATCAAAAATGTGCGAACAAAATGTATCACATTTGGTGAAGGACTCAAGTTAGGGAGAAAAAAATTGAAAAAAATTTGCTTTAAAAATTGTTCAAAAAGCACTAAAATGGCCATTATAGTATCCAAATTTTTCAAGAAACTTTCCGGAGAGCATGCCCTCGGACCCACTAGCCTAGAGCCATACCTAAATTTACTTCAAATTTACTCAGCAAAAAAGTATGCTTAAAAACTGTAAAAATTTGGTGCAAGCCCACCACCCCACATTAAAATTTTGAATACGTTTCTAAGCATGAAACATTTTCAAAGGGCTTATTTACGCGCTTTTGCTCTTTCCCGGGTCTAAACGTCTTCTAACGTCTTTGTGCTTAGTTAACATTCAACCTTAGTTAAAACCACATCCCCCTATCAAAATTTTCTGAATCCGCTTGTGGTCATAACTAAGGGTTTGATACATGCCTGCATGACGTTTGTTGGGTTCGATACCTCCGACAAGTTTAAGATACCTCCGACAAGTTTCCTTGGGTAACACATAAATTTAATTTATGTGTTACCCAAAGAACTTTTCCCACTTACTTAAAAATTGCCGAAGTCATTCCAGTATTTAAAAAAGGCGATAAACAAATGGCATCAAACTTTCGCCCTATTTCCATTTTATCGCAATTCGACAAAATCTTCGAAAAAATGCTTTGCAACAGAATTTCGGATTATCTGGACCAATATAAATTACTGAATCAAAACCAATTTGGTTTTAGAAAACATCATTCCACAACTCATGCTGTTAGTTATATACATGAAAAACTCCGGCAAAACGTTGATAAAAATTGCTATAGTTGCTGCGTATTTTTGGACTTGTCACTTCGATACCGTCAATCACAAAATTTTGTTGTATAAACTTGAGCGACATTTTGGAGTAAGGGGAAAAGCCCTAAATTTATTAAAAAGCTATCTGAGCGATCGTAAGCAATATACCAAAATACTAAACTATAAATCTTCATGTCAGTACGTAAGCTGTGGGGTTCCACAAGGATCTTGTCTAGGACCACTACTGTTTTTAATGTACATCAATGACCTCCCTCTAGCTTCCAAATTTCAAACTACACTATTTGCTGATGACACTTATCTCTGTCTAAAGGAAAAGGACTTGAAAACCCTGCAAATCGTTGTAAACACGGAACTGCAAAAAATTGATAATTGGCTTCGTAGAAATACACTTATGTTAAACTACAACAAAACAAATTTTTTGTTAATCAATAAACACTCGTATAAAAAACTTGAATGTAATTTTACCTTATCTATTAACAATACTAGCATAAACCGAACGGACTCTGTAAAATACCTTGGAGTATACTTGGATGATACGCTCAACTGATCCTCACATATAACACATCCGTCTCTGCAATTAGCAAGATACTCCGGAATGTTCTACCGCTTACGAAAACTAGTACCCCCGTATATCTTGCGTACGTTATATTATTCTATGGTAGGCCTACACAGCCGAGTGCAATATGAAATCATTTTATGGGGTTCTACCTTCCATTCAACCTTGAGGGAACTTGAGGTGCGACTAAACGATATTGTTAGAACAATGACAAGCAGACGAAAATTTGATCATGTGTCCCCTCTGCATAAATATCTATCTTTGTTAAAATTACAAGATATTTATAAACTAGAACTTGCTAAGTTCATGTGTCAGTTATCCTTTAATAAACTGCCAAAAATTATTGAGTCTGCGTTTCCAAAAATCGAAAATATTCACAACCATAATACGAGACATACCCAAAATACCAAATTTTTTTATCTAGAGCAGTGGATCTCAACCTTTTTTCTTTCGTGGCCCATTTTTTGTTGCACGAAAGTTCTGTGGCCCATTAACTTTTTATCCTTCCTAAACGAGTATTCATCCCCAGGAGCAGATTCAGGAAGTATTGATGGGGGGATGTATATAATATTGAATTAGGTTAAATGTTAGCAAAATACAAAAACGTTCAGACGTTTAGTGCCGGAAAAGAGCGTAAATAAGCCTTTTTAAAATGTTTCATATCAGGGGCGTATTTAAAAAATTTTTCAAGGAAGGGGTATCAAATTTTGTCACTTTTTCAAGCATAGTTTTTTTCCAGCAGAGTTGAGTTCAAGCAACTTAAGTAACAAAAATGACTCTAGGGGGGTCCGGGGGCATGCTCCCCTGAAAATTTTTGAAAATTTGCATACTGTAATGGTCATTTTAGTGATTTTTGAGCAATTTTCAGGCAAATTTTGTTTATAATTTTGGACCCTGATTTTGAGTACTTCACCAAATATGATGCATTTTCGCCCAGTTTCGATCATGCTTGCTTAAGGCGACTCAGGCATATTTTTATGAAGAGGTTCAAAATTATGGCAAATTTTTATTTATCCAAAGCATTGTGGAAAATGGCTGGTGGGAGGAAATGCATTCCCCACATCCCCCCGGATCCGCCCCTGTTTATCCCTTCAACTTGCACATTCCACCTTAGGGAGCCAAGTGGCTTGATTTGAGAACCACACTGTAGTTGTAGCCGCTTAAATTCTAATTTTCAGTTCAATACAGTTTGAAAACCGTTAAGTCCATACATGACGCGGTAGAAGGCATTGATTGCATCACGCCACCAACACAACGAGAAATAAGTTCTATTGCGACAATCGCCTAGATTAGTTTCACAATCTCTCCACGAAACTACACACTATTAATTGAATAATTGGAATGAAAATTATCTCTCTGTAGCAAAAAAACAGCAGCGTCATCCATTGTTACTACCGTCAAAACTACTAAGCAAACACAAAAGTGTAAACTTAACCATAGTGACACAAATGAAACAGAATTTTTCAATAAATGTAGCAATTTTTTAAAAAGTTCTGTGGCCCACCTCAAGATGTTTCTGTGGCCCTCTGGTTGAGAACCACTGATCTAGAGTGTCTAAAAATGCTGCAAAAAATCAACTGTCGTTTAAAGGAACCAAACTTTGGCAATCAATACCAGATAGGATCAAAACCCTTTCATGGTTTTCGTTTAAGAAGACGTATAAATAAAGCTTATTATCGCAATAGTTAGAAGAAAATTTGCAAATGTAGGCTTATACTAACGTACCATAAATCGTTGTTTTGTAAACTAAAATTGGCATAAAATTGTTTCAGAAGTATTGTAATTGTTATTATGTCTTCACTCGTTTCTTGCTTTTATTTCGTCGATAGACTGACACTGTTTTTCTCAGTAGAGTTCACTTACCACTGTATTTATGTTGCTAGGGGGCTTCTTGACTTAAAAACTGTATAGTTCTTCGATGCTCCCTGACCTTAACCACTTGCTAAATTTGTTCGTCTTTGGTGGACAGAGGACCGTGGGACTGCGCCGTAGAATTTTAATTAGCTAAAAACTTTATGACAGACTAGGCCTGGAATAGATAGACGCCCCGCGGGCATCAGTTCATGAATGATGTTCAATGTTTTATTGTTTTTTCTTGTGCTCATCTTTTTCTCGCGTAAATAAGGCCAAATAAACATTACTTACATTACTTACTTTAGAACAACTGCACTAACTTCTTCAGGAATCGTTCTGCGAGCGATGATTTGGTAAAATTACTGTAGCTGAGTAAATGAAGAATAAGATAACACAGCTGTAATAATTCTGAGAGGAAGTGCATGTACTGCATATGGCTTCTGAAATTCATGTTCCAAATGTTTGCGGGTAAAAGATTTCATTTTTTTTAATGATTTGATGACATTTTTTAATCATTTAACATTTTACTTGACCAATGCGAACAAAAGTTAACGATTACGAAGATTTGTAGTTTAAGCCAGTGGTTCTCAAACTTTTTTGCCCTGACGCCTCTGGAAAAGTTTGCTAGGCATGCTACGCACCACTAATAACAAAATTTTAAATGAGAAAATTTAAACTTATAAACGACGCTTTATAAACGAATTTACTATCACTGTCATCTTCAAACGTGATTTCGTGCTTCTTGTTGGGATGATATTGCATCCAAATTACTTTTTGAAGTGACAGCTGCATCTTTCATTTACGCGCGCAAAATCATCATTGTGCAATGCTTTTATTAGCAATCAATTACTACTGTTACTTAACAATTTTGCATTGAAATACAAAAAAAACGTCTTCAAAAATTTATTGTTTAATCATAATTACATAGACAGATAGTGGTAATACGACACAGAAATATAATACAGTAACTTTACTTGGAATAATTAAGTACCGTAGTGCTAGAAATGCATGCGACGACCCTGGAAAAACAAAACGACGCACCAGGGGCGGCATACTATGGTCTTCGTAAAAATACGAATATTCGCTATTCGTCTTCGGATTTTCTATTCGTAAGTGTATTTGAAAGAATAATTTTTTTTCGTAATCGTTTCACCTCCATGAGCAAGAACAAATTTCAAAAAAATAAAAAAAAGTTTGTTCGTAAAGTTTTTAACACAATTTTGTTTGTAAAATTAAAATTGCCCAGCGTATCCTCAGAAACTTACAACGTTTTTCAAATTTGCAACTCAAAAATCTTCGTATTCGTATTCTCAAATTTTGGTTCGAGAATACGCTAATAAAAAGCAAAAAAGAAAACGAACAAAAGACGTCATAATCAAACCTATGGGACATTCCAAAAACACAATAATCTCTATTACCAAATAAATGCCAAAACATGTGATTAAAATTAGTTAACGGTATAATAAGTCCATTGCTCTTTTACTGTTGCTTAACTTACTGTTTCGACAAAATGGCCCGAAGATGGAATAATGAAGAAGTCAATGCACTGGTAAAAAAGTTGGTGAAAACTACCACTTTTTGACTTCAGCGTTGTCCTCAACGAAAACTAAAACCATGGTCGAAGACAAATGGAAAAAGATTGCCGCTGACATCAATGCCATGGATGTGAACAGTCCACCGTACCCAGTCGACAAGGTCAAACGAAAATGGTTTGACCTCAAGCCGATCAGCAAAAAGGCAGTTGCCTTTTACAAAAAGGAGCTTTTTAAGACTAGTGAAGGTGTCAGCAAAGTTGATGTCCCTACTGATCTTCAATTTAAGATCACGGAAATCGTAGGAGATGTTTGTATCGAAGATGTGTCAGGTACGCTGCTTTTTGACACTAGCGGAAACACAAACGTGTCATTCGAAGAGTCACAACAGGCAGATGCCGATAATAATCCCGATTCAATAACACCACCAACGAAAAGAAGAAAAAAAAAAACCCACTTCACGAGAAATCATAAGCAGAGAAATTTTGCACTGACAAAAGGCGGTGGTCACAGCGGTAGTTGAAGTTCCCGACGAACTAAAAAATCTAAATGCTGCGCTTCAAAGGCTTACAGCTGTAATGACAATCAAGTTTCAGCACAATAAGAATGAAAGTCTATCCGCACCTTCTCAATTTCCGGAAGACTATTTTACCGATTTGCTTTAATGCTCCATTTAATAACAAGTGACTTTTGTATGAAAATGTTTCATGACAACTATTCAATTTGTAATACAACCGTAACTGGATTCAGCGTTGCTTTGTTTTTGTGTGCTTCTAGTTGCACTGTGACGAGATTGAGTAACCTCGAAATGCCGTACACTCTTATGGTTCCTACCATTGCACTATATCATAGCGGTGTTGGAGCTGTGGTCTCTCCAGGGTCTTTTCATATCTCGCCGTCATATGTTTGCTTTTTGTTCTTTTTTACCCTATTTTAAATTAATCGGGTGTTGCGACCATGCCTATTAATCCCCTCATCTTCAAGTTTCACTCTCGCTAGCATGTTACAACGTTGATCGTTTTGTCGCTTCTTCCCTTTTCTGCGTCCGTTTGTATTTGAAATCCTATATTGCTGTGTTAATTTATTTTGACGGTGCAGAAATAAAAGACACTACTACTCTTAGGACTTTTTGGAGAGGGGGGTCCAGAGTTTTTTAAAGGTGCCATAGGCTGGGATTAGGGCGCAGCCCCCAGAGCTGGCAATTTTTCAAGTTCATAAATTGACTTCCTTTTTTAGAGCCATTTTATTGCAATTTTGCACTTGCACTAGATTTTATAAACTAACGATTTATTGAGAGACGTTCATCGGCTAGAGCAGAGGAGGGGTTCATCAATTTCTGATTTTTCAAGCAAATAAACAAATGAACACATCACTTTAAATTAAAATATAACATTACGCTCGCATTTTTTTATTTTGCATTTCGTATTTATTATTATTACTATTTTTTTGCAACTATAACAAATGATTTTGCACCGAAAGATTCAACAAAACACCTATAGATCTTGCATCATCGTGCAATTGCGAGTAACCACAGTAATTTTCATTTCATTAAGGTGATCAAGGTGAGTACTGTAGAGAAGCAAACGCTGATTCGCAGAACTGCAGGGCGGTATTAAAGAGCAAGGGGCCCTGAGGCTATTTTCTCGGGAGCCTTTTTCAATCCCTAAAAACACATCGAAAAGGAGTTGTCTCCGCCAAATGAGATTGAAGACCAAAGAAATGTCTTCACTATTTTCGAGAGGGTGTTTTTATCCAATTTAAGATTAGGAATCAAAATAAATGAGAAAAAAGGTATTTCGGCGGGAGGCTAAAGCCCCCATTGCCCCTCTTTTTCACGGCCCTGCAGAAATGCTATTAAATATTTAAGCATTAGATCTAACGCAAAAATATTCAGAATTGCAGAAGCCAAGAAAGCATGTAATGATCAAGGTAACATTTCGACAATGCGTTGTCGCTAATGAAGACCGCTAGCGGTACGCGTAGAAACTTCATCATCATCTTCATTTTACTGATTGAGTTGTTCCATTTCGGGAAGAAGTGTACCGTTTCGACGGCATATATTGTGCAAAACGCAGCAAGTTAAAGCAATTTTGCAAACCTTTTCAGGCTCATAGCAAATTTTCCGATCAAGAATCCTTCATCTCATTTCGAGTACGCCAAAGCTACGCTCAATCACACATCTAGTTTTTCTGTGCAAAATATTGAATCTTCGTACATCTGCAGTTGTGGGATTTCCAAATGGTGTAATCAGCCATTTTTGTAATGGATACTCACTATCCCCTAAGAGCCAACAGTCACCAAATTCATCATTTTCAAATCTATCATAGGCAGAAGAAGATTGCAATATAAATGAATCATGGTGGGATCCCGGCCATCTAGCCACAGCATCTTGGAAAACAAGATTTGCGTCACAGATAGCTTGCATGTTTATCCGAATAAAATTGCTTTCGATTAACGCAAGCATATTCGTCATATGCGGGGGCTATCATTGGGATATGTGACCCATCAACAGCGCCAACAACTTTTGGTATTCCTGCAATTTGCTGAAAGTCGCTAATGTTTTTTGCAATTTTCATTTTATTCCTTGGCATGTGGATGAACTGTGATGCTTTGCTCACAGCCAAATTTACGAAAGAAGAAAAGACACGACTCACTGTTGGCTGAGAGACGTGCATGAAGTCGTTGCTATACAGTTTTGATAACTGCCAGACGCTAGAGTCTTCAGACTAATTAACACTTTATCAAGCAGCGTTAAATCTAACGAACGACTTCCTTTGGATCGCAAGTCTTCTGCAACAATATTGCAGATACAGTAAATTTCCTCTTTTGTCATCCGAAATTCTTGTAAGACTTCAACTTCGGTTTTTGTTTCCAAAAAATTATTACGTTCTGCAATTTCATGACATCTGCCATTACTAAGTAGCAAATGCGCTAACGACATGCTGTAGTAATCCTTGTTATTTCCTTGATAACTTTTGAGCAATAGTGTTTAAAAACACGCAAATTGGCCTAAAAACGTTCGTAAAATTTTACGAGTGGTCTTGAGTATTCGTGAATATTCACGAATATTTTAGCATTTTTACGAAGATTTTAGTCATATGAACAAAAAATTTTTGCAACAAAATTGTCATTTTTGCAACAAAAAATCTTCGTCCGAATACAAATTTCTTCGGCTGAACAAAATAAATTTAACAAACTGAATCAATCGTACGAATAAAAAAATCTTCGGCCGAAGATTTTTTGTTTGGACGAAGATTGTAAAAAATTTCGTAAAATTTAGAAATCTTCGCCCGAACAAAAAAATCTTCGTCCGAAGATTCGTGAATTCTGTTTGTTACGAACACCATAGTATGCCAAATTTACGAAAACCGAACGTTCGTGTTTTTGCGAAGACCATAGTATGCCCCCCCAGGGCATCGCGACGCACAGTTTGAGAACCACTGGTTTAAGCATACGCGAAGATTTTTTCAACTGTGCATAAAACATTGGGAAGATTTTTGACTTTCTTCAATTTAAGCCTAATTTACGAAAAGAATTTTTAAACAGAGCTCAAGACAAAAGAAAATTCATTCTAAATTATCACGCCAAAGCCGAAGAAAACAACATTTCGATGAGAAATTTGCAAGGGACAAATTAGTGTTTCGACTACAGCAAAAGCCTCGTTAGCCTTGCTATGCACAGCCAATCCAGGCTAGACTTGTAGTGATTGCAAAATATGTTTTGCATAGTTGCAATACTTTGTACAGTCGCAATGCCTAATTATTTATCGCATAATTATTCAGCTCATGACTACGACATTCGACTTTAGAGCTTAGGCCTATTCGCTGTACAATCTCGTAGTTGATGATTGGTTCTATTGGATGACTTTGTATTATCCGCTTTAGTTTAATGGTTTGTTTTGATGATTACTATTTACCGGTCTTGCATAACAGACAGGAAATAAGTTTATATATTTATGGATTCTGATTCTGCCAAAAAAAGATAGTTCAGAGACGTAAGGCAAATGTACTCCCGTGTTTGTTCAATGTTGCTTGTGTCTCAATAAACGGACAAAAACCGTCACACACTTTTGGAGTCAGATCGCGTCCTACAGACTCATTCCAGACTGTAAAGACAAATAATTAGAGAGTTAGTCGTTTTGACATAATTGGATGCAGTAACGCTCGGATATTGAAAGTAGAAGCCAATTATTTCAAAACGACTGACTGCTGAAGCTTAATTGGTTTATCCACTCTCAACCAATAGTTTTGAATCGATTTGATGGTGAATCCCTTCTTATATACTGTCCCTTGCTCTAAGTCTAAATTAACTACAATCGTTAATTTTCATGCTAAATCGTATTTTTCTAATGCTGTTTAATTGTTTCTATGCGCATATTGTGACATAATAATTACTAATCTGCCTTAATTTTTTAAATTTCTGTTCTTGCTCATAAACTGCTGTTAGTGTTATTTAAAACTCAAAGCGCTTTATCGTTTCTGATAATGTTGGTCGCCACTCGCCAGGACCAACGAAACGCCAAACAATATTAAAAACTTAACTAATTTTAGTTGAGGTCATGGACTACTCTTTGCAGGCCTAACAAACATGCAACGGGAGGCAAAAACTGGAGGCCATTCATTGCAAATCAGGTTTTGACTATCTACTTTAAAAAATGGGTTGAATGTCACCTAAATTTAGTGATAACTTAAATATAAGTCTGAAAAGAATTCAGCAGCATGATAGAACAAAAATTATGTAGATATATTGGAAGTTTCAAATACCAAATCGTACAAAAACATCATATTAGGCCTATATACTGTACATTGTGCTTGTTATCCAAAGGAAAACAACAAGTTAAAAACCAGGTTACTGACTTTACAGTTTACGCTGCACTCGAATTTCACAGAAAAGCGCTCACTGCTCAGTTTATTCCCCAAAATATCATAAATTAGCTAGCCTATTTCACGATATACTTGATATTTCTTAGCCTACAAAAAATGTGATGGTCGGCACATATACCATAATCTAAGCATTTGGCTCATGTGAACATTAACTGACAACAAAATAGGGAAAACCGGCTAGAATATCGACAAGAGCCTCAAACAGTTGACTACAACAATAAGAGCGAAATAAAAGTTCAAGGTCAGTGACAACATAATAGATACCGGTACCCAAGAACAATGTTAAACAAATATTGTTAGCCAAACACGGTACCGGTATCTAAATAACATACGGTAGTAGTTCTTGTAGTCAAGCTGACAAAATACAATGACAGATAATGCCAAGGATAAGAATAGCATGAATGCAATAAGTCAATCTTGATAACTTTAAAATATTTAATTTTGTGATGAAGCGAATATAGGCTCTTGAAGATCTCACGCGGAAGCAAATGGTAACACCTTACACTGGTGAAATAAGTTGTCTAATGCTATAGAATAGCACAGTTGATATTAATAAAATGTTCACTGGCAATATAAAAGCAAAAACCATTGCAGTTACCATGCAAGACTTGAACACTAATACTATGTATTAGTATAGTACTCACGTAGTCCTCCAAAACAACGCTGTTAATATTACAAAAACGCTCATAGAAACATATATACGCAAATTTGTTGGAACGTTTACAGTAATATTAATTAAATCAGAAAATGTTGAATGCAACAGCAAAGATTGCGCAACTAAATTGATATAATGTCGCATTCAAGCAGGCTACTAAACAATCTCAGAACAATTGAATGGCATTTCACGTATTGATCGATTAGAGAATCATTCTCGGCTTTAACGCGAGCAACAGCATAAGTTTAAAGGTAAAACTTTCAGTCCTTAGCAATAATGAAATCACTGTAATGCAAAATTAAATCACCGACAACTATAAAACTTTCTGTTTCGGTTCCTTTGTTTAAAGTAATTTGTAAATCACTATACTTTTGTAACATAAACAGATAAAATAGTAAAAATACATTACAGCCACAGCAAAAACAAAAAATCATACAAGTTTTGATGATCTACATTTTAAGAAGCTGGAATCATGCAATCGCATGAAAATAATTAAGCACGAGCTGAGTTGCTCAGAACTGAAGATCAGTCAGTAATTACAATGCAAGCTGACACAAGATATAAAAACTAAATCTCTAAACAATGCTAGTATGTAGGTTACACTATTGTAACAAAAAGGAACCCACTGATATTTATTTAATGTTTCCTTTGTAGAGCATATGGCATGCTGGTAATAGGGAATAATTTTCTAAAAACTAGTGACTTAAACAAGTACAAAAAACACAACTTTTTGATGTACTAGTAATTTTAAAACATAATAGAAATTGAACAAATTTTTTTTTAAATCATTATAAACCTCAGTCGCTACTACCACAACATTAAGTAAATAGCAACCACAGTCCCTGTGCTCAGACCACTTATCACACCAGTGCTAAGTGGCTTGCTTCCCTTTCACAACTAATTGTCATTTACCATGCTGTGTTTCGTGCAATCCAGCTTCAGAATGCCGCAGGTAAGCTCCTTAAATTAGACATCACTGGCTTGAAATTGTAATGTATAGTTTGGTCAAGATCTTTACTTTTCGATTAAAGTTATAGTCTACCCTTTTAGCAGTTTTCATTATTTTATATAATTTACAGATGGGTAGGCTAGTAAATTTAAGTTTCAGCTAAGCTACAGGCTACACCAGCTTACCGTACCTGTAAGCCTAGGCCTACTTTTATCACTACTATAGGATATACAGGTCATGTTAATTTTCATTCCGATCATATACAGGCAAGTTGCTGCAGTTAAACTCTTTAAAGATATTTCTTTTTTGTCTAACTTTAAAGATATATAACTTAAGAATACAAGGCAAGTCAAATTAGTGTAAAATTAAGCTGTGCATTTGATGTGGTCCTAGGCTTACCCTAAATTTTCCTAAACTTTTAAAATTTTTAACCTACTACAAGAGCGAAGAAGATAAAAATTTGCTTTCAACTCCATGCTAACTTTACTTCTGATTAAAGTTAAGCTAGATGCTGCACCATTAATTTGCTTACCATTCTTTTGCTAGACTAACAGCAGTTGAACGGACTCTACCACACAACTTTTGTATGCGCCTGTACACGGTTACGCAAGGTTTTTTTGATACGATGGCCTCCAGTTTTCTCGACGCCGTGCATGTCTGTCAGGCCTGTATATACTAGATTAGGCCATGGTTGAGGTTATTGTAAGCCAACCGGAAGAACGAAAAAAACTTCTGGTAAATCAGGTAAAGAATATCTCCCTGCTATGCGAGAGATAGGAAATGGAACCTCAAGCAATACACGCGTTTGTTTATGAGAAAATTATTGTGAAAACAACGAAAATTTACAAGAAAAATCCTGAAATTGCTTGAACTTTCATATAAAATTTAAGAAATTGGTCTATCTTCCTCATCTGCATTTATACATTTGGTCACAATTTTCTACAATTTAATTTTTTTTTATCTTAGATGAAGTCGCTGTTGCAGAAACATTGAGAAATTACCGAACTGTACTTGAAACAGTTACAACGAATATAAATTTATCAATTAAGCCTTGCTGTTTATTTTTGAAATTTTCATTGATTGATATGCCATTGTCAGCGTTCCTTTCTGAAACCATGCGACCCTCAACCATCTTCTAACGAAAGCACAACACAAAACCTGATTCATCTTACCTATAAATGCTTTTACCAATGGTCCAAATGATATGAAAGCATGCTAATACCAAAAGAAGCATAACTAAACTTTCAAAGTCGTTTCTTTCATCATGAATATTCGGGTCGTATTTGCTGGTTGTTCCAATGTTGCTAGTAAACGAAGTTAAACGAAGCAGGGCAAAAATAGCAAAAGAACAGGCCTAAAGCGGAAGTAACTCTCTCGCTAGACTTCGCGGTTTGCACAATATAGGTTCATCTGTTTTTTCCTTCAAAAACTCATGAACGTGAGCTGTATCTCTGCAGCTCATAATGTATTTCTTTTCTACAGAGCGATAATTCAGGTATAGCACGAAGCCGGTTAACTCTTTAATCTCTCATTGAGCAACCATTTTTTCCTAATTTTTATCGAACTATAAACATTTGGACTTCAGAGTAGCCTATTGTTTATTCATAATTGCGTTTGTCAATTGATGAGCCGTAATTTGTGTGATGACATCATATTTATTGGACTGCACTGGCAGAAAAACATTAAAGTCCACTTTCAACCAAATTAAAAATCATATCTATATTTCGACTATAACCAAAGTCTCGTCAGCCTTGCTACGCACAGCCAATCCAGGCTAAACTCATTCCAGACTGCAAAGACTCTGTTTTTGCATTGCTTTACCTGTACATCTCGACTTCATCTCTTTTCTAGGTTGTGCCCTATTTTTCGCAGGCGACTGGCCCCAAACAACGATACCCAATGAAAGAACCTATAACCACTAACCCACAACTGAGTTACCGGTAGCCTAACTAGCCCACATCACCAAAAGCCCCCATGGCAACCCACTCATTTGCAGCTGCAGACGCGTTTCGACCTTATTATGGTCTCATCAGTGCAGCATAGCAACCTCCCACCTTCCTGAAAAAAAAAAAAATTCTAACCTTCAAAAGAACTACACACTCAAAATCTAAGCCTCTACTCGTTCTGCTCAAGGTAGAAAATTTGAAATAAAACCTTCAAGAAAATAATACAGGCTGGATTCTGAGGGAGTCCTACTAAACACGGCAAAGAACGACAGAGGACTTCAAGCTGATGTACTAAACACCGCAAAGTACGACAAAGGACCCAAAAACCCTAACCCTAACCTAACCCTAACCCTAACCCTAGTCCTAACCTAACCCTAATCGCAATCGTAATCCTAATCCTAATCCTAATCCTTATCCTAACCTAACCCTAACCCTAGTTTAAAGTTCTTTGTCGTTCTTTGTTATGGTATGGTTCCAAGTGCTTTGTTGTTGTTTGCGGTGTTTAGTAGATCAATTTGAAGTCCTTTGTCGTTGTTTGCGGTGCTTAGTACATCAATTTGAGTTTTTTGTCGTCATTTGCGGTGTTTCCCTTTGTGGTGTTTAGTAGGACCGCTCTGAGGTTTGCTTTTCAATTTTTTATTTTAAGCATAGGCGTAGCCAGGATTTTCAATTGGGGGGGGCTAAAGTTTAAAAAATCTAACCCAACAGTAGGAACGGATCTGGAAAATTTTGGTGGGGGGACGCAGATTTGAATTAGGTTGAGTGGTAACTAGATACAAAGACGTCAGACGTTTAGATCCGAAGTAGGGCGTCAATGTTTCACGTCAGAGGCGTATTAAAAGTTTTTTTAGGGAGGGTACCAAATTGTGACATCTTTTATAAGCGTATGTTTTTCCGGTATAGCGAATTTGAAGCAAATTAAAGAAAAAACAACTCTAGGCGTCCGGGGGCTTGCACTCTCGGAAAAATTTTGAAATTTTACGTGGTGTAATGGCCTTTTTAGTGCTTTTTGAAGAAATTCTGATTAAACGTTTTGCTCCTCATTCACTTAATATCATGCATGTTGTTCGCACATTTTCGATTTATGCGGGCTTACTTCAGGCCAGGAGTGGATTCAGAAAATTTTGGTGGGAGGATGCAATTTTGAAAGAGGTTGAATGTTTATTACTGTAAATACAAAAACGGTAGACGTCTAGAAAAAAGGGCGTAAATAAGCCCTTTGAAATTGTTTCATGTCTGAAGCGTAATCAAAAATTTTTTTGAGAAAGGGGCACCAAATTTCGACATTTTTTCAAGCGTAGTTTTTTCCGGCAGAGATAATTTGAAGCAGGTTGAGGAACAAAAAAAGGCTGCAGAGGGTCCGGGGC
This sequence comes from Trididemnum miniatum, assembly GCA_964006365.1. Classification (NCBI taxonomy): domain Eukaryota; kingdom Metazoa; phylum Chordata; class Ascidiacea; order Aplousobranchia; family Didemnidae; genus Trididemnum; species Trididemnum miniatum. The sequence goes on from OZ023233.1 coordinate 24,797,328, forward strand.
ATGCTCCCATAAAATTTTTTGAAAATTTACGTCCTGTAATGGCCATTTCAGAGCATTTTGAACAGTTTTCGGGCAAACTTTATTGAAATTTTTTCAAACACGCGTCAGCGACATGGCCTAGCGGTACCGCGCGCAGGTGACAGATCCTACGTGACGGGTTCGATTCGTGGCTGGAGCCGATCGCATTTGACATGCATAACGGGTGGCTGCTGACTCGAAGAGCGCAAGCTCACTTCGCAGTCTCCCTCAATTACTGTTGAATTTTCAATTCAATATAATTTGAAAATAACCCTCGGTTATTTACATGTCGGTCTACAAACCGGGTTTTACATAAGCCGACAAGATAACGTTTTGTTTCTCCTTGACTAGAGCATGGCCTACTCAAGATACGGCCTCACATAGTACATTTCTTACTAAAATCCTAAGCGGCCGACGTTTCTGGCAGGGAAAAGCGCATCTGATCAATGTGGAGTGTGCCTGTCGCTCAAAGACCTCGTGCAGTTCCTACACGTTTGATAACTTTTTTCACACGCGTCATGACAATTGCAACGGATTAACCCAAAAACAAAAGCGGTTTCAACAGTTTAGTACAAGTAGTTGCATGAAATACTGTAGAAACAAAAATTTGGAAGACAGCAGAGGCCAGTTGTTTTGTAGTCGCAGATGTATTATTATCAAACTGATAATCTTGTAGAATGGAATATGTTTAATCGAACTCTTTCATGGAATCAAAGCACCCAAGTCCAATCATTATTAAATTTGTTCGACACAACATTAAACAATATGTTTACTATTAAAAAAGAAAATTAAAGAACTCCGGTTACCTAATAACTGAATCACTAACATCAAGAAGATATGAGATCATCAAGAAACTCAAAGATTTACTGAAAATGAAAAAAATAAGTGCCTTTTGGACCAATGATGGTAGAATTTTTTACATGAAAAGTCGAGTGAGTCATAAAGTTGAAGCAAATTCTGTAACACAACTGAATGAACTTTTTAAATATGCAACTAACTTCTTCTTAACTAGTAAATGTAAGCCTGGTAGTGGTAACCCTGCAAGTGTTGATTTATAGGCATTAGCTCTGGAATTGTAAGCTAATCTGCATATTTTTTTTGTTATCCTGACTTTGCTGTAGACCTGCTTTACCTGTGTATATATCTATTTTTTTATTTCCCCTTTTTCTTTAGCCAGTGCCGTACACCATCCATTTGAAATGCCTGCCAAATACCCTTGTGTATTATGTCATAAACCTTGTATGATTAACCAAAGATCAATTTGCTGTGACTTGTGTCAGAACTGGGTTCATCAAAAATGCACACGTTTAAGTCTAACTAACTTCATATATTTGGATAAATCAGACTCTCCATACTTTTGTGTCAATTGCCATAATGATATATTTCCATTTCAAAGCTTATCCAATGAAGATTTTAATGATCTCTTCACTTATTATAGAAAAAAAATTTTTTTGTCATCCCTGCAAAAGCTGCCTGAATACTTCAGTGACTCCCAAAACAGCTATATAACCACCCAAAAATTTCATGACAAATACTGCAATAATAATGACTTTTTTATGTTACATGTAAATATTCGAAGTCTAAATAAGAACTTTGAGAAGCTAGAGGATCTATTAACTCAAATTTCTAAGCTACCAGATATAATTGCCATATTAGAAACGAAATTAAATAACAAATTAAATTTTAATCTTCATGGATACAACTTTATCCAAAACAACTCCAAAACGAAAGCTGGTGGGGTAGAAATGTTTATTAAAGAAAACATAAACTATAATTTATGTAAATTTCCTCAATTGAACGTGCTGGATTGCAAAGATCTATGGGTAACAGTCAAAATCAGTAACACTGAAAAAGTTTTTGGAGTGGTATATCGACATCCATCAAACAATTTTGCGCAGTTTCATACTGCACTAGAACATACCCTTATAACTCTAAATGAAAAAAAATTAAAATACTACATTTGTGGAGATGTCAATATTAACTTATTCCATTATGATATTAAGAGCAATATAAAACAATATTTTGACATGCTCTTCAGTCTTGGGTGTATTCCTCTTATTAAATACCCGACTAGAATTACCCAAACCAGCTCAACACTTATTGATTATATATATACAAATGAAATATGTCAAAAAAATACTATTCTTATCATACTAACTCATATAAATAACATAAACCCTATGAAAAGTGCTAGTCCTGAAGGAATTCCTCTAAAATTCAACAAACTAACCAACGTCATCATAACTCCTGTGCTAGTAGAAATTTTTAATAAATGCATTGTTAATGGAGTTTATCCAAATTCTCTTAAAATTGGTGAAATTATTCCCATACACGAGAGTGGTCCTAAAAATCTATGCAACAACTACAGACCTATTTCCTTACTTAGTCCATTTTCTAAAATCTTTGAAAAATGTATTTACGATCAACTGTATTGTTACCTACAAGAATTTAAATTACTCTCCCCAAATCAATTTGGCTTCACAAAGGGACGTTCCACTGCTCATGCAGTTCGCCAATTATGTGATGAGTTTGTTGATAATCTAGACAATGGAAAAATAACTTGTGCAGTTTTTTTAGACCTCAGTAAGGCGTTTGATACTGTGAATCACCAAATTTTAATTAAAAAACTGGAACATTATGGTATTCGTGGATTGCCACTACAGCTTCTCATTAGCTACCTCACTGATAGATACCAATATACAATAGTAAATAATGTTAAATCTAATTTAAAGCAAGTAAAATGTGGTGTACCTCAAGGCTCCACATTAGGCCCATTATTATTTTTGATTTATATAAATGATCTGCCATACCTTTCTAAATTTAACACCAAATTATTTGCAGATGATACAGTTTTAACATTGTCAAACTTTTGCATAAAAACGCTTCAACAGGAAGTCAGCCAGGAGCTAGAGGAAATCAACAATTGGATGAAAAGAAACAAGTTATCTTTAAATTCCACCAAGACAAAATACATGCTAATTAAAAGAAGTCGCAAATTACATACTTCAAATGAATGTAATATTCATATAGGGAAGCATAAACTTGAACAAGTAAGTGAAATCAAATACCTTGGAATAATGTTTGATAATAAACTTACATGGAAGCCACATATTAAACAGTTATGCACAAAACTTTCCAGGGGTTCATGGGCTATTTTAAAGCTAAGAAATTATGTTTATCTTTCAGCATTAAAAGCAGTTTATTACTCTTTTGTATATTCAGATTTACAATATTGCATATCCACCTGGGGACTAGCCTCCAAGACTGCCCTTGATCTTCTCGAAAAACTGCACAAACGTATTATTAGATACTTATCTAAAAGCCCATATCTCGCTCATACCAACCCACTATTTTTCAAACTGAACTTGCTAAAAATTAATGATATATGTTTCTTAGAAATAGCTAAATACATGTTCCATCAAAAAAACAAACCAGACTCATTTCATAATCTTCATCTAACAACCCTCATACATAATCACAATACCAGACTATCATCAAAACACAACTATTTCATTCCAAGAAAGACAACAGAAAATGGAAAAAAGGCATTATCTTTTGTTGGTTGTAAAATATGGGAGAAGGTACCTGAGGAATTAAAGCAATGCTCTTTCTACCACTTTAAAAAAAGGTTGAAACTTTATCTGCTCAGTAAGTATTCATAGATTTTTTTTTTTTTTTTGTCAAAATTTGTGTTTTTCTATTTTCTGAAGATTACTTCTTAGCTTTATACGTTGCAACAAAATGAAACCGTAATTTACTTTTCAACGTACCATTGTTTATTTTTTCCTTATATGTAGGCAGATAAGGTGGTGGCTGACTGAGAAGACCGTATGGTCATATTCGTCATCTCCTTGTGCTTCATTTTACATGTGTGTCAGTGTGTGCATTTACATTTGCTGAAACTATTGCACAAAATAAAACCATGATTGATTGATTGATTAAAGTGCTTATTAATATCATAGTAATTGCGTGTAAAATCTGTTTTTTGAAGTGAGCATATGCTGACAAAATATTTGTAGATAAAAGAAAACAGTTGAGGTTGATGAAGTATAGCTAGCTCTTGGGAAAGCTAAAAAAATAACCATTATAGAAGGGTCGACCCCCAAACGCTAAATAAATTTTAACGTATTTCGTGTAAGCAACACTGCTTCAGCTGTATTTTGTATTAAACATTGCGAATACTTACTTGGAAAAGTTACTAACCAATATTGTACCAAATAGTGCGGTGGTATTTTTGCACCAAAATGAAATATACAATATACAAAAAGTTGCAGCATCACCATAAAATGATTCCATGTAGTCGTTGAGGATGGTTAGACTTGTCTTTGCTCCGTCATTTTATTCTTGTTAATTATATTTATTCAAAGTTTGTTATGGTCATTAGCCAAACTGGCATAGTTTATGTTGTGTTTCTGGTGTCGTTGTTCTGGATTGGTTTCTCAGTTGAGTTTAGGAATTTGACATTTTGCGTAAAAGTCATTATTTAAATACCACCGGTGTTAAGTTAATTTTTAATGCAGTGTTTATTTTGTATCAGTTACAATGCGTTACTTTAAATTATGGTTAGCAAATGCGTAGTGTATGGGTGGAAAAGCGGTTATTTGTCTGAAACAAGTGGAAATCCTGTGTCCACGTTTCGTTTTCTTTTGGATAAAGCGGACTTACTGCTAAAATGGCAACAATTTGTCAATCGATCAAACTGGTCAGTAACCAAAAATTCAGTTACCTGTGTTAAGCACTTTAGGGACAAATTTTTCTTTCACGTGGCGATAAATGAACAAAGTTGAATAGGAAATTAAATCCCATTTCATCGATCCACACTCATGAAGCACTAAAAAGACCATCAACTTTGCGAAATCTACCGGCTCCGCGGAAGTCTCCTAAAGTCAGAGTTTTTCAAGAAGATGAATTAGCATTATTTAATATAAAAGATTGTATAGATTCAGTAGACGATCTTTCTGAACATCATTCTCGACCAGGATACACCTACCACAAATCAAACAACGTTGTACTACACTTCAAAATTTTTTTCTAATCAAGTGGGTTTCCAGTGATTGAAGAAGCTATCAAAATTGATGAAGATTTGAAAGCACAGATACAATTTAGAGGAAAGCCGGTTCCTTTACCGACTTGGGTTGTTTCTGGACGAATTGCGATACTGGACAGATACTCGCTCTTAAACAACTTTCCAAATTATTAGCAAAGTTTTCATGAAAAGCATAAAGACTCTGATATGCCGCACGAATCAAATAATCGACAATTTTTTCAGCCAAAGGGAGGCCCACCATTTTCATCATCAATAATTAGATTTGCGTTATTATTATGGTACACTTCTGCTGCAGCTTACAAGATTATAAAGCAACACCTGCCACTGCCATCTATTTCGTTATTAGAAAAACTTAGAAGTAACAAAGTTGCATTTCTAAAAGCTGCTAGACTCTTAAAAGAACAAAATAAAATTTTAACAGTTGTCGTCCTCTTGGTGGAGGAAATGTATTTGCAAAAATGTGCACAGTATGCTGAAGGTGAATACGTTAGTGCTGATTTACATGGAAACCTCTATAATCTTTTTCGCCATAAATTCTTGTGAATTAAAAAACTTACGCTTTAAACTGAATGTGGATACGTATTCAAAAATGTATTTGCCGAATTCGCGTAATTTATTGAGTGTTCAAAAAGTATGTGGGGGTAGGCATCGAACCTGGGGACATTTGCTTTACAGTGCATTTAACAATTTTAAATGTTTTGTTTTTTTAATTGTCCAGTTTGTTTACATACGAACTATACAAGAGGCCTCTTAGAAATTGGCCGCTTAATGTAACATGTGAAGCCGTATCTTGAGTAGGCCATGACTGGAGACATCTTCTTTGATGCAGGAATTCAACAACGCTGTTTTCTTCTCTGTGGTCTTAAACATTTTAACCACTTTTCGCGCAGCGTTTTCAGCATTTTGCATTGCTGAAACTTTTACATCAACAGCAGGGGCGGATCCAGAAAATTTTGCTGGGGGGAAGCAGTTTTGCATTATAGATTGAATGTTAAATGAATGCAAAGATGTTAAACCCGAAAAAGAGCGTAAATAAGCCCTTTTCAGAAAATGTGTCCATGTGAGGGGACTAGGGGAGGATGTTCAGTACTTTTTAGCACCAATTTTTGACAATTTTTTAAGCGTATTTTTTCTGGCAAAGTTAAATTTGAAGCAAATAGGGAAACAAAAATGATTCTAGGAGGGTCCGGGTGCAGGGTTCCCTCTAAAAAATTTTTCACTGAGCAAATGTTTGTTTTAGTGAGCAAGAATATAATAAGACTGAGTTGGCAAAATCTTAATAAAACTCATGTTTTTGAATCAAAATGTAATAAGTAGAAAGATGTTATCAAAAAACACGTTCAAAAAGATCGGCCGTTTGTAGAGCACTTCAGCGAACCATCGGACACGGCCGATTGTATACATTATCCGAGTTAATCGGTCACCTTTAATCTACGGAAAGCCACTCGTAACCCTGAGTGAATGAATTCATTCATTCATTCAACCCTGAGTGAATGAGTTTATTCACGAGCCAAAGTAAAACAGTATCGCAATTGTAAAAAAATACCAAAAATTTCAAGTCTTTCACAATTGGCATACTGGGAGACCATTAAAGAGCAAATTGCTCATCGAGTCATAGCCACCCTTGCTTCTTCATATTTTATATCTATAGTGACTTTGCCTCATGACCTAGCAAAGAAACCAGGGACATACCTTCCATGAATTTTTTCTGCCCAGCAAAATCTGGAATGAGCCTACTTCGCACGATTCATTCCATAGTCTAACATCAAACCAATAGGCTACATACTACAGTAAACCTCGCATGTAACGGACTCGGATATAGTGGATAATTGCACGTAACGGACGAAATTTTCAGTCCAGATGGCTTCCAATTGATTTAGTAAACCTCGCATATAACGGATCAATATCTCTGGTCCCGACTTGTTCGTTACTGTAGTTCAAGCCGAAAACTTTTCTTTACATCGGTCGTAGGTCTATTTTAATCTGCCTTTCAAGTTTCATAACTAGTTTCGCATGTAGTAGCTTTGAAATGATTTCATTGCAAACTTCAACTTGGGAGTGCGAAACTTTTTCACGCAGTGAAAGACTGACGAGCACTGCAGCAGAATGCCATAAAATGAGGTGGGAAACAGAGCGGGTCGCACGACAATGCATAAGTCTGAAACATCGATTGTGATTACATAGTTTCGAATGCAATCCAGTAAATGGTTACTACATTGTTACAACACAATAGCTTTCGGTATCACACTTAGCAAGAGGCGAATAAACTACCCCATCGAAAAAAGACAATCACGAAGTTACAATCCAGCACCACGTATTTTTGCTTCGGCTTAAAAATGCTTATGATTTTCTATTTTTATATTCGGAATTTTGCAACTGCGCAAAGCGAGATTTCACTGCGCAAGTGGTCTTGATTTCACTGCGCAAGTGGTCTTGATTTCACTGCGCAAATGGTCTTGATTTCACTGCGCAGTTGCGCGGTTGCGCACAGTAGAGGGAACACTGTCCGGTGGTGTGTTTCCCCGGAAAATTTTTGAAAATTTCATACTATAACGGGCATTTTAGCGCTTTTCGAACAATTTGCAACGCAAATTTTGTTTTTTGGCCCCTAATTAGTTCTTCACCAAATATTTCGCATTTTGTTCGCACTTTTTCGATTTTTCCGTCGCTAAAAGTCTGTTTGCACTAAATGCGATTTTAATCCGATTAGTTGTCGTACAAAATTTTATTCATTTTTTGACGTAAGAAGTTGGTGGAAATTTCTTCCACACAACTCGATGCCCTAACAGTTTTGCTTTTTATCGGTTATTTTGTAAAGCACCTTACGATTGTTTTCTAAAATGCCGTGCAAAGTGACGTAGTTTAACGTCATAATTTCTAACTGTTTCGTGGCTACGTCACCTTACGTACGAAAAGTCGCATCGCATTTTGTGTAAACACACCTTTGATAGTGCTCGAGTTGTAAAAACACTTATGGGAGGATGGTGTAAGCCAGAGGTGGGTAAGCCGAGGGCCGCACTGATTGGAAAAGCAAAGTGATAAAGGTCATCACGACCGCAGATGTTCTACATTTCAAGCAATGTCAGCAAGGAACAAGGTTTATATTTCTGTAAGTGCCCGCGGGCCGTATGAAATGATCTCATCCTAGTTTGCCCACCCCAGGTGTAAGCGTTTCACGCAGACGCAAAGGCGGGATGGTCATTATTTATAGGGGGATGGTTTACGCTAAAATGTTTTTTTATGAAGGGATGGCATCCCCCCGCAATCTGGTCAACTCGAGTACTGACCTTACGGCGTAAAAATTATTGTTGAATCGAAAAGGTAAGAAATTATGGAAAAATTTTATCAAAAACACTGTTAAAATTGGTTGGTGGGGGGATGCATCCTTTTTTTTGGGGGGTGGGGTGGGGGATGCTATGCTGCACTGATGAGACCTAATAAGGTCGAAACGCGTCTGCAGCTGCAAAACGGGTTAGTTAAAGTGCAGAAACTGGTTGGGAGATCAGCTATAGGTTGGGTCAAAAGGGTTTTCATGGCGTGGAGTTGCTATTTCCCTGCGGAGTAATTTCATTTTCTCAGTTTGACCATAGGCCATCAGATCAAGCTGATTTTCTGAAATTTAGAAGTTTATGACCGTACATCTTCAACATCAGCCAGAGTAAGTTGTTTTTATGGTTCTCAAAACTTTAAGATATCTTATTGTGACCACGATGTCATCTTGCGTGGTGATGTAAACCACTTCATGTTTTCAATGTTACCTTGTTAACGTAGCGTAGTTTGTGGAATTAAGTACACAGTTTTAATCGGTCGTCCCTCTTTTTGATTCCTGTCATGCTGCACTGATGAGATTTTTCGAAACAGTTGTAGTCTTCGCAATTGCAGAGGCTGCAGTTGTCTGTATTATCATAATATGAAATATGACTGTATATTATGTTAGGCCAGAAAACTTACTAAATAAACGCTGTAAAAACCAATTCTACGACTAGTTTTGCCGTTTGACCGCCCATTAGGTAGACTCAGGTTTTGAACCCAGGACTGTGCGATTGAGAGTTTACCTCCCTAACCATTCGGCCACCGAGCTGACAGCGGTTTTGACAATTTTAGCTAAACACACCCAAGCCCCTGCAACTGTAGGCTTTAGCATTGAGCAGTTAGCCTAGTTGGCATATGTCGGCAATGGCAGGCCTAATTTTATTAGTATTGAAATAAGTGGAGCCGATGTAAGACTCTATAATACAGGGTTACCATACGTGTCCTCCTTTTTGATCAAAAAAAATTTGTTCTCCGAGGACGCCAAAAAATGCCTAAATGTCCTTCCTTTCGGCATTATGAACAGTGAAAACACGTCATAACATTCCTCCACGGAAAATTTTTGGAAGTTTCAGTGCAAACCACGGTCTGCGGACTTAATGACCTTTTTTTTTTGGTCTTCACTTGCTTTCGGGCGGAAAAATGGACATCTTCGGATGTGATGACCATTTTGTTTGGTCTTCTTGGGCGGAAAAATGAACATCTGCGGACATGGTGACCCTCAAAAAATCTGTCCTCTTTTGCGTAGTGAAAACATGGTAACCCTAATATAATATGAAATATGACTAGATATGGTAGGCCTTAAGACTTGCTAAATAAATGCTGTAAAACCAATTCTGAGACCAAACCAATTCTACCCTGCCAATCAGACCTGCCATTTCCGGCACATGCCAACTAGGCTAACTGCTCAATGCTAAAGCCTGCAGCTGCCGTATAGTAGTAGCTTATTATTTCAGCGCACGAATAAAAGGCACACTGGGGACAACAGCGAAAGAGCAAAGGTTCACCTAGCCAACTGTATGTATAGCTAGGGCTTGGGTAAGTATAGCTAAAATTGCATGTATCAACCCTGTCAGCCCGGTGGCCGAGTGGTTAAACTCTCAATCGCAAGGTTCAGGGTTCTAAACCTGAGTCTACCTGCTGAGCGGGTAAACCGCGAAACTCGTCGTAGAATTGGTTTTTACAGCGTTTATTCAGTAGGTCTTAGGCCTACCAGTACCACAATATCTAATAATAATCAACTTTGTATAAAATTGTGGCTCAATAAAGGTGCAGCGACAAAGCATTTTTTTATTAAATAATTTTTTGTTTACTGAAGCATGTTTCAACGTAGGCTATATCGTTTTGTCGGTGTTACCTATTTTTCGACCATTGTTTTTGTTTGCGATAGCTAGGTCGTTAGAATGAAATAAACTACTAGGCCTAATATTAGCGGGCGACTGAGGAAACTTCTTTTTATTTATCTTGAAGTTTAAGCTCTTCCATAAATCTTGTGTAAGCCAAACGCTGTAAAATTTTTTATTAGTACGTTACGTGTGATATAGAATTAGGATGGATCGCAGATACATGTCTTACGAACAAACCTGTAACCATGCGAATCTATCTTTGTGAAGACCAAAAAAAATCGACAAGCGTGAACCGCATGCTCTTGTTCAAGTGACTATTAAAGGGGGCAGCGGGTGCATCAAGCACACATTGTGTAGGCCAATATTGAATGACAGTCTATTATAAATATCAGTCATGATCGATTAACTGCTGTAAATAAGCCATGCGAGGCAAGCATCGCGCAGTAAACTTTCACACTTCTCCCCGTTAGGCCATTTACAAGGAGCATTAATTAGTCAAGATAATCAAATGTGCCGCACTCACATGACGAACAGCAATTTAGGTTTTGCAATTCTGTAATCATGTTAAGTGTGTCACGATTACAAACTAATTCTTAGAAAACGGCAATGTTAAAAATGAGTTGCAATACACTGTTTTATTATTTGTATTTGCTAAAAAAGATTTTATGACTACATGACTATTTAGATTAGTGATTTTCAACTTTTTTCAAGTCGCGGACTCTAAAGTTAAGCAATTTGTTGTTGCGGACCTCACACAAATTAACACAAATAGACACGATCTTAGAATTGTTATTGAAAGTAATTTGAGTAAAAGTCAAAGGCTACCTTCATCAGGGATGCCTTTTTGTTACTGCTTGCCAAAAGCTTTCCATTTGAGGATATGATGGGCGGCACTTCTTTTTCAAGTAAAAATCTTTAACTGCACAAAACACGACTCGCTGCTTACGCAAAAACAGCTCAATTTTTGGCGTTGGCTTGGATAACAAGTTGTATTTTGGGAAAGGACCGGTGTTGTTTAGTTAATCATTCTTCTTCTTTCGGCTTTTCCCTATTTGGGATCGCCACAGCGCGAAAGTCTTCTACATAAGACTCGGTAAACTTTGTCTCTCTCTCTCTTGCTCCAACCATCTCCATGTCTTCTCTCACCAAATTCATCCATCTTCTCTTTGACCTTCCTCGCTTTCTTTTAGTTTTGATTGTTTATTCACTCAGGATTAAAATTTCATCTCGTAAACTCCATTAAAAGCGCTGCCAGCAAATAATTGCGTCACTGAGCTTCTTGATCTGCAGACTGTTGGTGTGTAGCAATTCTAGAATATAGCTTGGTGCCGAGACGCTGTAGAATAGATGCGCGTATAAATCTTTTTGATGTGAAGGTCTGACACGAGTTTGGTACCCACATAACAATGCATGGAGACAGAAGACAAGCGCACTAGCTGGGTGTTTTGCAGAAAGCTCTTGTCAAAAAAACATCCCAGCCTCTCTGCAGTACCAGTACTTCAGGCGTAACGAGGGTGTTTTCTCTTAAATCAAACATTTTAGCATTAGTGGCGGTAAAAGATCGTATTGAGTGCTTAACCTTCTTAAATCACGTTTAGATCGTTTCACGCCACTGCTGGTCTATTTCACATACATTATTATTAGCACCATGAATTTATAAACAAGTTTCAAAAAGTGGAGTATTGTATTGCAAAGTCCGTGTAACTTCGTAGTTATGCGGATTTTGTTGTATTGCCATGCGGAAGAAATAAATGTTGGAATTTACTAACACTTCAAATGTTTTTGTGGGCCATTTAACATAAAAATTTTGAAGAGGCCACGGGCCAAAAATATTTGATTGGCTGGCTGGATCCGGGCCGCAGGTTGCCGACGCCTAACCTAAGCTTTGCAAATTTTTGCACAATGACTTGATATCTGGATCAAAATTCGTGAATGCTATAGGCGAAAATCATTATGCAGTAACAAACGATTTTTCGCTTTCGTTTTAATGAGTGTCGAAGCACTGGAAGCATTTTCAGCTAGGTATGTTTTTGTGAAAGGCAAAATGGTATCATTGCAGGCGATAGTTCCAAATGTGGAAGCATTTATCTGTCGTTTTTCTATCCCGAATTCGACATACCAATCCCCATTCCTAAGTAAGAAAGTTTCAGCCCCAACTGTTGGTAGTAAATTATGCAGTGCCTCCTTATGTGTGAGTTTGCATAGTTTCAATCATTCAGTCTGACCAAAAAAAGTCGAAAGAAGTTGCTTGGGTCCTAGAACTACCGGTGCCTATTTCATATTCTCATATCGTTCAGAAAAAAATCATTTTTTGAAATACATTAATAATATTAAACACCGGTACTTCAATAAACTGCCCTATTTTTGATGAAATTTTCTACACTTTGGTGGACCCTTTGCGGACCTTTTAGACCTTTCGGCCCCCTTAAAGTCATTCGTGCACCACTTGGGGATCCGCGGACCCCAGGTTGAAAGCCACTGATTTAGATTACATTTCATCAAGAGATATAAAACTTTTGTGAGCACAGCACACGACGCGGGGAGAAAATAGCTGAAGCATAAAACGAAAGTAACTCTCTCACGAGACGTGTGCACAACATAGGCTCAGCTGTCATCATCGGCACGGCCTGTAGCAAAACGGCGTGAAATCTCATAATATTTAAAAACACGTAACGCAAATATCAAAAATTCGTGAGCTTTCGTCAATCGTTAAAAATTCCGGTAAGGCCTGCATAACTTTATTATAAGATAATAGCTTCTTCCGATATATCAGTGTTATAACCTATTAAGTGTTCTCTAAATTACATAGCTGTTGATTGCCCTATGAATTTAATGCTACAACAATAAAACAAAAAAAGAACAGCTTTTCTCTAAAAGTTTGCAATACTTTGAATAGTTGGTGCAGGAATCAGTAGGTCTACTAGATTAGAGTTGCAGCAGCAAGCTGATAAGGCATCGTTGCTTTCAAGTACACCCTCGGACAAAAGTTTAAGACCACTTAGCAAAAAGGACAAACTTTATATTCTAATCTCTTTAGTCATAAAATAGTGCCTTCTGAGCCATCATATAGCTAAAGGACCTTCGCCACGCTTCTGTATATTCTCTGCAATAGCTTTCGTGCCCTAAGTTGCTTATATCTACTGTAATGCCAACCGGCATTGTTGAATTAATTGAAAAAGAGGAGGAAAAATTGAAAGGGAAATATGGGTAAAAAAGCATCTCTCAGTGTAACATAAAGAGCTCAAGTTGTTGCACTCAGCAAGATGAAGCTATCTGAGCGTCATATTGTTTATACGTGCAAAGAAAATAAAACTGCTGTGCATAATGCCATAAAAAAATTCTAAAAAAAAGAAACTTTTGCGGATAAGAAAAGAACAGAACATCCCAGGATTTTCAGCAGCAGAGAGAAGCGCCTAATGAGGGAGGTAGTTACTCGCTCTCCCATGAATTCTGCATGTGTATTTTCTTTTTAACATGTTGTAAATAAACTTGATTATAAAAAAAAAACGAGCAACTTCTTACGAGAGTAAATGAAATTAAGTGGTTCACATGACAAAATCAATGAAAATTAGGAAGTGGTCTTAAACTTTTGTCTGAGGGTGTATATACACCATTGCACTGATAGTACAGTGCATCAGTGTCCAGTTGACCAGTTCAGTGAAATTATAAAACTAATAGATTCATTAGATAAATCAAAATCAGATCTTTATCATACTCGCGTATGAGGCCGAAGCGTGTAACGATTCGAAGTTCCGAAGCTGTGGCAGCGATGGCGAGCAGTCGGCGACAAACGCGACATGATGTTCGATTTGACCAGCCCGGGAATGGAACCCCAGACCTCACGCATCGATAGCGGTGCGTTCTTTCTTTTCTGCACTTAACAACTGAACTAACCGGTCGAGTATTCATCAAGTAAGCCAGCCCAAAACTTTGTATTAACAACTAATTTTTGAATTTAACGCTATAACTCACTCTAAGCAATTGGCACGATAAACCTTTCTGAACTAAAGCGATAACGATAGTTGACAATATTTCAAAAGCCCTGGGCGATACCGATAATTGATAAATTTCAATTTTTTAAAGCGATATCGGTAATCAATAAACTAACCCGAATAAATTTTTCCGATAAATGCTGCGGTAAATTTTCAGGGAGTTTGACAAGTTTTTTTCTTTTTTGCACTGTAAGTCAAATCAAAGTTGGACGCGGGCGAATTTTCTCGGCCCGAACCCCACACCTACTGTCCGAACCCGACAAAAGAATCAAAAGCCCGATTTCGGCCCGAAATATTGTTACCAAAACGCAGTGCTCTTTAGTTACATCACTGTATTACACCATTATTGCAGAATAAAAACCAACAATCCAAACGAGTTCTTGCTACAGAATACAGATTCAGATTAAAAACACAGCAAGTTAAAAATTGTAAAAAAAAGATAAAAAATATTTTGTGTGGACATGCTGAATATCAGCCCGAAAAAGCTCGAAATAACTTGAAAATCACCGACCGACCCAAAAAAGCCCGGCCCGAGTCCAACTCTGAGTCAAATTGCAAAAATGTTTTTCTAGATTTTTCAAGAAAAGAGAGTAGTTCACAGACTCTGCCGTAGCATTAAATAAAACAAAAAGAGATTTCTTTTATTGTAACAAGACTTTATGGACACCGTGTGTTTTTTTCATAGCGCCAACTCGCTAACTTTGAACACTGTACAGGGGCGTGCCCAGGAATTTGAAACGGAAGGGGCCGTAATTTAAAGCCGTCTGTTTTTCGCCCAAAGTCAAGTGAAGAGCAAAAAAAAAAACAAGGTGATCACGCCCTCAGATTGTTTTTTATACGTATATCATCTTTACACAACGAAATTTTTGTGCATTTGTCTGCGAGGGAGCGCCTCCCTAGAGCCCCCCTCCCTGGATACGTCCCTGCTGCATGAATAAAGAACTGTTTATCGCGATAATATGGTCGATAAATCAAAAGTATTTTGAGCGATGATGATAATCGGTAATAAATTATTGTCGATAACTATCGCCGATAAATTTTCTCGATAAATGCCCATCTCTGCTGACTGCATTACATTCTTTCAACAGCTCCGATGCCCGAGTGTAAGAGCGTCTGCCTCTGGAGCTGTAGACTCGGGTTTGATGCCGAGTCGGGTCAAACCAATGATTTTAAAATTGGTATTCACAGCTTCCCTGCTTAATGCTTAAGATTAAAGCGACAGCGTGGAAAGCAAGGTGGCAAATTTACTTGTTGTGCCGTTGGGAAAGGCACTTACTAAGATTTTACTATCTCGGTGTGGTAGACAAATGGCCGGCGATAGCGCATTGATCGCTTTCTCGTGATAGGAGGATGCATATGCATTATGCAACTAACTACAAAAAATACATTTTTTTTTTCATCCACTTGTTAATACCTTTCCCAAATTACCCAAAACAATCCATTGACATATTACAATTCTGCCAGCTGTTTAGATTAAAAGATATGCGTTTTATGTCTTTCATACGAGCTACACGAAGTCCTTCGTTGCACTAAGCCACCATCAAGCTGGGAAGTAGCCATCATCGAAAAATTTAACGCGGCACAATTAGCTAAAAATTACTTAGATTACGGGATTTTATAAGATTGTTTGGAGTATACTTCAGATCAGGCTTTGCTAAAAAAAGGGGGGGGAGCAATGCCCGTGCCACTTGACTCAGCCACTAGCTTCTACCATGGGTAAACTGATTCGTTTCATTGAAAATTCATTCTCTTTTTTATACAAAATATCTACAGATGTTGTGTGACGAGCTGGCCTAGGATTAACGGGTCATCTGTCACGAGTCAAATACCCTTTGATGGGTGATTCGCAAGCCTTTGCCACTGACACAATAGCGAACTTGTCGGTTTGCTATCGACACTGCTGCTTCAACGTCGGACATCAATCATAAAAGCTGTTAATTCCAATTTTAGAATTATTGGCATAGACGTCTTAAATAGAAGGACTGGCGACTGCAATGCTCGGTATTTCAAACTTGGATCCCAAATTTTTAACGAGGTTTTCTAAAAAAGTATGTTTAACAGCAGATAGAGGCGTGAAACTTGGCATGTACCTTAAGCATTCCATAAATGTTCCAAAATGGGTATCGATGGGGTGATGACGTCACAGTAGCGGTAATGAAGTCACTTTAAATGCAATACTAGCGTAGTTTTCTCAAGCTATTTGAGCGTTTGTTTTTTATTTTTTACATGTCTTGGGCGCTCAAAGCATTGTCGATAGCTGGTTCTTTCGCTGTAGAAAATCTTTTAATGAACGGAGCAGCGGAAAGCATAAAAATTTAATGGTCTACCCCAGGTAATTGGATAATAGGGGGGTCCCGTTCAAACTTGTGCCCACTCATTGGTTTGCAACTCACGTGAAATTAAAACTTTATTTTTAAGCTATGTTTAATCCTACATTCAATTACCAAGAGAATCAAATGTCGATGACGTCATCGTAGAATGAATGATGACGTCACTTGAAAACGAACATTGTCATCATTTTACTACATTTTTTTCATTCTCTGTTAAGTTTTCAGATTTAACTCAAACTTATCACGTTTTTTGGCTCTAACGTATTAAAAGCACACTACCGGGTTGAATTATGCAGTATCTTATATAACAAACTCCTTTTTCTGCTCAGAATAAAGCATATTATTAAGATATTACCTGTTATAAATGCGGGAACTTTAAAAACACGAAAAAGAACTGCTTACCGTGTAGAAGGAGGCTTGGCAAAATTAAAGTCAATCAATTGCCCCTGCCCAATGTGTGGGCCTATGCGTGACACATAAATAAATTCTGAATGAAAAGCGTCAAGCATGTGCCGCAAATCACATACTGAGTGAAGTAAAATATTTGTTCAAAATAATCTAACGTAGTGCAAATATAATTGCCAAGTTTCTCTCTCCTTCTCAAACACCCAAGCTGTTTTTTTCTATCACTCTTGTACAACCTAAATTTCGGTAGATCACATACTAAACCAGCGCCAAGCTGTGTTTACTGAGTGGGCCTCCGCAACATGATGTAAGTGGAAATGCTCCCAATATTCATTAAGTTTTTCGCGATTTGCGACAAACCAAGCAACAAATAATACCGTTTGTACTTACGGCATTGACACAACATGCAAAACGTTGCTAGGCTGGGTTTTCTGCATTATTACCAGCGAAAGTTAAGCCGAAGTCACACGAGGCTAATTTATTAGCTGCTTTTACTCGCTTCTAATATTGGCTGGCTCATATTAGCTTCGAATCCTGGTCACACAAAGCGAATAAAATGATGCATTCGCAGCTAGCAAATACCGGTAGTAACTAGCAATTGTTCCTAAATCTGCAGCAAACCTAAGGGCAGCGAAATTTTTAAACACGTTAATAGCCAAGTCCGTATACGAACTTTCGTTAATAGGGCTAGCATGTGTCGAAATTGGTCAGGGGATAATAAGATAATTTTATTTTAAAAAGAAAAGGAAGTGGGTAAGGGATTGGATAGTTTATTTTTTTTGATCGTTTAATTTTGTTTAGTTCAATTCTGTAACAGTCTTCAATGCTTTTAATTTTTCTTTTTAAAGTTTCTTCATCAGGAATTTGAAACTCTGGTCCAGCGTTTTGAAGCTGAAGAAATAGTTTTGTGAAATTGTTTTCTCTTGCATTTTTTTTTTGAAGTAATTCTTATCACTTACATCCCATAAAACTTCGCAGCTTTTGTAAATTTCCAAAAATTTGATAATGGTATCGGAACTCCATTTTAGTATTTGTTGTTTTGACATTTTTTTTTTGTGTGCCGCACAAGTGAGCCTACACCATAGATTGCCCAGTACTATTAACGACTGCATTTGGAATAGCATTTATCTCCAGTAGTTGTAAACCGCAAACACATTGTGAAGTCATAGACAATCATTGTTTTATCACGCGTACGAAGCATAAATTAGCAAGCGAGTAAAGTTGAACATGGTCAACTTTATTAGCGGCGTGTAAATTAGCTAGCGAGGGCTTCTTGCTAGTGGCGAGTAAGTGGTCACACAGGGCGAGTCGGCTAATTTACAAGCAGCTAATGCATTAGCAGCTAATAAATTAGCCTCGTGTGACTTCGGCTTTAGGTCGTCGTCGTCGTTTGGCGGGGCATCTCTTCCAAGACGAATGGAAGGACCAAGGCCGAGGGTTTATCCTTTTACCACCCTGGCCACCAAACTGCTTGGGTCAGATGCTGACTGTAAGGGACTTCAGCCAGCATCTTGTTTCGTCATCCAAAACCATTAGACCAAACATACCTCGGGGTGCTCGATGTATGGGACACTGTGAGATGATGTGGTCTGCGGTTTGTTCACTGGCACCACACTCACAAATCGCTAGAGGAGCAAGACCCCATTTGTACATGGACGAACAGAAACGTCCAACACCAGAACGTAGACGGTTGAGCTTGACCCAGGCTGCCCTCGGCAGACCCATACCCAAGGGTCTGGTGCTAGCCTTGGGAATGAAAGCGTGGAGTGACAATGCGTTAGCAGAGTACTCCATGTCCCATTTCGTGTTCGTCCACTCGGCTTCACGGACGTCCATCTCAGAAAGACTGTCTAGTAATTTCCGAGCAGCAGGTACAAATGAATGCCTAGATTTCAATCTCTCCCTGCATATGTCCTGTGACTCATGAAACTGGCCATGTAAAATATGGTCAGGGTCCAGGGAGCTGCGGTTGGCTAGGGAGAGTGTCGCTCCTTGGCGGCGAAGCTCAGCTGGCTGGATGCCTGAAAGAACCGGAAGGTAGACCGATGGAGTGGGACGCAGGCACCCAGTGACAATGCGCAAGGCGTCATTTATTACACTGTCGATAAGCCGTATGTGCACGCTGCGGCACCAGACTGGTGCGCAGTACTCGGCAGTCGAGTAGACCAGAGACAGGGCAGCTGTGCGTGATGTCTTAGCGCTAGCACCCCAACCTGTTCCAGCAAGTCGCCTCAACAGTGAGACGCGAGCACATAACTTCTTGCGCAATGCTTCCAGGTGAGGACGATATATGAGCGATCTGTCCAGTTTGACCCTAAGATAAGTGGGAACTGGGCAGAAAGGTAAGGTCTTACCGATGTTACAGACTTTAAGCTCACGCTTGGCCTCTCGATTGAGGAGGTGAAAGGCCGCCGTCACCGTTTTAGTGTGGCTAAGCTTCAATCGCCAGGTCTGGAGGTATTCCGAGAGTGTAGTCATGTCCTGGCTTAGAGTCCTTTCCAACTCCTTCCATTCTCCAGATGTATGAAGTATCGCCAGGTCGTCGGCATAGGCGAACTTCTTGGAGGTTATGGAGGGTACATCATATGTATAGATGTTGACAAGCAGGGGGCCAGGACCGATCCCTGGGGGACGCCATTTCTCAGGCGTCGTAACCTGCTAGGTTTGCTGTCGCCAGTTGTAAGGGTGAAGCTTCTGTTGCGGATCAGCTCCATAATCATACGAACCATGTGCTTGTCCGGCAAAAGCCGCAAAAGCTTGCAGGTGAGGCCACGGTGCCAGACAGTGTCATAGGCAGCTGTCAGGCTTTAGGTCAAAAAATTTATTAAATTCCGCAATGCAGTGAAAGATGGAACTGCACAAAGACGAATAATTGTCGCAGTGGAGTTTGCATTGGTAAAACAAAAAACAAGAGCTATTTTGACGTCATTATAATGGTATAAAGATAATTCAAAATTTATTTTTATTTGTGGTACTAAATAATGACAAATTTTGGGGGTGTTTGTAAATAATTAAGGATTCGGGTCACTTACCCTGGTCCAATCAACCTCAGATTTTCAAAAATTGTGTGTGAATAAATTATACACGTCGTCAGAGAGTATAAAAGCAAAGCTTCAAAAATCGTGGAGAAACTTCAATATAACTTTTTGAGACCCAAGTTCAAAACACCGAGTTTGCTGCTCGCCAGTCCTTCTATCTAAGACGTCTATAATCATTGGTTTGACCAGACTCGAAATCGAAGCTGAGTCTACCGCTCCAGAAGCAGACGTTTCCCAAACCTTAAGTAAACGTAATATTTTTGCGCATTCCCGCAAGCTATGGTAAAAGAGTTCAAATACTTCGGCTTTGCTTTTCATCTTCTCAAATAAGAAAAAAAACTTTTTTTTTTAATGCTATAGTAGTAACAAGCTAAGGTGTACTAATAGTAACGAGCTAAACTTTTTTTGCGAATGCTGTATCTATAGGTTTTGTGAAAAAATACTCTCAACAACAATGAGTGAATATCAAAGACTTTTGGCGGAAAATCATTCTCCCTATGAAATAAAACTTTACATGAAACGATGGTTAATTGCTTTGATCTGCGGAATGCAAGTAATGTGCGTAAGATTTTTAGAAAATTCAATCGGAATTGTCAACGATGTTTATGTGGAATATTTCAGAATCTCTTATATCGCTGTAGACTGGTTTACTATCATTCAGTTTCCTGGCAGTATAGTGGCAAATTTGATTGCAGCTCTTCTCATATTTCAAGGAACAGTAGGATTGCGACGATCATCAATTTCAGTTAGTGTAATCATCTTATTCTCAAGCAGTGCTATGCTAATTGCCAGCATATTTCCAATTGTTTATCCGATGGTCTACGTAGGGCAATTTTTATTGGGCGTAGCTTATTCCACTGTGACAATCATGAATGTTCAAATGGCAAATTATTGGTTTCCCGAAAATGAGGTCGGTAAAGCTTTAACAGTATTATCACTATCTGGTGCCAGTGCCTCGATTTTGGCATTTCTGATTCCCAGCAATGTTCTGAAACAATTGCCAGGTCCTGATTACAACCGAAACCTTTCGCACATCAAAAACTTGACAAAAAACGATTGGTTTTGTGACAATCAAAAAATATTCATCACATATTACGGCATAATAATTGCAATTGCATTTATACTTTTATGTTTAGTGATAAAAATAGTTGAAGATAAACCACCCAAACCACCAAGTAAAGTTCAAGCTCATTTTGGAACCACTGAACCAATGAGCATTATCTCTAATTCAACTACTAAGAATTCGACTATGTGGTCGTTTGTTCAGGAAACCAAACAAATTTTCACCAATACTGTGTTTATTTTAATTTCCATGTTGGGAATCGTAAGAAATGGTTGCATTGATGTTTATATTATATTTTTGTCGGAGATGTTACGACCTATTAATTTGCAAACAGTGTCAAAAGTCGCACCGAATGTTTTATCAGGTTATATGATGGTGACATACAATGCACTACTTGTTTTAGGTTCATTCGTAGCATCGTATTTATTGGACCGTTTCAAAAAACACAAGCTGCAGTTATCGTTGTCCGTATTTTTGATGTTAATTGTAATACTTGGTACACTTTGTGGAGTTTATTACGAAAATGTGATTGTCATTTGGATATTCACTGGACTTAAAGGCTTTGTGGCTATTTTAGGAACAGCAGCTCTAAGGGATATAGCAGTACAACACATGCTACCCGTTAAACCAGGGCTTGTATCTGCATTTCAAACATTAGTGACATTTGCTGGTGCAGTTGTCATCGCTCAATCATCTCGTTTTGTTTTGAATTATGGTGGTGGAATTGGCGTATTTACATATTTATCCATACTTTTGTTTGTTGCTTGTGTAATTTGTTGTTTCATTAAACCGGACTTAAAACGCACTCAGAATAACTCATAATTAATTGTGAGAGAGTGCCTCCGTTGAACTTTTCGCATACAGTACCCGTATATGTTTAAACTTATCTGTTGCAAAACACCGGTTTAGAAGGCCAAGTTCAGGTAACTCATCACAATCCAAAAACATTATATTTGCTTCTGTTTCTCATTTCTAGTTTTAAATCTATTTCATCATTTTTTGTTTTTTGGTTGATTGTGCATTAATGCGATGATCGTGAATTGATTAATGATTAGATTAAAAGTTTTATTGTTACCGATACGTCAATTTGGTAAAGTCGTATAGTTTGGGGTTCATATAAACCCCTTAAACCACGCCGTTGGGTACATCAGGTTCAGAGAAATACGCGTTGCGCAGATTTCGGCAATGCGTCAAGAAATATTTTTGTTCATTGTACAGTATTATCATTGCCTAGTCCTGATTTTACACAAGGAGCGAAATGCAACAAGTCAAAAATATATTGCAAGTAGCATGAAGCGTTGGAGTCCTAAGTGGTATGCAGTCAAGCATAGAATGGGCGCACTTGCTTGGTTTTCAATTGGCATATACCAAAATATTGTAAAACTCCACGATCTCTTTGTGGTCTCTATGAAACTGTTTTGTGGACTCCGAAGGGTTTGCGGTCCCCAGTTTGAAAACCGCTGGGCTGCTCACTGAACAGAGATCAGTTCTGGCAATACGCTTCAAATACAAGCCTTATTGGCCTATTTCAATCTGAAGCGCATATAAGGATTTTCCTACATATAGGGCTATAAGCACTTTCCTACGCCAGAAAAAATTCAATTGGTATCCAGTGTTCGATTTTGAAGTATGATCTTCTTTGACGATTGTGACTTGAGCACACACTCTCTAAAGTGATAATAAATTTCTTTGTCTGTAGCAGTAACATTTACAGTATAGGTCAGGCATAGACAACATACGGCCCGCGGGCCGGGTTCGGCTCGCGAGGATATTTTGACCGGTTTGCAAACTGTGACCAACCTCATCCTGTAATGTGGCTTATGCTGTTACTCTAACCAAACTGTCGGTGCCAGCAGCTGGTGAAACAAACCATTAAATTAGTGAACAAGCATAAACAGTATCTTAGCGCGCTTGTAAAACTACAACAATTGCTTTAGTCTACAGCCAGAGATCAAGCAATTTGTTGACAACAATTACTGTGATCGACCACAAATGTCCAATTTTTTTTTCGCCGCATAATTGCAACTTAAGTTTTTCTATTAATGAAGTATATGCAACATGGAAGATGTCCTAATTGAGAATCGAATCCGCTAAACCAGTTCCGGAGCCCAATGTACCAACCACTCGGCCAACTCAAATGTCTCATTGACTTCATTAGTTAAGATGCGATCACACCAACTAAAATGCTGAGACGTTTGAGACGTTGTGCAGATTTATCTTATCATGACATCACGTCTCAATCACTTTGTGCAGATGTGATGTGATAATAAGAAAAATCTGCACAATATTTTAAAGGTCTCAGCGTCTCAGTTAGTGTGATCGCGCCTTTATTGAAGTACAGTTAGGGCATTATGATAAAATCATGAAGTCGTTATGTATTTTTGGTTTATATTTTCTGCAAAGCTTGAACTTTTTTGAGTGTTGCAACCATGCCCACTTTTGTATTCGATTAAATCTTTCTCTCCTGCGTGCATGTCATAGCGTTAATCATTTTGTTGCTTTTTCTCTTTTGTTGTACCGTGTTATATTTCCTGAATGTTATCGTATTATTCTTAACGGTGCGGAAATACAAGACTTTACAACTACTTTATATCGAACAAGATTTATTATAATTTGTTTCTTGCATTAGTGAATAAATATGTAATTAAGATATTGAATACTATTCATCCAATAATCCGGCCCGCCAAGGACTTCATTTTCCCGTATTTGGCCCGCTGACTGGAGAAGTTGCCCACCACTGCTCTACATCGACTACGGTTTGTTACTGTTGCGCGGGTTCTTTTTCTTCTGGGAATGACTTAAACATTCACGAGCAGATACGAGTAAAAAGAGCTTTTTTATTTAGTTGCAAGCAGCAAAGCAAAAACGGCAACGATCGCAGAACAGAGATTGACTCTGATTGCTCAGAACCAACCCAGCACTGATCTGTTCTGTAATAATCGCGATCTGTTTATTCTGAACAATATTCCTGTGTGCAAGCATATTTAAATGACGGTAAAAAAAAGGTATTTGCAAGCATGGAAACTAATGCAGACGTAAGAAAAAAAAGCAACATGAGGTATGGGCACGTTGAGTTGCCGGAAATCACGCCTTCTATTTCGGACAAATCTGCCTGTTCCAGGACAGAGAAAAAGGTAATAAAAAATGTAAAATGCGCAATATTCACATAAGAAAAAGGTAAAAAATTACACTATCGATTAAAAATGCGGAAAAGCAGTCAGATTTCGTCTGGGAAACAGATTGCACAACGTCCAGCAACGATCAACGAGCACGTAATCGCCACATTGCCATTGGTTTCAGTCAGTGAGGAATTGCAAGCAACTAAATTTTTCTTAACTAGTACTCTGAAATGACTGCTAATTTAAATCGTAAATTGCATGAAATACTTCCTTGTATCAAAGCCCTCACAGTAAGAGTAGACATATTGGTTAAGAATGTAGAAAAGTTTGACGAGCGTCTTGACCATTTAGAACAGGGGTGGGCAATTATTCCACACGAAGAGCCAGATTTGGAAAAACTGTCGAAGCCGCGGGCCGCACGCTGATTGGAAAACAAGGTGAAGACCTTTTTTTTTTTGGAGATCACGGTCCTCGTGCGAATGTGATCTCCATAAGAGGTTTTCACCTCGTTTTTTATTCCAATTTTGCACCGTTGAGGCATATTTTTTGAAAATTACTGCCATCCATGATCTTTAAAAGAAAAAAAAGGTCTTCCGCTAAATTCACGGTGAGAATTTAAGTTTGTGTGAGTGCCGGCGGGCCAGAATAAAAGGAATGGCGGGCCGGACTTGGCCCGCGGGCCGTAGTTTGCCCATGTCTGATTTAGAAGCTACAGTAAATTTAATCATAAATTGATGGAAATCGATGACCGAATTTCATGAAAAGCTAATACAGCTAAAATACTAATTTTGCAGGAAAAACTAAAAAACTTGAGGACATCAAGAGAGAACAAGAAATTTCTGCAGCAATGAAAGAATTGTACGACCAAAGATTAAATATTCTAATTCACGGCATTACTGAAGCCACAGGCGCTTGGCAGACTCCACTTCAAACCTTGGCCCATATACACAGATTCATAAAGGAAGGGCTACTTATTGAGGATCCTTTGGCAATCGCTCTAGCCGACTACCACAAGCTTCCTTAACAACTTGTTTATTGCAACGAAAAAAAAAAAGAAAAGAAGACCAATACTTATCAAGTTGACTAATGCCATACCGACAAGCGAATAATCTATACAGTAAGTTAATGAATCTCTGAGTATATAATCAAGCGAGACGTAGTTCCCACCAAAATACCGCATTTGTGACAGAACATCTGCCAAAAAAGTCCCAACATGAACGCAAATTGTTGCTGCCTCAATTTAAAGCTGTTGGGCTTGAAAACAAAAAACTGCGTGGAAAGTTAAGAAAGGCCGCAATGTGTTATATGTTGATGGCGACAGAGCGAAACTGCCATAACTTGAATTATCTGCTTAGCCAATCTGAACACTATAGACCTACCACTATTATTACAGATTTGAGAATATACTTTAGTATTCCTAGTGTCTGATACGTTGGTGATATGTATACTGTTTACATTACGTAGATGCAAAAAATCGCTTTAGGCTACCTTTTTTCTTAAATTATCGCTTGTTAAACTAATGTTTCTGGTTTATTCAACTTTCCATGTTAAACTTATTTCCTCAATGTCCTTGCTTTTTATCCACCACTGTCGCTACCAACAAATCTTTTTTTCCTTGTCTAGTGACTAAGCGTTGTGCTAAAATTATATTGGCTATATTAGTGCTTTTAATGATGCACCGAGTCAAGCATCCACTACCGAGAATGAAGCGGCTATACTGGTTCGGAGGGATTCGGAGAACACAGCGTTGACCATAATAATCTTCCAAATTTGTTGTTTCAATCTTTTCGAACGAATGTTAAACCATGTGAAACTTTTGACCTCAGTATACAGAATTTTTACTTCGATAAAACTTCGTCGTTTCTCCTATTTCATTTTAATATTTCCTCTCTTCAAGCGCATTTTGATGAACTCATAGATTTTCTTCGTTGCTTTTCTAACCCACCTTCCTTACTACTTTTTGCCAAAACAAGACGTAACTCTGACTTTCTTATTAATATTAGCATTCCAGGTTACCCCTTCATTCATTTTCACTCACCAACTAAGGCTGGTGGTGTTGGAGCATACTTATGTGAGTGCTTCTGATTTTCTCAAACAATAATCTGCAATTAGACACACGGGGGTGTGAAGATCTTTGGTTCAAAATTGAATTTCCTGGCCTAAAAAATACCTACACAATCGCTGTACATTAGTATACCGCCATCCATCGAATAATTGCAATGAAATCATTGACGCGCTAGATCATAAATTACGAACTTTAAACCAAAGAAGAAATAAAGTGCTGATATTAGGAGATATGCACTTTGACCTCACCTTAGTAAAATTAATGTATTCCTTCAACATCTGATTACCTGCATCTGATTGAAAGTGACGTTTTTTTAGTCTAATTAGCTAACCTATCGCGTTACTCCCACCTCCCAAATAATAAAAGATCATATACTTACCAATGACAGTGAAATTTTTTAAACTCCTAGAGTGTTTTTCATTGTAAGATTTCTGACCTATATGTTATATCTTCTGTATTCTTACCAAAAGTCACTTGATTACCGGTAACGCAAAAAACGGTGGCACTTATAGCCTACATTTCGAAATTATAAAGGGTTAGACAACGATAAACTTTGTAGTGACTTGGAATATTTTCTCTTTGTATGCCACCTAAACCAGGGGCGAGAAACTTTTTTTGTCGGCGGGCCTGATGTGGGAAAATGAAGTCCTAGGTGGGTAATTACATGAACAGTATGACGTCACGCGAAACGAACCGTTGTCACACAGTGGTGGGAGATGTTCACAACGCCCTCTGCTGTGACCTGATTTCCAGCAATCGCACTGTTGTGCTTAGCCTATGAGCCAATTTTTTGTTGCACAAGCTCGCACCGACGGTTCGGTAAGAGCTGCGATCCGCTGTTATCATGAATGAGACCTCTGGCCACATTCCAGAATATGGTCTGATGGTTGGATACAGTTTGCGGGCCGGTCAAAATCCCTTTACCCGCGGGCCGTATGTTGGCCATGCCTGACCTAAACCAATTTCCAATTGCACATGAAAATCTTGATTACAGTTTCGATCTACTGACTTGGTCGAAAAAGTTTCTGGGGTCATAGATAAGCATGCACTTTTACAAACACAATCTCGTAAGCAAAAGCTATGGGGCGCCGTTTGGAAAAAAACTATTCGTTTTGTGAACCATGTTTTTTGAGCTTATTTAGACCATAGTTTGTCCGATATGTATATCGGAAATATCCTACTTATATATCGGACAAAATGTACTCTAAGTCGGACCAAAATACACGCGCAAAATAAGTCGGACAAAATCGTTTTTTTCCAAATGGCGCGCCACACGCCTTTTGGAAAAAAACGATTTTGTCCGACTTATTTTGCGCGTGTATTTTGGTCCGACTTAGAGTACATTTTGTCCGATATATAAGTAGGATATTTCCAATATACATATCGGACAAACTATGGTCTAAATAAGCTCAAAAAACATGGTTCACAAAACGAATAGTTTTTTTCCAAACGGCGCCCCATAAAAAGCGTTTGCAACAAAAGTGGCGGCTCGTAACCAAAAAAACAAGAAGTGCTGCAAGCAACAAATTTTGACAAGCCTGCTTAACTGTGTTAATCCCAACGCCTATTACAGAAACTCACTGAAACTTAACAATTTACAGGAACAATTTCATACTATAACCGTAAAGAGTTACCAAGCTAGTAATACCTTAATACTGATGTTCATGTAAGGCTGCGATAGGTAACACAAAACAGTACCAGCAGATTTGGTAAAAACAATATATAACTGAGGTTATTTTCAAATTATATTGAACTGAAAATTCAACAGCAATTGAGGGAGACTGCGAAGTGAGCTTGCGCTCTTTGAGACAGCAGCCACCCGTTACATATGTCAAGTGCGATCGGCTCCAGCCGCGAATCGAACCCGTCACGTAGGATCTGTCACCTGCGCGCGGTACCGCTAGGCCATGTCGCTAACAATACAAATTTTCTCGATTGTTTTTTAAATTACAATGCACACTACATACATGTGGGTAGATTAAGGGCTATTATCCAATCCACAAACTCAAGTTTTTTTAAAAACATTTTAGAGACCTGGCATGGATCGCCAAATATATGTAATAAACATAAACCAGGTACCGGTATGCATGTACCTAAGATCAGAAAAAAATATAAAGAAAAATAGTTTTTTAATGCAACTAAAATCTTCGCTGAAAAACCAGCCAAACCTACACTTGCTCGAGCAAACCATAGCATCCTTGATTTAGTTAACTTACATGTTTCTGCAACCATCAACCAACTTTAGCCCAGCCTTATCACAAGAGTATCAACTGTCTGGCATTGGTCTGAACTGTCATAGGCTACTAGTACCAGTAGCCTACCATTACTGATTAGCCTACAGTTAGGCTACTGATATCAGTCTGCTTAGTCTAAAATAGAAAGCCTGCCCAGTCTAAATCTCCATCAACTACCAACTATCACAGAGCCCTTACACAAAACATCTCGATCAGATGTAGCAGCCTAGCAGGGCTAAAAACCAGTCCCGTTATGCCATGAGCCAGAGCTAGTAGGAATTCCCTTTAATCTGCCAACAGAGCAGCTCATACAAAAATTGAACGGCGAGAGCAAAAACGTCATCAACAGTCTTTGTCGCGTCACCGTTTGGCTCATTTGCATTCGAAAAAACTTTAGCTGCAGGCAAAACAGGGATTCCATTTAAAAATTTACATTCATTATGATCAAAACATGAAAAGAAATAAGAAAGTTAAAAGATTTGGCGATAGAACTTCAAAAGGTAATGAAAAAAATTAAGTGCATAAAAAAAAGTTAGGGGGCGCTGCAGCTCTGCAGCTCCTATGTACGAGCTGCAGCTACACCCTACCTTAAAAATTATTTTGGCTATATTTCACAAAATTTAGCAAAATTGAACAGCAATTTCACACATGTTGCAGCACCATGCGCTGATTTGAAACTGACGAAGTCATCTTGCGTAGCATGTAAAACTAAGAAAATAGCGGCTGATGATCATTTCCTTTTGATGGCCATCTCTACCGCAATTACCCTATAAGGGAACCTGCTCATGCACTAATAGAAAGCTATTTTTCTTTTCGCAATCAGTTTATGGTTTATGATAATTTCTCTTCATTTTTAAAATTTGTAGACATTGGCGTTCCACAAGGCTCTATTTTAGGCCCGTTATTATTCCTCGATCGTTTATGTGGTATTGCCAATGCAACTTTATCCAAACCTCGTCTTCTTGTAGAATGTAGATGACACTTGTTTAGTTTTATCTAACACTAGCATAACCAATCTCGAGTCAAGTTGCAGTAGGAAATTATTTAAATTATTAAACTAGTGCAGTGCTAACAAGCTAGTAGTAGTAGTAGTAGTAGTAGTAGTAGTAGTAGTAGTAGTAGTAGTAGTAGTAGTAGTAGTAGTAGTGTCTTTTATTTCTGCACCGTCAAAATAAATTAACACAGCAATATAGGATTTCAAATACAAACGGACACAGAAAAGGGAAGAAGCGACAAAACGATCAACGTTGTAACATGCTAGCGAGAGTGAAACTTGAAGATGAGGGGATTAGTAGGCATGGTCGCAACACCCGATTAATTTAAAATAGGGTAAAAAAGAACAAAAAGCAAACATATGACGGCGAGATAACAAAGACACTGGAGAGACCACAGCTCCAACACCGCTATGATATAGTGCAATGGTAGGAACCATAACAGTGTACGGCATTGCGAGGTTACTCAATGTCGTCACAGTGCAACTAGAAAGAAAAGATTCCCAACCTAACCCCATACCAAGCGCCGTTGAGACCATAGAGTAACCACAAAAAGCCAGACAGGCAAAGAAACCTACCTAAAGAAATCCTGTCCAGCATGACCGCAGATTTACGACAACTATCACAAATGAAAATAAAAAAAAGATTATATCTCGTAATTGAAATAGTTTTTTTTTTGGATTTTAACAATGCACTATGACTATGCATCCCATGCAGGAGTGTGTACAGAGATTGTGTAATAAAATTGACAAGATCAAGTTGTTTGCGAATCTGGGGGCAAGACTGTTTCAGGAAACTGGTGGTCTCTCAAGATGGCAAGAGCTAATAAACAACGAAAAAAAAAATAATAATAATAAAAAATTAAAATAAACAAAAAAAAAAAAGGAAAATTGTTATGCTGTTTGAGAGTGAGCCGAAGGCATAGCAAGAAGAACCGAGTACAATTTGGCATGCAATAGATCCTGCCATCTCACCATATCTAGGCCTAAAATAGCTAAATACAAATGTCCAAAAGCGACGGTGGGTTTGAAGTTAGGTGAAGTCACAGGGCTCGACGTAAGTTACCTGAAAAAAATAGCAGAAAGCAGTTTTCTGTTCGAAACAATTTAACCTATGCAGGCAGGGTAAAGGAAGAGCTAGTAGCTAATTAAAAGGTGCTGTTTTAATTTTTTCTTAAACGCGGCGATTGTCTTAGATTCTCTAATAGGTAGCGGGATATTATTCCATGTTTTGGGACCAATATATCTAATTGATTGCTGACTGACAGTACTACGACAGCTTATTGGGATTACGCGACTATTGCTTCGAGTTGTAATTGAAGTAGACTTGGATTGGAAAATAGGATCGAAAGCCGATGGTAGAGTACGGTTATGGAATCTAAACATAAGTACAGCCATTTCATATTTAAATATATCGTTAATTGTTAGTAAGTTGTGCTGTTTCATCAGTGGCAAGACGTCTTCATTACGGCTTATTCCTAAAGTCAGTCCAATGAATTTATTACAAATACTCTGAAGTTGATTTAGGATTGTCGAATTACCATGGTTCCAGTTAATTATACAATAGCGAATACGACTTATTATCAGAGAATGATAAATCGATAATAAAGAATGTTTATTGAGATAAGGTTTGACTCGAATCACGGCACCCAAGGTAGCACGCAATTTACTCTTAAGAGCTAGCATATGCTCCTTCCAAGATAAATTTTCATGGATTATTGTTCCTAACACTCGCACTGACGACACTCTTTCAATTGGAATGTTTCTTATTACTAAATTTAGATCACTGGGGGGAGTCTTGGAGTTAGCAGTCTTGAAATATACACACTTTGTTTTGTTAGCATTTAGGAAGAGCTTGTTGGCGACCAGCCAATTATCGATATTACAGAGTTCGTCGTTCCCTTTATCGAAAAGCGTTTGGGCCGTTTTGCCACTGATAAAAATACTTGTATCATCAGCAAACGACAAACTAGTTCCGTATTTCAAGCAATTAGGGAAGTCATTGACGTAAATAATAAATAATAAAGGGCCAAGAATCGAACCTTGAGGCACCGATAAATTTATCTCATTAATATTGGAAGAAGCAACACCGTTGTAACAAACCTGTTGAGTGCGTCCAGTCAGGTTACTCATAAACCAGTTTAAGGCTGTGCCTCTAATGCCATAATGATCAAGTTTATGCAAGAAAATTTTATGGTTAATAGTATCAAAAGCTTTCGTGAGGTCAAGAAAAATTCCGAGAGTACAAAGCTTTTTTTCGAATGATGCAGCGACTTTGTCAACAAGCAGACAATTAGCATGGGAAGTAGAGTGACCTCTTCTGAACCCAAACTGGGAATTGGAAAACAAGTTGAAGCGATCAAAGAATGAATACAGCCTCCTGTAAACGATTTTTTCGAGAATCTTTGAAAAGCTTGACAGCAAACTAATTGGCCTATAATTGTTTAAATTCTGAACATCACCCTTTTTGTGAATTGGCACTACTTTGGAGTGTCTGAAAGCGGTGACAAATTTACCCTGACAAAGGGACAGATTAAAGATATACGTCAAAGCGTTAATGATATTATCAGGCAAATACTTTAATACAACAGGTGGTATTTCATCCCAGCATGAGCTATGCTTCGGGGATGTTTTGTTAATAATCTGCTTTACTTCATAGGGGGAGGTGGGATAAAAGAAAATGCTGCAAATTAATCCTGTAACATCCACAGATGTTCTTATTTCTTCCAAATTAAATGCTGCCAATTAACACCATCTTAAATCTAGTTTATAACACTGTGTAACCCAATTTTGTTCCCGGCTTCTAAGTGTTATTTCCTGATTGGTTACGTCTAGAAACCAGGGAAAACAGACATAATTTCACCTAAACTTTGCTTTTGTGAGTATGAAAGTGATTTTTCGAAATTTAGCTTTTTGGCTAAAATCGTGTTATCTAGCGCGTATAATCTTGTGTTATTTCTTGATTGTTTACGCTATCGGGGAGGTTTTCATCTTGTATTCATAGTTTATGCTTGTTCAAGCAATAAATCAGGACAAAATTTCACCCTATTTACAAAGTTAACAATCTACACCTTTTATAGCAATGCTATAGTACACTTGGATATAATAGCAAACTGTAAATAAATCACTTAGAAATGCATGGTTTATCTAGATTTCCGACCATACTCTTAAGTGACTTTTATGGATCAGCCTCCATATGCAATCACCCATTATACGCTTGTTATACTGTCCTGGGTAGCGACGTTCAAAATCTAATACAGCCTATCCTGAAGGAAACGTTCGCCAAGTTCCTCTGAGTATGCACCCATGTTTTCCATAAACTGATCCAGATTAACGTCAAGCATATGAACTTTGAAGAAATTTCTGCAGTTCCTTTTGCTGCAGGTTTTCACTAATTAAGCTTTGTGATTGCCCAAAAATCCACGAACGACTGGAGCGAAGCTATTCCAACCTGCCCTTCTGTTGTCAATTCTTTACGAAATTCGTTGCAGTCTAGGATCTTTCTTAACTGTGGGCCAACAAAAATACCAGCTTCCACCTTTGCTGCAGAAATCTTGGTAAAGTAGTTTTGTAGTGGTTTGAATGCGTCTGAATTCTTGTCTAATGCTTAAACAAATTGCTTGATAAAGCCCAAATTTATGTGCAGCGGAGGCAACAACATTTTGATGAGGTCAATTAAAGGGTCCCATTTGATGTTGCTGTACCCAACAGAATATTCAGTTTGTTTTGGACATATTCGTCTATGGTAGTGTGCAGTTGTGTTTCGACTATCCCGATGGTAAAAGTAACATGGAAATTTCGCTAATCCACCTTGGAGACCCACCAAGAATGCCACCGTTTTGAAATCTCTAATTACTTGCCGGTTGAACTGGTCACACTTTAGAGCAATCAGAAGAGTTTTGACATTTGTATAGTTTCTTTCAAGATGCATTGAGTGGGCAAGAGGGATAGATGGATATCTGTTTCCATTGTGATGCAGTACGCCTTTTAGACTCCTGCTTGAACTAACGATAAAAAGGCGCCAGTCCTTTGGAATATAAGGAATCCCAATCGAGTCAAAAAGACCATTTACATAAAGCCAAAAGCAAAGTCCATCTGCTGAGGCAAAAAAATTCGAAAAATCCTGGTGAGGTTTACAGTGGTCAGGGACTCAAACACATGAATCAAGCAAGTTTCATTGTTTGAGTCTGGATGTCCACCATTCTGATTTGATTTGGTACAAACAAACCTAATTAGAAAAACTTTTGTATCGTCTGTAAAGTGTAAACTCTCTTAAAGCTGGTTACCAGAAATTCCTGTTGGTGATGGTAACAACTCAGGTGGCCGAGTGCCAAGAGAGTCTGCCTCTGCAGTCGTAGACTTAGGTTTGATTCCTAGTCGGGTCAAACCTATGACTTCAAATAGGCATTCACAGCTTCCCTGCTTGACGCTCAGCATCAAAGGGACAGTATGAAGAACAAGTCGGCAAATTTACTTGTGGTGCCGTTGGGAAAGGCACTTAGCGGGATTCCCCCATTTTGGTGTGGTAGACAGATGGTTGGCCACATCTAAACGAGCTCGTTATAGCAATTTGATCGCTTTGTAGTGATAGGAGGATAAGTATGCAACAATACAAACGCTATATCACACGACTTTAGGCAAAATTTGAATTTTAAAAAATCACTCCCAAAACCACAAAAACAAAGTTTAAAAAGAAAAAATGCGATTTTCCAACCTTTTTGGTCGTAAGTGATCAGGAAATCTAGGTTAGAACCCGGGAACAAACAAATTTTTTTTTTTTTTATTACACAGTGTAGAAGTCACTATCGACAACAAACTTAGCTTTCTACTGCACATCCAAAATATACTAAGCAAGCTTTCTCGTTCTGTCTACATTCTTAGTAAGCTACGTTTTCTTCTTCCTAGATTATCTTTCTTACTTCTCTATTACTCACTCATACACCCCCATCTTCTCTTTGGTTTTCCTCTGAGGAGAAGTGCCCCATTCTTCCATCTGGTCAAATTACAGAGAATTCAAAATAAAGCTTTCAAAATTATCACAAGTTCTAGCATGCGATCTCCTATCACACCACAATTCCATAAATTAGGCATTTTGAAAATTGCTGACTTATATCCAAGAAATTGCAAAAATTATGCACCAACACGCAAAGCAACTTCTCCCAGAACCCGTCTTTTCCTTTTTTAAACATGTGTCTTCAGTGTATAACCGTCTTACTAGGGCAACATCCCATAAAGATCTGTATCTACCGAAGTTTGCAACATCTCGCTGTTAGAAATCTGTAAAATATCAAGGTGTCAAAACTTGGAACTCTTCATCAAATTAATTAAAAAATTAACCCTTTTCCAAATTTAAAACTGCACTGAAAAACAATTTTCTAGATAGCTACCTGTAGCCGTAAATATTCTGTTACTCAGCGGTTGAGAAATATGCATCTTACGCTAAAATATAGCAATCATTAACTGTATGTCGCATCTGTTGCGTCAAAATTTTTTTCAGGTGGATGCTTGACTCCAGACCTTCTGCAGTCCCTTCGCAGTTCCCTGTCGGGAAGAGTTTTCATACTTTTTTTTATTTTTTTATTCCTGATTGTTGCTATTGTGTTGTATATTGTACCTCGACCAATAAATTGCACTCTTTCTCTCTGTGGAGAAATTAAGTCGCCGATATATTGAAGTTCTTGAGTTCAACTTTGTTTTAGTGCTTACATTTTGACATTATTTTAGAGCATTTGTTTATGTTTGTAAAATTGAGTTTGAAATTGACATGACTTTGCGTAGAAACTCTTATTTTTATTTCACCGCCTTTCTTGGCTCGTCTGATCAGCTCCATTGAGCGAAACAGCAGTCACGAGGAGAGGTATCAATAAGAACTGTGTTCTTGAAGTTTTTAATTGTGTATTTTTACAGTACGTTTAAATTGCACTGAATCTTATGTGTGCCCGATTCAATTTTATTTTGTGATCGAGAATCTTGTCAGGGTAAATTTATCTCCTCTTTTAAGCATGCTAAATTAATTCCTGTTTACAAAAAGGGTGACTCGAAAATCCTGATTAACTACAAGCCTATCAGCCTGCTCCCTAGTTTTTCAAAAATTTTAGAAAAGATAGTTTATAAACGTTTGTATTCCTTCTTCAGTCGCTTCAATTTATTTTCAAATTCCCAATTTGGCTTCAGGAAGGGTCATTCTACATCCCACGCTAATTGCTTGCTTATTGACAGGGTTACAGCAGCATTTGAGAAAAAACTTACGACTCTGGGCATCTTTCTAGACCTTTCAAAAGCATTTGATACGATTGACCATAAAATTCTATTGCATAAACTCAGGCACTATGGCGTCAAAGGTACAGCTTTGCACTAGTTTAAAAGTTACCTAACTGGACGTACCCAACAAGTATGTTTTAACGACCATGCTTCTAACAATATCAATGCAATTAGTTTTTCCGTTCCTCAGGGTTCTATTCTTGGCCCGCTATTGTTCATTATATACATAAATGATTTCCCCAACTGTTTAAAAAATGGAACCAGTTTATCCTTTGCTGACGATACGAGCGTTCTGATAATGCTAAATCAATCTTTGAAAAAGGCAATCAAGAATTACATAATGTTGATAACTGGTTAATTGCCAATAAGCTCTCACTCAACTCTAGTAAAACCAAGTGTGTGTACTTTAGGACCGTAAACTCAAAACCTCCTCCATGTGCCTTAAACTTAGTGATTAGAAACAAACCAATAGAAAGAGTATCGTCAATCCGAGCCCTGGGAACAATTATCAATGAAAACTTGTCGTGGAAAGATCACATGTTATTTTTAAAAAATAAATTAAGAGCTACATTGGGCGCCGTAATGAAAGTGAAGCCTTTCCTCAATAAAAACGCTTTATTAGTAATTTATCATTCGTTAATGCTAAGCCACATCAGATGCTGCATTACTAATTGGTTCCATGGCAATTTAGCTATAGTTAGTCAATTGCAAAATATCTGCAATAAATTCATTCGCTTGTCCTTCAGTCTAGCTAGTGAAGAGGATATTTTATTATTTATGAGACGGCATAATTTATTAACGATAAAAGATATATTCGAACACGATGTAGCAGTAATTATGTATAAATATCATCAAGGTGCTCTTCCATCTGCGTTTGACGATATGTTTCGGTCCAAAATATCTTCAATTAAAACTCGTAGCAACAGTCAATTAGTTCCCGCTTTCTGCCGTAGTACGGTAAGCCAACAATCCATACGATACGTCGGGCCGAAAGTATGGAGTGAAATTCCAATCGCCATTAGAAAATCCCGGACAATCAGTGCGTTTAAAAAGAAATTAAAACAGTACTTTTAAATCAGTGGTCTGGCTAGCAGAATTTCTTTTGGTAGGTTTCTTTGCCTGTTGGGTATTTTAGGGTTCTCTGTTATCGGCAGCGCTCGGGGTAATTAAGGCGGGTCTTACGTGTTTTACTCTTACTTCTGTTCTCCGTTAGCTTATCAGTTCTACAAGCGCTGTTGCGCTGTTACGACTTGGATTAACCTTGAAAGGCCACACACTGTCATGTTTTCCTACCATTGCACCATAGCATGGCAGTGTAGAATCTGTGACTCTCTTTGCTGTCTTTTTTATCTGACCGTCGTTTTTTTTTTTCTTTCTGTGCTGTATGTGTGTGAGTGGTCTTTTTCTTTATTTGATAAATCTCTCTTGTCGGGTGCTGCAACCATGCTTCTCATGTTACTTTTCTTGATCTTCTATTCTACCCTTGCATGTTACAACGTTTATCGTTTTGTTGCTTCTTCCCTTTTCTCGTGCTGTCCAATTATACTGTAAATTGTTTTTGTGTTTTATTCTTGTGTTGACGGTACGGAAATAAAAGACACTAACTAACTAATTTTCTTCGCTGCCGGAGGTCTAAATGATGATGATCAGGGCCGTCGAGAGCCAATAAAGGTCCGGGGCCACATAGCGAAAAGGGGCCCTTGATGAAGTCATTGTTAACTTAAGCCGCAAAAACAATAGAATCAGTATACTGTGTACTCTTCTGAACGTTCTGACCCCATTTTTGCCTTTTGAAGTAATTTTTTACCGCATGGTGGTTTGATGCGGACATACGATAGCGCAATGTCTTGGCTTCCAAAATTGTACAATAGAGAGTGAATCTTTTGCAGCGCTTTCTTGCAACTTTCGTCGCTTACGCCTAGATGCTCCGCTCTCACACTTCCTTGTTGACATCTTAATTAAAATACAACCTATTCCAGAGTTGGACTCGTATAGCGCATTGATCGCTTTCTCGTGATAGGAGGATAAATCTGCAACTAAACTAAACTATAGTTAAAAAAAGCATGCTTTGTTGTCTGTGGTATCTTTTACCTATAGCACAAAAAATGAAGTTACGGTTGTTGCTACAGGTCAAAGTGGTCACTCATTTGACTAAACTGCAGAACCTTCTTTCTTTAATTGATTCATATAGCTCGTTAGTTGAGCCGCTATTATCAATAATCCAATTCACTCAAACGCGAAGATATGCGCATTAGACTATAGTGCTGTTTTCAATGCAATAGTTTGGTTGCAACAGGAAAGCTTTTTCCACGGTTTAGATGCAATATTAAAACACCGATGCTTTGCAGTGTTGCCAACTTGGATTATTTTAATCTAGATTTAGATCATTTTTGTATGATTTAAATGTAATAAATATCCATTTAGAAGATAGATTATTTTCTAGAGTATTTTTGCATTCCATTTAGATATGTTTTAATTACTTTGACAAACGTTCTTTCGCATTATTCCGTAGTTCCAAAGACAGTTCACCACTGCCTAAGAGCACATATAAGGAGATTTTTTTATTTTTTGCTCTTCACTGATTTTGCGCGGAGAACTGGTCGTCTGCGGTCGTGAAGTCCTTTCGTGCGGTGAAAAAATGGCGCGCCTATTTTAGATTATTACAATTTTCGTTTATTCCTTGAAAATGTAAGTTTGGTATGTTCAGATTACTATGTGGATTATTGCTTTTTAAATTTAGATTATTTTAGATATTTTTTGCTGAGATTCTAGATTGTTTTATTTTTGAACATTTGGCAACATTTTGCTTTGTTCTCGACTAAGCTATTTGAGCCACTTGGCTCACACAAAAATCCAGAAATTGGTTCACTTAAAATAGAATCACGCATCTTCCACATTACATTCATAATTTTGCCAGCAGTCTTACATTTGCAACTCAACTACGTTCTGGCTGTTCTTCATGCAAGGACTCAGCGTTCTCGGTTTTTTACTCTAAGTTTATTGTCCATTTGAACCAATTATCATCACTAGAAAAAAAAGTAGAAAACACTTGGTTATGATGGCTCAATGTGAGTTGTGACGTAAGAATTGTGCCATAGATAAAAAGGTATAGTTCAGTTTTGTGCGTTTAGATAATATAATTAGGGCAAGTTTCTGCAACTTTTTTTTATAGCTTGGGCAATAGAGCCGGCGCCAAAGCAGTCGACTTAGGGGAGCCAAGAGTTTATCCGGAGGGGCCAAAGTTTGAAATTAAGCACAAAAGCCGCTGTCTTCAAAATAGCAACCTTGTTAATTGGGGGGGGGGGGCCAAGCATGTCGATTGGGGGGGCAGGCCCCCCCTGGACCCCCTTGGCGCCGGCCCTGTTAAGGAAGCTTCCTAAGTAAAAAAACACTTTATTACAGCATGTATGAAGCTGTTTGCATAAATTTTATTTTGCAACTTTTTTGGTTTTTAAAAGCAACTTTTTGTTGCAACTTTTACAAAATATTTGAACAAATCTCACAAAAAAGTATCAACAGCCAAGTGGAATTTACTAATTTTACTAATAATTTCCCAGGTGTAGGTAAGTCTGCGTTACGTCTACTTTGTTTTAATGCAAGCAGTAATTGTCACAGAACGCGTAATGAATGCGGTCTATTAGCGTGATTTATTCTGTAACAATAGGCTCGCTGTATTCTGTAACTATGAGCTTCAGCATGCTGGGCAAAGCAGCTGTTAGCTAAAGACTGTCACTTTGCTCAGGACGATGTTTGGAAATATTTAGCAGTGTACGTAAATAATTAAAATAAATAATGTTCATGTCAAAAATAGACACAAACTTTGACGACTAATTTCATGGCTCGTTATATGCTTTTATGCAACTTTATACCTTTCGTTAAAAATAATTGCAATTTTGCACCTTCTGTTAAAAATAAACGCAACTTTTTTTGTTTTTTTAGTGCAACAAAAACTCGCCCTAATAATAATGGTAACAGCAGAAGGATATAAAGTTGCGGTAAATTTAGGGCTATACCCAAATTTCATTGTGGTTACTGCTTAAGTTAATTATCATTTCGATATTCGGTGCAGAAATGAATAGACCTACAAGTTTAATATGTTTTTAAATAGCAGCGTACTCTCACAGCTTTGAAAAAGAATGTTCGGAAGTATTGTGCGCAAAGCTTGGTGATAACCGTGTTGTAGCCTATTGCACTAGTGCATACGAATTAAACCATTGAACAGACCCATATTCAGCTGTAGATAAGTAGACCTTATACAGTGAGTTATTGCAAGTTGTTGATTTATTGCAGATCGTTGTTTTGATGATGGAAAATATGCCTCCGACGCACATTGCTGAATCGTAGACATTTCTTTTTTATATTTTTCTTTTTACAGAATCTTTAATTTTTTTACCATAGTGAAGTATACATATTATGGTAGATGACTTAGCCGAGCAGCGAACCAGAGCTGGATGTTTCAAGACATGACTGGGATTCGACACGCGTTTTTGAGTGTCTCGGTCTCGCTGTGTTAATGTCTCGTCTACAACTCGTATCTTGCAAGTCTTGAAAAAATGGTCAAGGCTCAATCGAGACACAAAGAAATTTTAGCTTTGAAAAAGTTTTTAGGTCTTTGATACTTGAACAACAACAATAACTAACTATTCGAGGTATATAATATAAAGTAAAAAGTTGTGCGTAATTTCGCACTTTTAAAAAATATTTGACTACATTTGTTTAGTGTATGTTGCAACAGCGAAATGCAATTCACCTTACGGAAGTTTTTGTTCTGGTCGATTGAATTCCTCATGAAGTCTCGTTTTTCGTCTCGGCCTCGTAACTTTCAAGTCTCGCCTCACCTCAGCTTAAACAGAAAAAGTCTCGTTTTGGGTTTCGAAGCTGTGATCTCTCTTGGTAGTTTCGGTCCTCGTTTCAGCTCTGCATCGAACCCGCGAAATCAGCTCCTCAATTCAATGCGCCGACAACTGTATACCGAATTGTAAGCGATTACCACTTTCGTAGATTTAAATCCGGGACATGATCGCAATTCAATGAATGGAAAGAAAATAACGAAAAGAAAACGTTAGGGCAGTCAGCGCGCCTCGTTGCACCGGTATCATGTGATATAACTTATTAGGCAAGTATACGTCCAAGTCAGTAATAAACTATTTGTCGATGTGTGGTTTAACCAAAGATCCCTTAGCCTACATTATACGGTCTGGGAACTGCCCTGTGAAAAGTTGTGTCATTACGAGCTCCATTGCGACTCCTAGTGGACTTGATAAAATATCAAAAAGTTAAAATGGGCTTAACATAGTCCGTAAATTGCCATTGGGGCAAATGGGCACTGGAGCAAATAAGAACTGGGACAAATGGGCACTTACGCGGACGGCAATTGGAGAAATGAGCACCTGGGGAAATGAGCACGAGGGCAAAGATAAGTTCATAAAGATAAGTACCTATTAGCCCAAGTACTTATTTGCCCTAGTGCCCATTTGCCGCGATACGCATTTCCCAAGAATTCATTTGCTCCAGTGCCCACCATTTCCCAACTGTCCACTCGTCTGAATTGCCCAATTTCCCGACTGCCTATTCCACCACAATCAATTTACCCCGAGTATCCATTTGACCTGTGCTCAACTACTCCTTTGCCCCAAGTGCCCAACAACAACACCACTAGAAGCCGCCACGGCGAACATTACGACGCAGAGTGGTCAGCGCATTGGACTGCAAAATCTACTTTCCCCGGGAGATGCTTAGCTAAGTCATCTACAGTACCATGATGCACGTACGTCACCAGTAGCGTATTTAGCAACTTTTGACAAGTTAAAAGTTGCAATAAAGCTGAATCAATAACTGAGATTTTAGTTGAAGTACGGATGATTTTTTAACGTGAAAGTCAGGGTCTGGTAATTAATTATTGTCTGTCGACTGTCGTAAGTGACTTCATATAATTTATTTGAACATAAGTGTTCACATTTAAGCATTTTAGGAACTCTCTTTTTTTTGTTTTGTATTATGTTACAATAAAGCGGTTCCCAACCATTTTCATAACAGAGCGGTTCCCAAGTATTTTCATAATAAAGCGGTTCCCAACCATTTTTATACTCCCAACCATTTTCATATAAAATTTTTGATATGTTCTTGCACTCCTCACAAAATATGCAACTGCAATCAGCCGCGCAAACCAAATGTTCGCAATGGTTGGGGCTGAGATGAATTCATGTGTGTTATTGACCTTAAACATTTTCCTGTAATGACTTTGCGTCAAAAACCCAGCAGGTATTCAGCTGGGGGGTCTGGGACAACGCTGTAAGCTCCCCCAGCGGAGCTATCGATTTTAGAGTTTTTAGCCTTTTTGAAAGTGTCGCTAATGCAAGGTGTAGGATAGTTAAACCAGTGACTACTCTTTTGCTAAATCAGACGCATTTTGTTTTCAGAGCTTGATTTTAACCAACCACAAAGTGACTAAGGGTTTTACGCCACTTGGATGTTTGCGAATTACATATTACTAAAACGTAACAGCGCTGAAAAATTAACACTGAGCCACCGAAAATAAAAACACTCTTATTACAAGACAAAAATCTATAAGCCGTTTTGAAACCTCGGGAATGCTTCCTCGCGCCCCCAAGAGGTGCGAGCATCCCCAGTTGGGAATCCGTGTTCTTTATGATGTGTTGAAATTTTGTGGACGTGCTGAAGCCTTTCATTAAAAATATTTTTTGTAGCACAATTCACGCATGTTTTAAGATTGCGAGCTACGCAATATCACCCATAAGCGTACACATTAAAGCAGTGGTTTTCAAACTTTGTGTTACTACGCCTCCTTCACAAAATATTAATGATCGTCGTCGTCGTTGTTTGGCAGGGCACCTCTTCCAAAACAGATGGAAGGACCAAGGCCGAGGGTTTATCCTTTTACCATCCTGGCCACCAAACTGCTTGGGTCAGATTCTGACTGTAAGGGACTTCAGCCAGCATCTTGTTTTATCATCCAAAACCATTAGACCAAACATACCTCGGGGTACCCGATGTATGGGACACTATGAGATGATGCGGTCTGCGGTTTGTTCACTGGCACCACACTCACAATTCGTTAGAGGAGCGAGACCCTATTTGTATATAGACGAACAGAAACGTCCAACACCAGAACGCAGTCTGGTGCTAGCCTTGGGAATGAAAGCGTGGAGTGACGATGCGTTGGCAGAGTACTCCATGTCCCATTTTGTGTTCGTCCACTCGGCTGCACGGACGTCCATCTCAGAAAGACTGTGTAGTAATTTCCGAGCAGCAGGTACAAATGAGCGTCTAGATTTCAAACTCTCCCTGCATACGTCCTGTGACTCATGAAACTGGCCATGTAAAATGTGGTCAGGGTATAAGGAACTGCGGTTGGCTAGGGAGAGTGTCGCTCCTTGGCGGCGAAGCTCAGCTGGCTGGATGCCTGAGAGAACCGGAAGGTAGACCGATGGAGTGGGATGCAGGCATCCAGTGACAATGCGCAAGGCGTCATTTAATACAGCTCAGATGTCCGAGTGGTATAGAGCGTCTGTCTCTTGAGCTGTAGACTCGGGTTTGATTCTGAGTCGGTCAAACCAATGGCTTTAACATTGGTATTCACAGCTTCCCTGCTTGACGCTCAGCATTATAAAGGGACAGTATGGAGAACAAGCCGGCAAGTTTACTTGTTGTGCCG
The DNA here is from genome assembly GCA_964006365.1 of Trididemnum miniatum. Taxonomy (NCBI): domain Eukaryota; kingdom Metazoa; phylum Chordata; class Ascidiacea; order Aplousobranchia; family Didemnidae; genus Trididemnum; species Trididemnum miniatum. The sequence goes on from OZ023233.1 coordinate 24,840,722, forward strand.
TTGGGAAAGGCACTTAGCGGGATTCCCCCATCTTGGTGTGGTAGACAGATGGTCGGCAACTCCTAAGCGAGCTCGTATAGCGCATTGATCGCTTTCTCGTGACAGGAGGATAAATATGCAACTAACAAACAATACACTGTCGATGAGGCGTGTGTGCGCGCTGCGGCACCAGACTGGTGCGCAGTACTCGGCAGTCGAGTTGATCAGAGACAGGGCAGCTGTGCGCAATGTTTTGACGCTAGCACCCCAACCTGTTCCCGCAATCTCCTCAACAGTGAGACGCGAGCACATAGCTTTCTTGCGCAATGCTTCCAGGTGAGGACGATATGTGAGCGATCTGTCCAGTTTGACCCTAAGATAAGTGGGAACTGGGCAGAAAGGTAAGGTCGTACCGATGTTGCAGACTTTAAGCTCACGCTTGGCCTCTCGATTGTGGAGGTAAAAGGCCGCCGTCGCCGTTTTAGTGTGGCTAAGCTTCAGTCGCCAGGTCTGGAGATATTCCGAGAGTGTAGTCATATCCTGGCTTAGAGTCCTTTCTAAATTCTTCCATTCTCCAGATGTATGAAGTATCACCAGGTCGTCGGCATAGGCGAACTTCTTGGAGGTTATGGAGGGTACATCACATGCATAGATGTTGACAAGCAGGGGGCCAGGACCGATCCCTGGGGGACACCGTTTCTCAGGCGTCGTAACCTGCTAGGCTTGCTGTCGCCAGTTGTAAGGGTGAAGCTTCTGTTGCGGATAAGCTCCATAATCATACGAACCATGTGCTTGTCCGGCAGAAGTCGCAACAGCTTGCAGGTGAGGCCACGGTGCCAGACAGTGTCATAGGCAGCTGTCTGGTCGATAAAGACGGCACCGGCCTTCTTTTTGGCTTCGAATGCATTCTCAATGCTTTGCGTGAGCAAAGTGACTTGATCCACGGTGGACCTTCCGCGTCGAAAACCCGCCTGTTCCCATGGGAACAGAGGGTCAATAAAAGGTTTGACGCGGGCGTACATAAGTCGCTCGAGAATCTTGTAGGGAACACAGAGCAAGGAGATCGGACGATAGCTCCTTGGGTCCTCTACAGGTTTCGAAGGCTTTGGGACCGCTACTACTAGCCCTCTTCTCCACATCTTAGGAATTTTGAGGTGGTGCAGGCAGGAAGATAGGAAGCCTCGTAGCCAAGATTTTAAGCCGGCTCCAGCATGGATTATTAGCTCCGGGCAAATCGAATCAGGTCCCGGAGCCTTGCCTGGTTTTAATTGTCGGAGGGCAGCAGCGAACTCCCGATGGGAGAAACTCCCGAAGACATTCGCAGTATGTGATGGATCAGCCCTCCAAAGGTCAGACACTTCCTGAAAAACGAGCCGAGATGAGCGCCGATTCACGCCTTCGTATTTCCCGTTTTTAACCAGCAGAGAAGCAATAGCATCAGCTGAAACGGGACATTGACGAGGGGACTGTCGTGACCTACCAGTCAAGCTATTTATAGTATTCCATGCTAGCCGGCTGGAGTGCGAAAAGTCAATGTTGCGGACCGTCTCTGACCAGCGATTCCTCCGCTTCCCGTCGAGCCTTGTGAGTAGAGATGTGGCACGAATCAGGGCTCTCAGGTGACTGCAGGAAATGCTGATAGAGGTCTTCACACTCCGCATCTCAGCAAGGTATGTGGTTTGATCGTCGACCACGAGAGATGCATTTCTTCGCCGCAGTGCTTATTACCTTACAAAAGCAATGGTAAATCTGATCGATATTGTGAGATTCAGGTGGCGGTATATTCTTGGCCAGTTTGTTGGTTAGGTTAGAATAGTGGTTCCAGTTGGTCTTGCGGAAGTTCCATCGCTTTACAGGCTTGCTCGGTTTTGGATGAGCAAGTTTGGGTGGACTTATAAGCGAGGGTAGACTTATAAGCGAAGGTATTTTAGATGAGATATTAATGATGACGCTCTCCTTCACAAAACAATGCACAAGTCATATTTTTAAATGATCATGACTAACCTTTGCGCCTCCCTTTAAACTAGTCCACGCCTTCCAGTTTGGAAAACGCTCACATGTTTGATGTTTTGCACCGTTGCACGTTTTGTCAAAAATAAGAAAAATAAATGAATGCATGATCTCACAGAAACACGAAAAAAGGAAGAAAGCTTCGTAAAAATACTTTTGCGCAAACGCTCAATTTTGGCTTCTTTTGACTTATGAAACAACGATTTGAAACAATGCATTGAAAGCTTTCTAAAAAATCACTCTGAAACTTGGTTTGCGGCAGTGGCGTACGCACGGGAGGAGGGGGGTTCGGGGGTCAACCCCCCCTCCCATTGAAGATTTTAAAAGAAATAAAAACCTCTCTTTTTGGAACAAACCGCCTTTTTTATACAGAGATTGCCGAAATTGCTCTGATGTTTTTCCATGCTATCCAACTTGTTATAAAATCTCGAAAAACTTTCATTGTGATGCAATAATAGGCCTACCGGTGGTAACATTTTCTGGTGCGCTGCGCTTGACGTTGACGATTGCAGAAAAAGTGAAATCTTTCTTTTTTGAAACGAACCGATTTTTCTTCGTGAGGAGCTTGCCGAAACTGCTGTCATGTTTTTCCGTTCGGTCCAACTTTCTAATTCAATTTCGAGAAACTTTTATTACCATGCGAAGCAACAATACCGGTATTCCAACTTTTCTGATGTGCTTTGCTTGAACTGTGTTTTTGTCATTGATGCTGCTGTGAAGCAACTGGCAAGCAGGAGCTTTCTTAAATACGGCATATCTGCAGCAACTATGGCCGCACACAAAATTTTTTTTTTAATCAAATTTTCACTGTAGGCTTACTCGTTTTATCAACTCGCTGTAGAACCAAAGCGTGGTAGCGAGTGGCGGGGCCCGACCCCGTGGCTTAGCGCCTGGGCAACACAGCTACGAAGAATCGTCGCAGCGGCGGCGAGCCGTTGATTACACTGTGTCCGATTTGACCTGCATGGGAATTGAACCTCAGAACTTTCGCATCGATAGTGATATTTTTAACTCGGTGCTGTAACCGCCCAGTTTGTTGAAAAATTATTAAAATGTAAAAACCTAAATTGACACTGCCCTATCTAAGCGCTGAAAATATAAAAAAAATACTGCCAAGAAAGACCAGACCAACGAAAGATTTAAAGAGGCCCATGGGCGGAACGGGGATGGGGGGAAGCAAAATCATTTTTACGCACCGTAACTGTCTCAGGAGCTGGAGTGCTCTGTTTCCTAGACACCCCGATCATGTGCTTGAGAGTATTTCATGATATCGACGCTTTGATTTGAGTGAAAAATACTTAGATAATATCGACGCTGTTTTTGACCTTAATCACATGATTAGAGATTCCTCTCGCGCGTAATTTATTGTAATTTAAAAATATTTCGGTAGGGAGGGCAGTTTGTTCTCATGCTTTACTGTCGTCAGTTTTCAAGACACGGGAAACTGCCCTTTTCATAATGAGTGCATATTAAATGTTTTTATGAAGGTTTATATGCGTTGTTTACATCAATGTTGGTTCTCGAAAAGATTTTTTGGAGGGAACCAATTACCTGTTTTACCCCCCTGGCTACACTCAGTTTGTGACGTTGCGAAAGCTAGTCTACTTTAGTCAGTTAACCTTCCTATGACCCAAAAACGAGGTCAACTAAAATGTTTTCAGTAAATTTTTAACCACGGATTGATAGCATGAGTTTCCGCGAAACCGTTTCGCTCCTAAATGAAGCACAAAGAATCAAGCAAAAGTGTGAATAAAATATCTGGATTGTTTTCGTTATGGTATTATAATAGCTGTGACGTCACAGAAACTTACGTCATCACGATGTGACGTTACTGAAACCCCCCATTAAAAAATCCTGCGTACGCCACCGGTTTGCGGACAGTCGGTACGCGACTTTTGGTTGCCCTAGTCCAGGGGGCAGCAACCTGCGGCTCTTTGAACCCCTAGTTGTGACTCCTTTTGGAGGAAAATATAGACCTCTTTTTTCGAAATCATTTTCGGAATAACTGAAGTTTTTGGACCTGACGGTAGTTTTGCTGCTCCTGCTGGGATTCGTATTGAAACAAACGGACTATTTGGTTCTTTAAGTGCAAAAGGTTGCCGACCCCTGCCCTAGTCATAACGATGCAACGCCCAAATAAAGTGAGCGTGACGCAGTAAGTGGAGCGTTGTTTCCACGTCGACCATCGTTGAAGGTGGTGACTGATTCAACTCTCACTTACGCTTTGTTGTTGGGTCCTTGGATAAGATGCTTGAAGATGATTATCTCTGCTGATGGTTTCTTTACAAGCAACAAATTAAAGCATCAACATGCAAATTCAACCAAGGAACTTGGAAACAAATAGTAACACCTTAAACCTAAAAGCTGGATTCGTATTGCGCGTAGCGCCTTCGTCGCTTTCTCGTCGATAAGTTTTTTTTCTACGGAGATAAAAAAAAATATAATAAATTATGTGTAAACTGACAATCAATCTCACAATGAATAACTAAGAAATTTAACAGCTTGCAGAACAATACATCCGTGATCCTCGTTATCTAAACTAAACCTGTAGGCTCTCAGCTGCTTCGTTTAGAGCAGATTTGATTTGATTTAAAGCAGCCAGACCGAAATACATGCTGGAGCACGTATTGTCTCTCAGCCATGACACCACGTTATCATAAACAGACGCAAGAACAAGATCACGTGCCCCTTCTGAACACTGGCAGCTCTCCCTAGTTTTAAACTCACGAGCCGCCTCTGCCCTCTACGCTAATTCCTTCCTTTGAAGTATTACCGTCGTATGTAAGGCGGAAGTCTTCTGCCATTCTTAACGATGCTAATTAGTTTAGAACTTTCTACAATAATTAGTTCATTAAATATAAAAACACAGAAATTGCGATTGTGGCGAGAATGGTTCACGAAATTGTGACGCAAGAAATGGCATTTCGGAATTCAGCAACGCTTGTGGTTCTTGTGAGCTCACGCTGCGCAGTTACTACAGCGGCACAGCCGCAGATCAGAGACCAAGGTTGATCTATAAACCTGAAAAGTTGACGAACCAATAGGGGAGGGGGGCTTTGAACTCACGAACCCCCTTGCCTATACGCACTTGGTTATCGTATTATTTCTATAGCTTGAACCACCTGTCGAAATTTTACCAAAACGGTCATATATTTCTAGCATAGGAAAACTAGTTAACTCTAATTTTTTCTTGTTTTACCTAGTAGGCTGCTGGGTCTGGCTACAATACATTTTTTCTTGGCCTATTATAATCAATCAATCATTTTATTTCTAAACGCCAATACGCTGAGAAGTAACGATAGCACAAGCACATAAATTTCACACTAAAATTGATGAAGTCGAAGAAAAGGGCGCGGGCAACAAAACAGGAAGGTGTTGAAACAGGCAAGTCAAGGTTGACTTATAGGCATGGTTGCATATGGTCGTTATAAAATCCATATTTAGATCTAAATTTTGTTACTTTAAGTCAGAGCAACAACAACTTGATTTGCGTTTGGATCTTATCGTCTTTATCCAAAGCTAGCTGAGTTAGCAAGCCTGTTATGTAATAAAAATAGCCATTGACAAGAGGCCGGCCTTGAAATTGAGAAAAGCACTGACTTCTACGTTAGGCAAAAGAGCCTTTTTTAAAGGTGAATTAGCAGCAGTGGGTTTCGCCATGACAAGCAAAATCAAATAACTTTATCAAGACAATCATTCTCACTTACGAAATAAACAAAACTCAAAAGCAATGACAAATTTTTACTTTGAAATTCGTGCCAGTTCGGATTTGGATGAGGTAAAGGTGCAAAAAAAGCACCCTAAACCGATTTAAATTAAATTTCGGTTCATGTCACGAACGCGTTATTTGTTAAGGCTATATCCTCGCCAGTGGCGACTCTAGCTTTTTATGTCTACTCGGGCTCGACATAAACATGTTAAAAAAACGGTAAAAAAGCAATAAAATAGCAACTTACACAACAGTTAAATTGTTGCAAAATACTTTCATTCATACATAAAGTTTAATCAGTGACTTCTCATAGAGAGACACATTACTAATGCTCCGCGAATAACCAATATTTATCCGCTTGAACTATTTGTTGTTTATTGCGCTACAATCGCTGTTTAGTTTTGTGTGAAAATTGGTGTACGTGGTTAACTTTGAAGTATTTCCTGTTTGAATAACTTTTTTTACGCTAACATTTTGTGATTACGAACATATTTACAAGCTTGCTCAATTTAGCGCGATTAGGTCGTTCCGCATGACTGAACAGTCTCTCAACTTCTTGCGCTGTAAATTTCTGCTGGTTACTATTAATGATTTAACTGCGGCATCTGCATGTGTTGTATGGGGCGCCGTTTGGAAAAAAACTATTTGTTTTGTGAACCATGTTTTTTGAGCTTATTTA